>VZTX01028273.1:200767-511695 GCA_013400915.1 Pardalotus punctatus
GGAGGCGGGGGGCGCGGGCAGCCGTCCAGCCCCGAGGCGTGCGCGGAGCAGAGCCGGCTCGTTCTCCCGGTTAGGCGCCTGCCGGTGGCGGGTTAATCTCGGATGAAGGGTTTAGCCGGGCGAGCACGGCCCGCCCGCGCTATTAGCCGGATCGGTGCGTGTGTGCGCCGCGGCGGTGATTAGCTTTTAATGGCTTCTGCCCGAAGCAAGACGGGCGGCGGTGCCGGCCGAGCGCTGGGGCCGCCGCCGCCCCGACGGCCTCGCTGCCCGCCGCGCTCACACCTCTGCTCTCCGCAGGCAGGGCAGGGGACAGCGGCCGCCCGCTGCCGTCTTCCCCGGGCACCGGAGCCGGGGTCTCCCGGGCAGGAGCTGGGACCGGCCCGCCGTCGCCCCTCGCATTGCCGCCGCTCAGGGCCAGCAACGCTTCCCACACGGTGAGCCCGGGCACGGGGAGGGGTGGACGGGATGCGGGGAAGGGGCGTCCGGCCCCGGGGTCGCGCCGCGCCGCTCGCCGGGTGTCCCCAGTGGCGGGGCAGAGCGCGCGTGGGCCCCCGAGGCTCGTGGTGCTGAAGCGAGGTGCATTGAATTTCTGCAGGCTCCGATGAAATGTGCGTGTTTGTTGTGAGGCTGGGACCCTGTAACTGCATACACTGCCTTCTGCCTCCCCGGCACCCCCCTTCGGTCTGGTTTTGTGTCTCGTTTTCAGTGACAAATTCGATCTTTCACACACGCATAGAGGAGATGTTCTGGTGAACGAATTTTTTGAGATGAGGTTAGTCACTGTGATTAAAGTATCGTATGAACTGTAGTGAAAAATGAAGTCTGCTCTCCCCTTTACATGTCTGATTAGCTCAGGCCGATCACAGTCTTTCCTAGAAATAGCCATCACTGTGCTCAGGAACAGTGATTGGATGAATATGCCTTTATTGCTGCAGTAGTTTACCTATAAAGAAATAACCACTGATGGCATGAAAAGGATGTTATTTTCCGGTTCTGTGATATCTCACGTTATCTCCCAGTCCTTGCTAATCTACTAGGAATGAAACTTCCCAAGTATGCCACTATATATGGATAAGAGAAGGTATCTCTGTCCCAAAGGCATGACAAGAGTAGAGAGAGGGGTCTCTACATTGTCATGTTAACACTAAATATCTGGAATTTTTATTGCATACATTTCCTTTTAAATTCTGAAATATTTCATACTGACCCTGAAAGGCATTGATGGCATACTTTTCATAGAATTAATTAATTCTTTGTGAATGCTCACGTACTATCTTTATAAACATATGGCAGAGCTTTAAATGGTAATGTGATTATAGGCTAGTGGAAGGTGAAACTGTGCATTTAGATATTAGTGTTTCAGTGACTTTCCATGTAGCTTCAGGGGTAAAACATCTTATTCAAATCCATTTATAGAAAGAATTGGCTTAAATTTAAAAAAAAAATAAATCAGTATATGTAGGATAGTCTCAAACAGAATGAAGACTATTCTGAAAATTCAAGGTGGAGCTCCATACTTGAGATCTTCAATATACAATTTCATTGTATATTTATGTAGCTAGGGTATATGTCTGAATTGTTTGTTAGTATAAAAGGCCAATTTTTTCATATTTGTACACCAGTTAAGTGCTTCTTGATTTTAGAGTTGGGGCAACAGCTTAGGGTGTTTTTGTAATAAAATCATGAAAGAAGGAACATAATACAAACAGCCTGGGCACCCATGCAAAGTGCATTTACAGTAGGGCCCACAAATATCAGGGGCTCACAGGTAACAGAGCCTAGACTTAATTTAGGATTTGTGAAAACATGGTGATCCAGCTATTTATCTGTGACTACTAACTAATTTTGGAAGCACAGAATTTTGGTATTTTTATACCAATATTTTTGTTTATGTGTATTACGTGTAGTGTCTGTGCATATACAGATATATATGTAAAGATGAAATCTTTATAAAAGCATTCAAGGGGTGTTCAAGTGTAAATTTCTGTGTTTCAAGTATTTTCATATGGTTGTGTATGTATGCAAATACAGATGTATAGTTATGGAAGGATGCAGGGATGATCAAGCATTATATGGCTATACATCATGTCCCTCTAGGTTCTGACTGTTCCAAACTCTGTCTTTCCTTTGTGATTAAGAGCCTACTCTACAGTTTTTATTTAGCCTTGGGTGCTATTACAGAAATACCTCAGACTGCCTTGCTGGATTTTGTAGGTGATTGTTTAGTGGTTGGCTAACATAAGTTTTTGTGGTAAGGATCAGATATGACATCAGAATGCTGGATTTTAACCTGAAAAAAAAAAGGGGGGGTGGGCAGTATCTGTTCTGTGATCTTAGTGTAGACTTAGGCCTACTGACCTCAGGTGACACTAACAGATTGAAACCTTGGTTTTTCAGAGCTATTTGAAATGATCCTTTCAGTGTTCTTAAATTATTTTCCTTCTTTGTGTTCATTTACTTATCCTGTTTTCATCTCTGTTGTATCTATGTGACTTCTGTAACAGCTGAAAATAGAGTATTTCTGTTCATGTTTCAAACTTTCAGAAGGTGTAGTGTGCTTAAGTGGGTGAACTGCTGGTGTTTGGATGTAAGTGTGCATGGTATGTATACTAGTTGTGAGAGAAACTGAGATTGAAGTTACATTTAGTTTAAGCTAAAGGGTTTTTCTTTTAATTCATACAGAGAAGAAATCCAATACCTGCCGTATTCCTTCCTTGTATGATTCAGCCTCTGCTGAAACTGTGGTCTTCTACTTTGAAGTGAAATTTCACTGTTTGGTAGATTATAAATAGCAGGGGTAGAATGGGGGAAGATGCTGTTTTACACAAGCTTCATGAAACAGGACGGAGGTTTTGCTGACAGTCTTAGCAAGCACAGCAGCCTTTGTTGCTAAGCAGGTGGGGTTGTGTGTTGTACCAGGGAAAGGTTTTGTTTTCGATTTTTTTTTTAATGTGGCTTCATGCTAGGTTTATTTATTTGTGTGTGCTTCCATCCCTGGCTGTCTTTTTTGCCTTGTGGTGGAAAACATGAACCTATTTCCAACCCCTTGTCCTCTTCATTTTCCTCTCCAAAGTCATTGCTTTCTCTTTTGAAGCCTTAAGTTCTTACCTTGATGATTGGAACCTTTTTCCATTCACTCTCTCCTGTTTCATTATGATGTTCTTACATGCACTTGACATGCTGCAGCAGAGATTATCTTGCTTGCCTGCTGTTCTGCTTGTGTAAATCCCGACCTGTCTGTGAGTCCCTCTCCCAGACCTGTCTCTGTCTTCTGCCTCCCTCTATCTCTGTTGTTTCTTAATTGGCATGTATCCCTGCATTCTGCACTGTTCCTGTTTCTCTTGCAGTATAGCAATATTAATGTTTTTATCCTCCTGTCTGGTACTGTAACAACAACCCATTTACAATGCATGATTCAGTGCCCTCCCTCCTTCAAGCCCTTTCTAAGATTTCAGTACAGCAAGCCTATTTTCTGCTGCCAACAGGGTTGAATGCTTAGCCATATACTTTTGCTTCAGTCATTCAGTCTTAATCTTGTTTTTTTTTTTAATTTAATTTTTTTAAATAGACTTAAATTATAATGGAACAGAGATTCCTGGACTCTGTTAACCTGAAGATCTGGTAGGTCACATGTTGACAGTTTTTACTGTGATCATCTGCTTTAAAGCAGGTAAAACCAAAGCAAATACCTTCCTGTTGTGGTGTTTTCATGTATTAAATTGCCACAGAAATGCTGTCACATTTGGGTGGAAATAACTATGCAGTCATGACCTGAATCTTACTAGATCTAGTCGTCTTTGGACATTTCTTCCTCTATATAAAATTTGTATCTAGGGGGAATATGAAGCTGTCTTAACTTTCAAGGGCTATGGGGGTGGACTGTGAAATTTGGGTTCCAGCAGATGGTGACTGTGGTGCTCTGGGGACTGCAGTACTTCTGGGCACATCTCTCATGTGTATAGTTCAGCTTATCCGAGGGGTTCAATTTAGTGTGCATTGACTGTCCTTTTGCATTTCATCATGTGCCATAAATCCTGCACCCCTAACAGAATGAAAAAATTTAAAGAGTTAGTATCACTCTTGAAGCATAGTTCAGTCTGTGAAAATATTTGCTGTAAAAAGTTAAAGTTAACTTTTCAAAAAATAAGCTTACATGGACCAGATACAACACAGCAAAAATCAAAATGGTGTGTTCTTTCTACCACTCTTGTTGGGACACAAGTTCAACAAAGGTCTAATCTTTTTTGGTGTATAAAACCCATACTCACGATAAAACCATTAGAGATAATCCACCATTATTGTACTAATTAGCAAGTATTTTTAGTTCTGAACAGGGGAATGCTGCTGAATTAATCAAGGAAAAAGACAGCCATTTGTACAATTTCCTCAGGCTTTTGTTTTGTCGTCAACAAAATAGGCAGTGAAGCATGCTACACCTGATACCATATGCCTCGAGTATGTTAGAGGCAGTAGGACTGAAACTGGCATGCCCAGAAATGCTGTAAAGAAAGGGGTATATACTGTAACAATTATTCTTCAATTAAGCTACTACTTTCAAACACTGTTTCTCCCTTTGTCCTCATCTATGCAAAGTAATAGCAGATAATGACATCTTTTTCCTGTGCAGTATTTCAGCAGGCCATCATGCTTTATTATTAAGATTCATTTTATAAATCTTTTCGGATTCTGATTGACAGCAAAATCTTTTTTCCGTGGTTTTGCTCAAAATAAAATGATCATATATAGCCGAATCATGTGTCTGTCTTGGATAGTTTTATGGGATGCTAATAATCACATGAAGTGACTGTTAGAAAGATGACATATTATATGATTACATAATAGTATCTTGATGCTTCTGGAGGATAAAGGTGAGAAGAGATGTATGCTCCTGTAGGGTTCAATCTTATAATCATAGTCTTGTAGAAAGGTCTTGAAACAGACCAATGCATTGGGTGAGTGTTGCTGCAAAGGAATTCTAAATGGGTTTGCCTCCTTCTTAGCTGGATGGACTCATCTTTATGGTACTTCTGTGTTTGTTACAGGTCTGTAGCCTAAGTATAGTAAGTTATTGTTCTACTTCTGTTCCTAAGTCCATTTGTGAAGGCAAAACAAAACAAAAGAAACCCACATAACATCACCCCCAAATTAAAGTTTTGTTGCTTTTTTATTTATTGATTGATTGTAGTTTAGGCTGTAGTTTTGTTTTGTTTTGCTTGGTGTATCTACTTCAAAGATTAGGTGAATGTTTCCGGCATAGTCATCAGATTCCATAAACTAAACATACCAAAGTAAAAGTAAAACCTTAATGGTGATTTTAAAGTTATGAGAAGCTACTGAGAGAGGAAAGAAACACCCCGTTGTAACATTTGGTGTTATGTTATTGATCATGCCAGAAGATTCAGGAAGATGAGTTCAAGCTCACCTGTTATTTCAATATATTCTACAGACTTACAACAGTACGTTTTTTATTATGTGTGCTACAAAAATGTGTAAATCTTAAGAAGATGTGGATAGGTTTGAGCACAGATACTAAAATATAGAATAAGTGAGCTTCGTAAGTGCATGCAGGTGATCCATTGTGAAGGTTGTTAGTTCTGTAATTTACAGGTCCATCTGCAGAACCAAAATGCAGACGTGTTATAGACCTATCAGGCTTGTGGTTTCACTTGAAAGGCTGATGGGTCTTCTGCGTACTCAGAACAGTTTGGTACTGGACTAAGAACGTTGTAGTCTTCTGTAGCTTCCCAAGCTTATTAGTTGTGGTTCAGGTGTTGTGTTGCTGGTGAAGCCTGTGGAGCTCGTGAGCAGTACAAGCCTGAACTTGACAGCAATCTCAGGCACTCAGTAGCCAGAAGTAGATAGGAAGAGCAAAGGACTGATGCGAATCCAACCTCATCCAGGTTGGAAATAGAGGACGACATGGTGATACTTGTGCAGGCAGTACTCTGAGATGGGGAAAGACTGTTTTTCATATTGGCTTTGTGGTTGTGTTGTGTCTGATAGCTCTAAAATTGCTGTTGGGCTTTTTTTAAAGAAGAGTGGGCTCTCTTCTCCCGCACAGCTTTTGGAATAGAGCCTGTGATAATGTGGTGGTTTTTGTTCCACAAAGAAAACTAGTGCTACTGTCTGCATCTGCATTTACATTCCCAAGCAGCAGCTGACTGAAACTGGCAAAACCAGTCACTTTGGGCTGAAGTTGGAATAATGCTGGTGTTTTCATTCTGCTGCTTGAAAAAAAAAAGCCAATATATCAGCAGCAAGAGAAACCATGAATCTGCCTGAAGATGTGGGAAGAAGACCTACATGGTTTACACTTTACAATGTGTTCACAGACACACTTTTAGGAAAAATAACTTTTTAGTCCCTGTTGAGAGGGAAAAAATACATGGGTTTTTTTCCAAGCCCTGAAGAACTTTTGAGTACATATATTGAAGCAAGCACTGCTTTGGAAGGGTGGAAGATAGTTAACTGTGAAAACAGGTGACTCAAGGGAAAAAAAATTCAAGATGTGAGCTGTGGCAATGAGTACTTGGGTTAACAAATTCTTAAAGACCCTTTTCTTGGCAATACTCTTTCTTCCTTATTGTCTGTGTTAGTATTGTCTACTCCCAGTTTGTCTAGATATGTTCTGCTTTGTTGTTCAACTGGTGTTGGAGAAGAAATTTTTGTACCTGGAATTTCCTAGCTTGAGTCTTTGGAATTGTATGTTTACTCTGCTGCTTCATTATGCTTTTCTTGCACAGTTCTGTAGTGTTGCATATGCTGAGCCTATGACACATCTTACTAACTAGATCTGGTTCTTCTGAAATGGGTGATTTAGCAGCTCTTGGGGCCTTTTCTTTTTTTCTTTGCAGTAACTGCTGTTTATATAGAGGATCAGGGAAACCTTCAGGAAACTGCTAGTGCAGCATGGCTCAAACTTGACCTGAAGGAGTTGCCTGTAGGCATGATAAACTCATTAAGTCCTCTTAATGGTTTAATTTCTGGTGCTTTTGAGACATCAAACAAGGATGAGAGTTTTTGTTGATTGCCTGTATGTCTTCACTCTGCTTAAATGTTACAAACATCTTTGCTCTGAATTGTGATTGTGTGGTAATGCTTTCTATGAGATTGTTCTTTTTTGATAGTATGGGCCTAAATTTGTCTGCAAACAAACATACACAGTCAAACTGCAATGATGAATGAACCAGTTATTCAAAATGAGTCAAAAAATGAACCAGTTATTCAACTTGAGTCAAAATGGAATCAGAAGAGCAATGAACTTGGCAGAAGCAGTCCCCAAGAGCCCTTGTTCTTACATTATGTGAGTTCCAGAGCTGCAAATTTCAAAATACTGTCCAAAGGTGAAGCTGGTGTCCAGCTGGCAAGTCCTTGGGAAGAAGTTACTGAATTTACAAAAACATGCTTCTGCTGTATCAGACTGATGCCTTGACAGAAGCACAAAGTATGCTCGAGTCTGCCTTGCATGTCTGGGTTTTCTCATTAGGAAGCACTTCTGCTGTTGCAGCACAGATTTCCGTGCCTCATATCACAGCACACAACTGTCATTTTCTGATTTCATTTCAGCAACCTTAAGTGAACAGGGAATGTGTTATCCTTAGCTGCCTAGAAAAAATACAGTTCAGATGAAAAGTGCTCTCAGCCCTGGCTTGATCATCTGTCTGACAGTATCAGTGAACTTTTCATTAGTAAGTTGACATAAATATTAAGACTGGTGAGTGAATCAGCTGGAGAGACAGCAGGGGAATTCTTCCCACATTTGTGTAAGACCAGGCAGAAGACAAACTAATTATCCTCTACTTTAGAGCAAATGAGGAATTCTAAGGACAGCTATTTTAGTGGAAGGTATGCTTGTAAATTTCTTGTTTATTTTAAAAAATAACAGGTTTAGAGCAATAGTTGTTTTCACACCCCAGTATTTTGCTGTTTGTTTGCTTGAAAATGCTGAATGCTGCTCTTTATTCCCGTTCCAAGCACTGTCAAGAACAAATGTAATTTTTGAAATCAATTAATGCTTTTTTTTCCCATTCCTTTAAAATAAAGTGCTTGTATGTTCCTCAATGCAAAGATTTTCTTCCTACTCAAGTCTGCATAAGATCCCAAATCTCCTTTTGGTTTAAAGTTATTGTTAGAGTGGCTTGGGAAAGTGCTAAAGGAGATGCTTGTCCTTCATTGTTTGGAATGTTTTGCTGAATCGTGACTGTCTCAGTTGCAAGCAGTAAGTTACATTCTTGAACTTCAGGAACATGTGGTTTCTTTTCCTTCTTGTGAATGTCACAGCACACTCCTTATTACTTAAAAATGTATCTGGAACTTTTGATATACAGCAAGTTTAGGAAAAAGTTAAAATCTTGATTTCTGAGAACAGGTGGCAAGGAGAGCCTTAGCCATGTAAGTTTTAGCAAGCCTTATATATTAATCTCCAGCATCTGTAAAACTGCTACTATTTTCTATAAAGTCTGATGTCCCTCAAAACATGCATCTTGATGTTGCAGGACTGCTGCCTTGAAGATTCCATGGAGAAATTGTTGGCTTCTCATGGCAGCACATTTGTGATTGGCTTCTCATGGCAGCACATTTGTGATTGCCTTGTTGCAGACATTTTGAAGAGTCAGGAAAATAGCATTTGAGAAACAAGAATCAGGAAATTTAATAGTATCCAGCAGTATCACAGTATATGTGCTGTATTTTTTATATTATCTGTAAATATTGACTTCTAAGAAAACACTTTGTTTTGAGGTGACTTAGGCAGAGTGGAGGGTTGCAGAGTGAATGTTGAAGCATGGAATTCATGTCTTTCCTGTTAACTGGGTATGTATTTATTTTCAATTTTAGGTTGGAAGCAATAAGCACACTATGAATGAGCACCTACATGTTGGTAGCCATGGACAAATCCAGGTTCAGCAGCTCTTTGAAGATAATAGTAACAAGAGAACGGTTCTGACAACACAGCCAAATGGACTTACAACGCTAGGCAAATCTGGATTGCCAGTGGTTCAGGACAGACAGTCAGAGAGTGCCCACAGGCGACAAGGGAGCTCCAGCTCTTTAAAATCTACAGATGGAACAGGGAAGGTGAAAGCCTCTGCTATCACACCAGAGCAGGCAATGAAGCAATATATGCAAAAATTAACAGCTTTTGAGCATCACGAGATTTTTAGCTACCCTGAAATATACTTCTTGGGTCCAAATGCAAAGAAGCGGCAAGCTGTGATCGGTGGTTCAAACAACTGCGGGTATGATGATGACCAAGGGTCTTACATACAAGTACCCCATGATCATATTGCATACAGGTATGAAGTCCTGAAAGTTATAGGCAAAGGAAGCTTTGGGCAGGTGGTGAAGGCCTACGATCACAAAATGCATCAGCATGTGGCACTAAAAATGGTGAGAAATGAAAAACGTTTCCACCGCCAAGCTGCGGAAGAAATTAAGATCCTGGAACATCTCCGGAAACAAGATAAGGATAACAACATGAATGTTATTCACATGTTGGAAAACTTCACATTCCGCAGCCATATCTGCATGACATTTGAGTTGCTGAGCATGAACCTTTATGAATTAATAAAGAAAAACAAGTTTCAGGGCTTTAGCCTGCCTTTGGTTCGGAAGTTTGCCCACTCAATTTTACAGTGCTTGGATGCTTTGCACAAAAACAGAATCATTCACTGTGACCTTAAACCTGAGAACATTCTGTTGAAGCAACAGGGTAGAAGTGGCATTAAAGTGATTGATTTTGGTTCAAGTTGTTATGAGCATCAGCGTGTCTACACTTACATTCAGTCACGGTTTTATCGTGCACCTGAAGTCATTCTTGGTGCTCGTTATGGGATGCCCATAGATATGTGGAGCTTGGGCTGTATCCTAGCAGAGCTTTTGACTGGTTATCCACTTTTACCTGGAGAAGATGAAGGAGACCAGCTGGCTTGTATGATTGAACTATTGGGCATGCCTTCTCCAAAACTGTTAGATGCATCCAAGCGAGCGAAAAACTTTGTGAGCTCTAAGGGTTATCCCCGCTATTGCAACATCACAACCTTGCCTGATGGCTCTGTAATACTTAATGGTGGACGCTCTCGGAGGGGAAAACTGCGTGGCCCACCAGAGAGCAGAGAATGGGGTAACGCATTAAAGGGATGTGATGATCCCCTCTTCCTTGACTTCTTAAAACAGTGTTTAGAATGGGATCCTGCTGTCCGTATGACACCCAGCCAGGCTTTGCGGCATCCCTGGCTAAGGAGACGCTTGCCAAAACCTCCAACTGGGGAAAAGGCCTCAGCAAAGAGAATTACAGAGAGTACTGGTGCTATAACTTCGATTTCCAAGTTACCTCCGACTTCAAGCTCAGCTTCAAAACTGAGGACTAATTTGGCTCAGATGACGGATGCCAATGGGAATATTCAGCAAAGAACAGTGTTGCCAAAACTCGTTAGCTGAGTTTGAAAAACCCAATGCTGTTAATATGAGAGATACAATGTGGCTGAGCCTTATTTGTATGGAAAATTAGCTCAGATATGCATTTTTTTTTCTCAATAAATCTATTCATTTGTATCTTTCAGCACTCATTTTAAATGTAAGAAATGTTGATTTTGTTTTTATAAAAACACGGGGACAATGCTTTAAGTTTTTATACTTATTTTTTAAAATGTTTGTCTTCTACAGTACAATTAGCCTTACTGTAACTAGTGTGACACAGTAATAAACATCAGTGGCAGGCCACTGGTTACAACATGACTGTCATGCATTGCAGCGTGGTATCAAAGGTACCTTTCTCTTCCATGGTTCATATTAGTTTTAACCTGGGGTAAATTTGGAAGACTACCTTTTTGGTTTTATGGGTTTGGTCTTGATTCTGTGAACACTCACATCTGTGACTGACTGGACTCCAGGGAGAACACTCAAAGATTACAGTTAAGCACTTGTAGTTTAAAAGTGGAGCCATAGCATGTTCTATTGTCATTTCTTATGTGGCAGCCCAGAGAAAGTCGTGGTATCACTAATGATGCTGTCTCCTCCTATGGAATGCTTTCTCTGTTTAAAAGTAATGAATGGGCTTTGATTAAAATGATAATTTAAATATAATGCAAAAAATAAGAACACCGGGGCTAAAATGACTCTCTTACCTTGTATGCCATGTGGTAGAGTGAGAGGAACAGATAGTCTTGGAAAGCATGAAAATGGCAGTATGTCTGTTCCTCTAAATTTGAAAGTGGCTGATCAGTTGGTAGAGCAAAATGTTCTGAACTTTGTTTCAGGTCTGTAACATTGAGCATTTACACAGGTTTTCCTTTTTTTCCTTTTTTTTTTTTTCTCTCCTATTCTGTTTTTTCTAATGTGCAGCTTGGTCTCCCAGAATCACATAGGCAGAAGTGCTCATTCTGTCAGTTTTATACTGTAACTTCCAGACTGTTAAACTACATGGATTTCAAAGTTGCTTTTATTTCTTCTGACAATGTCTGAGTGACTGTGACTTCTGTGGTACATTTACACTTCAGATCAAATCTGCATGTAGGGGCAAACACGACGTTACTACATTGCTTCCTGTAGAGGAGTACTTCACCTTAGATAGCTTAACTGTAGAAGGAAAGATCCTCAGTGGAACGCTTTTAAATTGGAAGACACCATCCTAGATACTTTCTAATAAGGGAGAATTATCAAAGAAAAGCTAAGTGCTTGGAATTTGATTTAATCTTTGGCATTTGTAGATGAAAATTAACTTTGAAAGAACAGTTAGAGATGTGTAGATTTGTTCACGTGTGTGTGCTAATGCTTGGTTTTTCTGTTTTTTTTTTAAACTACATTCATGGAAGAAAGATGGTCTTTACTGAAGAATACTATCTAGACCTATGAGAGAGGTATTCACATGTTGTAGCATGTTTTCAACAGGAACAGTTTGAAATCTGAGATCAGTATTTTATTAAGTACAATGGCTGTGTTCTACATTGGATGTATAAAACATACGAAAAGGGAATTTTAAACAAAGTAGAACATAATCTAGAAGGGTTTATGGATGTTAGAACAAGACATACTAAAATGGATTGCGTTAAACCTCAGTAACTGTACTTATAAACAACATTTATATGCACAGATTTTACTGAGTTATGTGTACAAATTATGAAAATTACTTAAAGCATGGTCCCCTGAGAGGCCAAGAAAGTTTCCGGTTAAGTTCTCCTTCATATTTTTTAATTTACCACGTACAGCTTAATTTTTGTCTATTGGTGTGTTTTATTTTTAATTTAATGTAAGACTTGGGGGAGGGATATAAAGAAAAATAAAGACAGAATTCTCAGGAAACGTATCACTGAACTTCTTGCCAAAAAGTCAACACCTAAAGAAGCTCCAAAATAATTTCTGAATAGAGGATGATATTTGTTGATTGATAAATGTAAAAATTAGACTCTATCAACCATTTTTCTGACTTTTTAAAACAAAAACATAATTTCCTGCCTCTAGTCAAATTAAATTATTTAGTGTTAAATGTTCACAACTTTATACAATATGTGTAAGTGCAATATGTAAACATGTATGAAATCATGTTAAAATGAAATATAATAATACATCTAGGAAAAGTGGAGTTTACAATATGAATATCCAGTAAATTATGGTCAGTAAATTCTAAGTCTGGAAAAGAGATATATTAATTTTAATGTAAAATTACTGACTCTCATGACTGTGGGAATATCCTACTATGTATTTTTCTACAGTAAAAGGGAATCTTTATTTCCTCCACCACCTACTTGGCTTTACCACTCCTTTCTATCTTAACTCTTCCTGCAAAAGTCAGGAAATAGGGATGCTGATGTTAAGGGTGAAAGCAGAATCATCTCCCGTAGTATTTTTTAAAGCAGACATTGAAAAATGTTCCTGCCTTTCCTGGCAACTTAAGGTGAAAACATACATGATGTTCATGGGTCATTAATGGGCTACAACCACTAAATTTTCTTTTTCATGTAACCAGTTCTTAATGCCAATAATGCATTTATGATCCACCTTCTTAAATGCTACCGGAAACTTAAAGGCCAAAATATAGTGTGAAGAGCTATTTTTTTAACCCAGATACAGTGGAACTTCCTCTATGCTAAAGGAACAGCTGCATCAAGGTTTTTAAGTGATGTAGCTGGATTTTATTGTAGCTTATTTATACCTGTAGAAAAGGAGGGGGGAGGGGGGAAAGGATGTTGCCTCTTGCTTTGATGTGATTTTAATCTAAGGGCTCTGATAATTAGGCTGATAGAAGTTGGCTTGGAAACAGTGCTTAGTCTCACATGTTACCATTGTCTGGGGATGTCTGAGCTATTTTCAGATTTAGTAACAGCACAGTGTTGTCTTTGGTTGCAGTCTCACTTGGCTCAGTTTCTTGCACCACTGGTGTGTTCATTACCACTTAAGTGTTGGAACAAGAGAGTGATGCAAGATGTGTAGATTAAGGATAGAGGATGGATTGTGCCCTTGGTGTTAACAATGTGCCTTTTGTTACAAATGCATCTTGGCCTCTTTAACCCTTGGAATACTGCTTAGTACGGATGAAATTATTTTTAAGTGCTATACCTGTCTTAAAACATCCTGTAGATGATCGAGGCCTTAATAGAAACAGTAAGGCAATCACACTGCTAGGGTGGAGAGGACACTCTGTTCTTGTAGTACAGTCTCATTAAGGGGTTAAAGATGGCCCTTCCTCATTGGTTGTACTTTAACATCAAATTGATTTTTTAAAATAATTTTTTGTTATAGTGACACTAGCCAGAAATCAACTGTATTTGTAAAAATTTACCTCAAACTCTTTAGTTTTATAGTGTGATTTAATCCCAGGGCATTTGGTATGAACCAAAGTGCATTCCTTTTATATGTGCCTGGCTCTTATAAAGGTGGCCAGGGATTTTTACAATTTGGGTGCAAGGCACTTAAGCCACTTTTAACTTGGTGGGTGGTTTGGAGTTATAAATGACTTCATGGGAATGTTGAAAACACTTAAAAGACATAAGTAGCATCGGGCAATATTAGAATCTTTAGGAAAGGGTGTGCATTATTTAATGCTCTCCATTTGTTAATTTTTTTTCCATCAGTAATATTTGTGATAAATACAAAAAGAACTCTTTTTACAGTCAGCAAAGATTAGAATATTGCCCAGTGTAATACTATGGTAGCATTTAAATAAAATAACATTTGTGAATTATTGTTTCTAGGGGCTTGTACATCTCTGCTACAAATTGTAATTACTCAGTTCAACTGCTACAATTGCGTCTAAGCAGTAGCTTGGGTTTTTATTGGGCAATGACTTAGACACGTGACTGTAATATGCTGCAACTGTGTGTACTGAAAACGTGAAAAATGATTGAATGTGGACTGTGTATATATTTATGTATAATTTTCTGTGAGATGCTGCTGTTGCCACTTAACATTAAAGATGTTGTAGTGGGTTTTAATCCTAGTGGCCAGTTCTATGATACTGTATGTATTGTACAGCTGATGACAGGAGTTAAGACTGTTCTAGTGAATATTTGTTACATTTTATTGTTGTGGCCAGAGATCATTTCAGAATAAAATTTTATGTCCTACTTCAATTCTCTCCACTGTACTTCGGGTTTTTTTGTAGTCATAAAGAGAGCCCTTGGAATGCTGACATTTGTTAAATGTGGAAAGGCCTTCTCCTAGCCTGCTGCAGTCAGTGGCAGCAGTGCCTCCGTCCCCCAGCTTGCTTGCTGGTACCTGTATATAGTAATCACCCATTGCTGGAGGATGACTCTTCTACTGCTTTATGTGTCTTGACAGCCTTGAATATTGCCCAAAGGTTGCTTTTGCCCTGAGGTTTCTAAAGTTCTTCTCAGGACTTAGAAAGTAGTATGGTTTGTATTTTTATTTGCCCTATATTCAAGAGAAAAGGCCTTTGGCAGGAATTTTGTGGGCATGGCTGTTCTAATTTTTTTTAGCTGCCTTTGAAAGATTTTTTAAAATAACAATAGATCTGATTTTATAAGAAACACTTGATTGAGGCAGGTATGGTGTGTTTTCTTTTTCTTAAATCTGTTTTAAAAAGACCCAGATTTCTGCACTGATATTTGTGTCAGACAGAGTTTCCAGAGCTTGTCAGACTTTGTAAAATACCAGGTTAGTGAGAACATAGTAAACAAAGCTGGTAGGCTAGACTGACCTAAGTTCTGTTCACAGATACATCCAGAATAATTTCACCATTTAGCACAGAAGTGTCTTGTAAGTGACTGGCCACATTCTCTGCTTGGTAGTGTATGTGTGCACCCAGAGCAGTTTCACTGAAAAGCTTTCTGGTTCAGGTGAGCCCAGGCTGAAATGAAGGGATTTTAATTACACTTTTTTAGTGTCTTGTATTCAGCATAGTTGGGAGATTTTAGAGCACAAAACTAATCAGTATTAAATATAGATAAATACAATTTACAGCCCCAAGGAACAGTCAGCCAAAAATTACATCTTTGTGGTCTATTTGTTTATGATTATGTTCTGAGGGCAAAGACCTTTTTTTCAGTTTTAGTTAAGTTTAATTTTTTAATGGATTTATTTCCTTCTAATCTGTCTCACTATCTCCTCCAGCCATCTAATCCTCTTGCCCACTCTGCACTCTTTTGTCACATCCTGTTTTTTCGTTTGAAGAAGGGTCAGAGCCATCTCACTTGATTTCAGTTGTCTGGAAGTTGCCTGTTGGCTTGTGCCATTTGTTGAGACTCCCAGTAGCTGGTGAGGAATTTGTGTCGCCTTCTGCCATTGCTCCCTTCCTAGCCTTTAAGAGCTCAGATCCCTCCCTAAAAGGGGGCCCTTGGGATCCCACCCTGAATGACAGTCTATAGTTGCTGTTATCTCCACATTGCTTCCTGCTGTGAAAAAACTCTCTCCCGTTGGATGTCAGCTGTGCATCTCTTGTTTTTTAGAGCAAACCCAGTAAAGAATGTAAGAAGTGTAATGATGATCAGGTACTGTGTTATTCATCTATAGATGCTACTGCTTTTCTTCAAAACGCTGTCTTATCCCACTTTTTAAAGATTGCTTATTGAAAGATCCAGCAGGAACTTTGCTCAAAACTTAAGAAATGAAAAAGGTACTATGGAATGTATCTGTATAGGGCTGCCTATGGTCAGGAGCTGGTATGTAGAAGGAAAAAAGGCACCTGTAAGACGAAGAGGGTCAAGTTTCGGGTAAGCATGATCCTTTGGGGGTTCAGTGAAGGCTTAAAAATTCAGCAGTATCAGGTTGAAAATGGGAAAGCCTTAAATGCTTCTCAGTGTCTTAAACAACTGATAAACTATTACTTCAGTGGAAAAACATTCTTTTGAAAGCCTGTCATTTTAAACTCTATGGTAATAATTAAAGGATAACATTAAAGAATCTTTCCTGTAGCTAGAACTTTATAAACATGATTATACATTTCTTTTCAAAATGTGATTTATAATGCTTATGCTGCTAGCATTGGCTTATGTTTTATTGTTCTTAAGAGGAAGAACGTTCCTTGTCTTTTTCTCTAGTGCATAGTACTAGACATCTCACAGCCATCAGACATGCTATATCAGAGTGAAAGTGGCATTGGTAGAACTGGTTTCTGTTCCTTTGCAGAAATCCTCTGCTGCTCTTGGAACTGGGATTTCTCTGTGTCATTTGCCCTCTTTGATTTTGTCTGCTGTTTGTTTGCTTGTTCATTTGTTTTTAAGAAGTGCTTTCCAGCCTCTGGCTGTGGTGAGTCTTGGATCTCTGCCAACTATCGAGCCCTTTAGGATAGGGAACACTGCAAAAACAATGTTTCTTTAGCTCTTCACCGACAATAAACAGAAAGTCTAGCTCAGTACCAAACTCCAAAGACAGGGAATCCACATTCACCTCCAGCTGCTGTGTCCACACCAGCTGTTAACCTTGTTTAACTTCTGCATGAAGTTCAGTGGAGATCCCAGGTAGCTGCAGAATGAAATGGCTTGTGTCAATCACTTTGAGGGGAGAAAAAGAGACTACAGTGGAAGGTTATGACATCTTTTCTGAGAAAGTTTGGGATATAGATGGAGCTAGTGAAGGTTTTGCTGAGAAATTCTTGTACTGGAAGCTCCACATAACACCCTGGGAAGTGGCAAATACAGTGTTCCTGCTAACAGACTGGGGACTGTTTCCTCTGTTTTGTAGACTGTTTTAATTTCTTTACTGTGGCTTGGTTATCTGCAACCTGCACGTGGCTGTGCATACCTTAGGTGCCTAATGACACTGTCTGGAGCAGCTGCAAACAGTGAAATATTACTGTATAACTAACATTGGCACTGGGAAATCCAAAGGTTCTCCTTCAGAGACTGTCTGACCTGACATGGTAGCACCCACATGGAGTCCATTTAATGATGTCTAAAAGCAAGGCATTGCTATGAACTGTTAAACTTTGGTTGAACGTAGTACGGGAGAGAAATGTCTGCGAAGCAGAAAAGCAATTGACAATTGTTTTATAGGGACTTTGGAGCAGGTTTCTAGTACTGTACTGATTTACATAAGACTACCTCTTTAATTTAACACAAGTGGTCTGAATAAACACATAATACTTAGATTTTTATTTCAGCTTCAGTGTGGCAGTAAAAATTTCACATTTAATTATTCTTTTCCCCCACTTGTGGAGGTTCTTGCAGACACTATAAATATACTTTCCTCAAGCCAAATAGGTATAGAGATCTACTCTAATATCATCTCCTGATGGATAAGCAGGACCAAAAATTAAGGAATGTGTGTGTATACAATGTGTACAAAGAGGTATGTATGTGTGCACACATATATGACTCTTGGAAAAAAAACCAAAATTCTGCAGGCATTCTTTGTAGCGCTTTACAAAAAAAAAAAAAAAAAGAGATGTAACTGTGTTTTCCCTTTGCATCTTTGAAGTTTCAGTGTAAGTCCAACCTTTTTTGCACTATACACAAATCAAAGCCATTTGTCTCTGCTATACTCCAGTTTCACCATTGGGGTGCACACAGTGAACCTCAGCTTTCCTGCTGGAGGCAGAGGGTGCTCAGTGTGCAGGAGCTAGGTGTCACCCCAATGACAGTGGTCCTCCCACATTTTCTGAAGTGGACCTTCGTCAATGAAATAGCTGTTTTGTAGCTTACCATGCTTGGCAACTGAAATAATTCCTTTGGGGTTAAAGCCTGAGTCCGTGTGTTAAAGCCTGAGTCCATGTGTTTAGACTGGGTTCATAAACTTCACCTGAGAAAGAAATCCCGAGGCAGAGTTTGTAAAGTCCACAGCTCAAATTAAAAATAGGTTTCTAAGCATCCTAGTGCTTGTCTCATCCAACTGTGACCCTTATAAAATGGCCTTTATGATTTTTAAGACTTTTCCAAAGGTCTGTGCAGAGTGCTTTGCCCAGGACAACCCTTGACTGACAGCCCTGTCTGTGCTGCACACGGATGGCAGTGCCTTCGGCTGCCCTGGGAGACTGGCACTCCTCCAGCACTTCTGGCTTCCTCAAGGTACAAAGAACCCTTCATGGACAAAAGCACTGAGAAGTGTTGCTAAGGAGAAACTAAACATTTGTGTCCCAAGGGCCCTGCACACTGCACAGGAGGCCACACTGCTCCTTGCCTGGGTGTCAGTCCTGTGAGCTGTTCTGTCCTTCTGGACCTGCTCCTCCACAGACACCTCCCAGTCCTGCCAGCACCACCTCTGTGTTGTGTTGGGGTGGACCAGCAGGTCTCATTCCTCATGAGCTAGCCCATCACTGCCTACAGCTCCGCGTGCAGATTCCTTGCCAAAGGCAGTGAACAGCTGCTATGGTGCTTCCAAGGCGAAGCTGCTGCCGCAGGGTACCCAGCAGGGTGCTGTCCCCACCGCTATGAGCTCAGCTGTGCACCTGTCCAGGGGTGGCGTTGGCCCCGCTCCTGTCCCTGGCAGCGTGTGGAGGCAGGGACAGTTCCCCTGCTCTTTGCTGCCCGGCAGAGGCAAGGCGCGATGCTTCAGTAAGTGCTCTCATGCTGCAGGAGGAGGAGGGAAGTTCTCCCTACCCTGGGACTGGTAGCATCAGGCAAAGCAGCTTAACACCTGTCAGGGTGGGATGTGAGGAAGCTGTAACACGCTGTTCCGTTGGCACAGGGGGGAATGTTTGAAATCACAAGCGTTTGCAGATGGCCTGTCTTAATTAGCTTTGACAAGTACCTAAGTTACTTTAAGTTACACCACAAACAGGATCCTGAAGATTTCATTTTTTGTCACTTTAAAATAAAGCTTTTTCCCTCCTCCTGTTACAGCATTTCCATGTTTTGTCCATGTAAGGCTCTTGAGAAGAAATGAGATCTTTACGTAGCTTAGGAGCTATATTTTGATTGACGAAACGATTTATAATTAGGAGGTGGCTCCTGCCAGTGCTCTTCATATGTTGATAGAGAATTGCCTGCAGCACATCAATGCCAGCAGAGCTGGCAGAAAAGCACACTGGTGCCTTCTCAAAGCAAATACCTTGTAGCTCCAAATTTCCTTCTTCCTCAATAGTGACTGAGTCAAATAATCTTTATGGCAAATGACTACAGGAGTTACAGGGTTTTGCTCCCAAGGCCATTAGCAGAATACTTACCCATGCAGTTATTGATGGTCTCTTATGTGGGTGTGGTGCTGGCAGCCTTGTTAGAGCCCCTGAATGAACTCTGTGAAAAGAAGCTGAAGGCAAGTGTGCCTCTACCTTTGAAGGATGCGAAGCAGAAGCCTTTCCTCACCTGGTAGAAGACACTTCATCTGATTGCCAGAAAGGTGACTCTGGAGTGGGCTCACTTGGGCAAGATTAGAAACAGAATAAAAATGGCTGCTATGGGCCTTTGAAGAAATAAAAATGGGGTCTTTTTTCTCTGATGAAAGTATGGCATAGCAAGCACCTGGAATATTCTAGCCAGGAAGGTGTTAGGCACACAATCTATCCCTGGCTGTAGCAGAGGACTGTTTCTTCCCAATTTGTTTGGTTTTCTCTTTGCTGAGGTTGATCTGATAGTGCTAGGTAGACAAATTTCCCTTTTGAACAAAGCTGAGGAAATCCTTGTGAGCTACAGTCCCTTAGATGGGCAGGTTGGAGAGACCAGGAGCATGGTGGTTGCAAAAAAAGTGCAGTAAGTAATAAACAAGGGATCACTTTTCTCCCTCTTGGTGATTTCATCCAACTCTCTTTTACATTGGACTTAGGTATCAAAAAACAATCACCTGCTTGAGCCATGAGTGCCATGTATTTTAAAAAAAAACAAATACAAGCCACATAAAGTAAAGAGATTAAAAATATAAGTTACCTGTGGAGTACTATTTAATTTCCCTCATCTATCTCAGTTTTCAGAGTTTTATATTTGTATATTTCTTTTCTATCTTACAACCAAGACAAGCAGAACTTTTCTGGGAGCACAGGGCCTAAAGGACATCCACTATCACAGCAGATATAATGTCATAAAATCTCTTAGCTAAATGTACCATTTCTCTACTATGAAAGTAGTTAGCTTACTAGCACCTACTGCTTCTGTTGAAAGACTGCTATAAAACACTTTCTCTGATGGTTAGAAATGTGCTTTTAACTTAAAATAGTTGATAGGTTTTTTTCATGCTGTTTGTTCTTGTGCCAACATTGTCTTATGGCTTGAATGATTTTTCTGCCATGCTGGTATTTGGACATATATTTATAAAGTGTAATTGTATCCCCCTCAGTCTCTCTTTTGCTAGGCTAGTGCTGTTATGCTATATTGGTCTCATCAGTAAAACTGACTTCCCATGCCTACCCCGCTAGGTCTCTGCACCTGTTCTAGCTTCAGTGCAGCTTTCTTAGAGCTGTGGTTGGCATCCTGCTTGTGGCCCCAGCAGGGGTATGCACAGTACGAAAAACACCCTCCCTGCCCAGTGCAGTGCTTCACCCAGAGCATCCCAGGATTTTTCTTCTGTCTCATGCCAGCAGCTCCATTCAGGCCATTCTTCAGTCCTTTGGCTCTCCCCTGCCTGTCCTTCCTTGCGCTGTGCACAGATGATGTGATGCAAGTTACAGTAAAATTTATCTTGGCTGGTATGTATCTGCTTGGCTTTGTTCAATTAGATTTCCATTGCCTTACTGTGAGAAATGAAACCCCATGATTCTCATGGGTATATGTAATTTGAGCAGCTGGAACTGTAAGAAAAACATTAGAAATTATGTGACTGTAAGGAAAAAATAATCATATTCAGCATTCATTTTTCAGAGATACATTTCAGATGTGATGCAGTTGGCTCTAATCAACATTGAAGGTGTTGCCATTATACAAAAAGATAATGCAAAGATGTGGTATTGAGTATTTCGTTGCCAAGTCTCATGACTTTGGTGTTTTTCCTCAAATCCACACTTCTAGAATTGTTATTACAAGTTGAGTTTTCTAAATTTTACTGAAACAAGTTTCTAGTTTCAGAAAGCAGTATGTTGTAAACCCCAAATCCAGAGAACAATTCCTATGGACTTAAAAGGAACAGATTACCAAAAAAAAAGCAGGTTTAAATTCTAGAATAATGAATTTGCAGGGCATGTAGCAATATTGCTAAGGTTTTTAGAGTATTTAGGGTCTTCAGTGCTACTAAAGCATGTGAAATAGTACAATTTGAACTAAAAACCCCATTTTTCTACATATTTAATTGAGAGTTGCTTCATGGGGAGACATCAAGACAGATGTGGTCAGACTTGCTGAGCCATACCTGGATACCTTGCATTGAAATGTCTCATGCTGAGTGCTCAGGTACACTGTTCTACTATAAAAAGACACAAAGAAGGAAGATGATAACAGTAAAGCAGCCACAGAACTCAGGAAATATTTAAAATTGCTGGGGTGAATTTAGTGCCTATGAGGAACTGAAAATGAGGCTGAACTTTGCAATGCATGCTCCTATCATGGGTCATGAGAAAGCAGCATATGGACTGGCCCCTGCTTCTGCCACTTGCCACTCCTGTGTCACTCACGAAAGGGTTGCAGCTGGTGAGAGGGGTTGGATGAGCCAAGTTGAGGGCTTGAGTAGGATTCACAAATGAGTTTAAGTCAAGATTTGAAGGCTTGTCTTCACAGGTGTTATGTTTACACTGTATTGAGCCCTGCTGCTGTCTGTGCTGTGCTATGTTCATCCCAAATGTAGGGATTTCTCTAAAAAAAGCAAAGCCGCATTGATGACCAGGGATGAAGCCTCAGTGTAGGTGTTCACTGCCTGTCATTTTCACACTCTTTAACAGTGAACTAAGAATGGAGTTTTCTTGCAAAGAAAGGCTTCTGCTTGGGATTGTTTCTGCTCTTTCCTTCAATACAAAGCTTCCTGGACAAGCTAAGAGAATGCAGTGAGTGGAAGCACAAGACAGTATTATGGACAACTGAATTAAAACTGGGAAAAATAATTTTTCAAGCACATTTTGAAATCTTATCCAAAGCAGGGATTTTTAAATATTAGGTTTCCTTTTGGTTTTATTCCTGCGCTTTACAATTGCCACCTTTTTTTTTTTTTTTNAGAGGAACCTGGAGAGAGGAGAAAACAGATTAAAAGTGAAAGGAGTCAGAGGAAGTCAGTTTAAGCATGAAACTAAAAACACTGCAAACATCTTGCACAGAGCTTTCATTTTCAGACACACAGAAAATTTGCTAGAAAAAAATCAGTTATACAAATGAAACATATCTACATTTGGATGTCTGTATAGAGAGGTTTTATCTGACTAAAACTCAGTTCCTACTAAGATTTTATTGTCTGTTTAGCTTAATTCACATAAACATTTTTATTGCCAGGCTGGATTAGAAGTCATGTTCAAAGGGCTTCTGTAAAGATTTTAATTGCTCTGAGATCTCACAATAAGGACCTTAAGCCCAAAAGAACACATTTTGTGTAGTGACTGGAAGACATGACAGTATCATGGTCTGGCTTCGGATGAATGACAGAGGAGATGACAACCAAGGCCCATTGCTGAATAAGTCAATGTTCACACCCAAGGGTTTGCTTTATTTCTGAAGGAGGGTTTAGGGAGTTTGCGGGTACATTTGCTTCACTTAGCTGTTGTTTAGATTAAATCAGTTTAGGAGAATCAAAGTGTTTCTACTTGATAATGAGCATAGCCAAATGCAACTAAATCCTGGTCCAAGACTATAATAGATTTTGTGTTTGGTATTATTTGTCCACTTAGTAACAATTTCTGGTTTTTTTTCTGTTTTTGCTGCCTTTCATATCACGATTGTTAGGAAAAAAATCAACTTGACTTTTGCCTTCAAAATGGGCAAGGACCAGGCTTGTAAAGCAACCTGCTCTAGGAGCTGGTTGGTTTGTGTATATTGGGTGATGCAAAAAGCCAAGGCAGAGCAGGAACATGGTTTGGTTCCTGACAGCTGCTGTCCAGCTGATGTAATTTGGTAATAGCCAGTGACAGACAGAAACTACAGAAGATACAAGTGATAATTCTTTGGGGAGCTCCAGAGATAAATAATTCATCTAAATGAATTTTATAGTTGGGGTCAAAAGAAATTGAAGGCAGCCTGAGTGTTAACTCTCTGAGGGAGAAATTGACAGATCGTTTTTGTACAAACTATGCAGGGGGGAAATACAGGCAAATTAAATGTAAATGGAGAATACAACATTGTTCCTACTACCCGGAACCAAAGTGAGAGAGATACATGAAATTTTAAAAAGCATTATTAAGGAATTGTTAATAACTCAAACTGGTGCTGGATAACGACAAAGGAGAGTGAGTTGTCACAGGTCCATAGTGTTGCACAATGTATGTGTCCTACAATCACAGGAGAAGAACGTCTTCTTAGTAATCAGCTCAGTCACTTGCCCATAGTTAGGAGCTGATTAATCTCCCCAAAATGTTTCATGTGTCCGAGTCAGGACACGTCTGTCTGTGAGGGAAGGACAGAAGTGCCAATATGGGACATGGTTCTGGCTCCCACAGGTGCCAGGGACTAACCCACAGGATGGCTGAAACCATTCCCTGCTGGCTGGGCTAAGTCACCCTGCACCACCTGGGGCCATTCTGCAGTGCCATCTCAGGCTGGTTCATCCAGGAGGAGGAAAGCCATTGTGCCCCATGCAGCTCAGAGTTCCCGAAGGGAAAACAGCGGTGCTTCAACTAAGCAAATTTAATGTCTGTTTCTCTGGGACTGCTTTTAAAAGCATTTCTTGGTGAAGCTCTTTTTAAGCTTGCCTAGCACAAGGTGACTGTTTTTCCACATACCAGGCCATAATTCTGAAACTGTTTGGGTTTGGGTTTTATGTTTGCCTTAGTTTGTGAACTCTGACTAGTTGGATAACTTCATCCAGACCAAACTTGGTGTTTGAATAAACACTGGCTTAGGAATAAGTTGTTATAAGCCTGTGAAAATGGCATGTTGCTTATGTACAGTACAAAATTTTCCACCCAGTCTTTTATTTTCAAAAATGGTCTCTAATTCTGTGTATCCAAATTTAGTCACCCAGAGGCTGGCTTTCAGAGGTCTTGCCAGCCCCCAAGTTTGAGCGTGTATACTTCACAGTCCCCAGAATAGCTTCTCCAGACCAGTCTGTTTTGTTGCAGCCCATGTTTTGTGCTATTCTGGATTAATATTTTTTCATTATCTGAGAACTGCTGTCTGCGACATATAAAATGTTTTCCACCTATATAAGTTTTGTGCTCCCTAAATCTGGGAAACTTTCTTTCATGGAAACCTTAATATTGCCTTACATCAAAGGTTTCCTTCCTATCCAGACCCAGAAAAAACCAAAATACTTTATTTTCCTGTATAAAAACATGTAGACTGCAAGTATGAGATAAAAGGAGAGATGCTTTAACTGCTTCAATTATTTAGCTGAGTAATTCAGAGAAAATCTCCTTTCAGCAAATTGGGGGAGGAGAATCAGAAGATAAGCCATGTAAAATGTTATATTTTTTGTATGCTAACTTTGTGAAAGGCAGGGAGTTTGCTGCTTTCTCTTTTTCACCTTGTGTGCTTGCACCTTTTCACAGGGAGGCATTTCTCGTTTCTGATCTGATAACAAGTTAAAATGTGATTCTCCCTCTTATGTGCAGAGATTTTGCTGTGATTTAGGGAAAAAGGACGTGCATGTGGTAATATACCAGTTTCCAAAAGTAAACAGAAGAATACTATTGTGAATTGTGCTGATTGCAGGATTAATGTTCTCTGTTATTACTGGATTCATGCTGGGTGCAGGTAGCATTAAAAGAGGCTGGAAACCACAAGGGATTCTGTAGGGTTTTTTTTCTCTTTAAGACAAAAAAGCCTGTCTCTCCTGTCAGTTATATGCAATTACCAGAGCCAGATGAGAAGCAATGATATGAAAAATAAATGCCTGCAGCACATGACAGGACCAGCCTGTGGCTAAAAGCTGGAGTCCAGGCTGTTTCTACAGCAAGAGCAACCAAGCCACCACTTTTACTCTGAATTCTTCAAGATCACTTCATTTAACCCACTGGGTGAAGTGAGCATCACTTCCATGGTGATACAGCCTAGAAAACAAAGAAGGAGGAAAAGCTGCTGCACCATTTTTCAGAAAGCAAGAAGCAGCTGAGGCCTGTGCAAGGGATGTCAGCTTCTGAGGAAGAGAAACGTGTTTTCTCGACTGCGCAAGTAACAGCGCGAGAAGCAGAGCGTGTACACAAAGTCACTTGCTGGGAACCTACCAGTGAGCTCTTCTCAAGGCTTTTTTGTGCAACAAACTCGGCATTGATTGACAATTTTTCAGATTCACGTGCACACAAAAATGGAAACTTTCAGCTCTTATACCATGAGGCAGCACAGTGCCAGTTTTTGCCCATCTCCTGCAATGCCCAGTGGCGTCTGTTGCTGTCTGCCCCATTAATTCATGCTCGCTTTGAAGAACAAGGGTTGAGGGTTAGCGCAGCCCTGACGGAACACAGGGTGGTGGCAGCGCCCTGCACTGTATGGGGCAGGGGCAGGGATCAAGGTCCCCCTCAGCTGCTCCATTCCGTAAGACTGACCACAACCTACACCACTCTCCTGCTCCTTCGCTTGGCCAGCGAGCCTTCAGGCTATGTCCTGTCCGTATGACATGGCTATGTCCTGTCCACAGTAAAAACACCCAAATGCTTACAATACAAGCACAGGATTCCCAGCAGCCACGGGTTACTGCTGGACCGTGGCTCCTGCTAACAGGGACAATTCCGCTACAAAATTATGATAGAGGAAACAAGGATTTTTCTCATTTTCCCTTTCCATACCTGGATATTCTCTCCTTTCCTTTATTGTAGGGGGAAAACAAAGTGCTGCCTTTCCCTTTCAGGGCCAGACACGTAGATATTTACTGGCACTCCCTGGCTGCAGCATAGGATTAATCTTATGTTTCTCTATAGGGCTCCCTTGCTCTCAGCTCTCCGACTTTCGGTGTCAGCACAGAGACGGCAGCAGGTCCCACTGTCCTCACCAAAACTACTGCAGCATTACCCACGCAGGATGCCTTTGAAGTGAGGCACTTCAGTCCCAGTCCCAGTATGAGAGCGCCTATCACAAACCTGATGCTCCCGGGGAATAAATCCCTCACGGCATTCTGCTCTTGCTGCTGGGGTAGTGAAACAAAGGGATGGCACAAATCCTTTCTCTCTGAGTGGTTTAAACAAGCCATTCACTTGCTGATGTTATCTGGACATTACTGGAGGTCAATTTTGGTCATCTAATTCTCCAGAGGGAGATATTTGTTCACTAAGTTGGTGCTAAATAGGGGTGCTCATTTTGATTTTTCTGCACTAAGACCACAACAGCCAATCTACGGTGTTAAGTGCTTCAATCATTTTAATGGGTGTGGCTTTTCTCCACACATTTGTCAAGTTAGGAAAAAAAAAAAATTCCCATAATTTCCTCTGGAAAACAGAATTAATCTGTAGCAAATTTTTATAGCTAGACTTCACTCCAAGAATGGGATGTCTGCTCACTTACATGTGAATGCATTGGCAACGTGACACGCTGATAAGTATAATGATGTAATCTCATTAATTGCTCTCCATAAAGTTTGTCTAACCTTGTACTTTCCATATTGATCCTGGGAGTGACAAATTCCATCTGAGGAAGGCAGCACTTTGAGATATTAAAGTGTAATTTATGGTTTCATTTACTGGGGTTCCAGAATTGATTTCCTTAAATGTTATGGAGCATATCTGATGCGAGTCCCCTGTGATTTGGAACAATATAGTGAAATATCATCAATTCCTAATTCCCTTTGTAATAATTTAATGAAGGCAGAATGTCCTTTGTTAAATGGGCCCTTTCATCCTCTGGGTGAATTAGGTGCAACTAAAATTAAACTTTTGTTTAGAATTGAAACTAAATTAAAATCATATAAATAACAAAATCTTCAGGATTGCTATTTCTGATTAATAAGGTAACCACTCTTGCTGGAACACACTTACGATGATGCATTAATAACTCCCAATTCCTATTACATGTTTATCTAAGACAATACATTATATTTCAGATGTTTAACAGAAGACTGCCATAAGGAAGGCTCTAATAAAGTACTCTAATAGATATTGAGTAGTTTTAACTGTATGCACATTCTCTCAGTGCCTCCTGCTGCTCCTGAAGGCTGCTACAATAAAAGCCACATTACAATGAGGTGTAACATTTTATCTGGGACTGTGTTCTTGGAGTGCCTTGGAGAAACTGTTCTTGGAGTGCCATGCAGAGTGCTAGCACACTGGCTTGTGTGGCATGCATACACACATACACACACCCAATAACATCACTTCTTTACACTTTTCTTCCCTCCAGGGCTGGTTTGATAGGTACTTGTGACAGAGGCTTTGTATGTCATTCTGTAAAGTAGTCAATGCATTAATAAGCCTAGGCTTTAGGGTTTGGACTGTGTTTCAGAGTAATAAAAGCATTACTCTTGTGTCTTGTATTGAACTGATTGTAAGAATTTCTGTTAAATCAGAGTCCTCCACAGACATTATGCTCAGCATGTGCTTGTTTTCAATGTGGAACGAAAGTGCTTCATGTGAAGGTTTAACTGTGTAACATCCAATTAGTCTAACCAACTTCTTCATCTCGGTAGCACTGCCACCAGCATTGACATCCATGGTGTTCCCTGCCCCAGGGTGACAACAGCACGGCAGCTTGGACAGGCTCCTCTTGCTCCACTTGCAGCCTCTAAGCCCAAGCATTTACCTTCAGCTTCCCTGAGTCCTTCCCAACCCGAGTGACCTCGTTGCAGGTCAAGTGACTTTGGCTTCTCTAATGTAAATATAAGATGTAAAACAACAGCAGAAATCATAATCATTAGGGCATAGCAGTAGGAAGTGAATATAATCTGCTTTTAGAAGAGGATAAGAAAAGGGAAAACAACATTATATTAACCACTTTTTAAAGATACTGTGATTTTAAGGCTAGTACAAAAAAAATAGTATGGCATATAATTCTCTGATGGTGAGAAGCGATTTGGGGCACCTTTCTATCATTCTGATATCTAATTGCTCATTGCTATAATGTGTAAATTATTTCCACAATTATTTGTGCACAATTATTTCCATGACTGTTGTACAATCTATGTAACTACACTTTTGCAACCTGCCTTTACATTTTTGCATGAGGTGCTTTAAAATATTAGTCAGCACCAATAAAACAATAACCCTCTCTGATTTACTGAAACATATGGAAGTATAGAATTTTTGTGCTAGAATATATCTGACAAAATTGTTTTTCACCAGGCTTAGGCCTTCTTATAGGTGGATATACTGTAGACCAGTACAACATGAATCCAATGTCAGCAGTAATGAGACAGTTGCACAGAGCACCTTTCGTTTTTTTATACTCCTTAATTACAGAAGAAAAGAAAATTCTCTCACCCTTTGAGCACTGCAGTCATTTAAGCAACTGAGCTGAATCTTTTGAGGATGGTGAGAGCAATAAAACACAGTTGTGATTTGCTTTTAACTGCTCACATCAAGGACCCAGTCAACTTTCTGGCACAGATCTGCTGGAATGGATTTCATCATCTAGGGGCTGTTCATGCTGTGTTTTGTAATCAAGGCATTTAGTAACTAATTCTGTGAGTCCTCTATATAATTTTATATGTGTTGGTATAATACTTGCAGTGCTGTTTTGGCATTACTCGTGGTGCATCTCGCAGTCTCTGATTTGCCCTTGCATTGTACTGATGAGCAAGGGGGCAACCTGTCTGGATAGATTCTGACAACAGCCATGTCTTGCAAAAGGTCTACGTAAAAGTGCCAAAATTCACTCTGTCTGACATAATCTTTTGACCTTCCAGGAGAAAATAGTTTTCTAGGACCTTCTCATCATGTAACTGCCTTTAGACTGGATAAGTGCCCTCCAATGCTGTGACTCTCAAGAGATGCTTTCCTGTGGGAAAGTCCCAATATCCCCAAGCTGTCCGCCTTAAGCCTGGGTAATTTTATCACGAGTTTTCAAGAAATTATAGAAGAATGACAAAATTACACAATCATTTAGGTTGGATGGACCTTGGGAGATTGAGCCAATCCCCTGCTCAGACCTGGTTTAACTTAGATCACATTGCGCAAGGCTTTGTTGGTTGGGTTTTGAATATCTTCAAAGATGGAGGCTCCACAGCTCTTCTGGACACCCAGTCCACTGTTTGTTCATCCTAGTGGTGATTTTTTTTTTTTTTTCCTAGTGTCTAGTTGGAATTTCTTTTGTTGCAACTCATGTCTACTGTCTGGACAAACTTGCTGGATGTAAGACTTTCATGCAATGTGACACCAGGCTCCATCTGCTGTGTCTGTACTGGTGCATTTGGAAGTTCTTTAACTGTGGGGCTACTTGGACTATTTGAAATCAGCTGTTGGTCTCAATCCAGTAATGGCACCTGTGTCA
Source organism: Pardalotus punctatus (assembly GCA_013400915.1). Lineage (NCBI taxonomy): Eukaryota > Metazoa > Chordata > Aves > Passeriformes > Pardalotidae > Pardalotus > Pardalotus punctatus. Next base: position 230,563 of record VZTX01028273.1, read on the forward strand.
CAGAGCTGCCAAGATCATTCGAACAGCTTGTCAACCTTTCTAGCAGACTGAATGAAGAAGATAAGGGCTGAAAGGACAGATAAAGCCATCCCCTTTGTGCTCAATGAGCTCTTTTCAGACAGGCTTAAAGGATAATTGCCAGCAGCCACCAGTGCTTTGCTGATGTCTGCCCCAAGTTTCATCTCTTGCCGAGGAGAGGGTGCCTTTTGCCAGGGCAGTCATTGCAGCACTTGCTGTGAGCACCAGAGGCTGTGTCTCTGCACTCACCAAGTGCCACTGACTGCTGCCAAACTGGTGCTCTGTGACACGTCCCGTTCTCCCAGCCCACCTGTCTCTTGCATCAGGCCCAATGCTAGTAGCCCTTGGCTAGCACAGCGTTGGCCATACACTCCCCAGCCCAGCACATACCTCTGTGCAGGGAGGGCACACAGCAGTTCCCAGTGTGAAACCCATCTACCCACCAGCCCCCCTTCCGCAAATAGTGGGTATTCTCATCTGCTCTCCTGAGGAGTCTCAGGAAGAACATACCATCAGATGTTGGCCCATTTTAACTTTTGCATGCTTCATCTTGCAGATCATTGTAGGGTGGACCTCCCTTCTTGGTGCAGACTTCATTTCAGTATTTTCACGTCAACCAGCTGGATGCATGGGGTCCCTACAGACTCCCCTGTGACAGCCACCAGTGCAGAGTCTGCAGTCCAGCTCTGTTCAGCTCTAGACACAATTTACTTTGCTATGACAGAGTTGGTTCACATTTCTTCAGCTTTTAATTTCCTTGTTCTTTTTCTTGATGATAAGTGATACAAAACAGGAAACATCCTCATTATGGTAGTATAATATTAGAAAAAAATGTGTAGATAATATTCAAAGGATTTGAGAAGGCAGTATGCCAGGAAACACTGCAGTGCACTAGGCATGGGGGGACACCATAGCTGAGTAAATGTTCGGTGCCTGTACAGAAAAGGGTATATCCAGCAGAGATAACCTTCTTAACCAAAATAAATTGAGAGTCAGCAGAAAGATTTTCATTTGCTCATCTATAGAGTTCTCACCCATAAGGCCTGATCCTGGGCAGCTGCTTAGGGCAAGCTCTGACAGCACAGGCTTTTTGGTACTGAAGGCGTAGGATGTCTCTCTGCTGTTGGCCCTTCTGCAAACAGAAGCGTGTCCCATCTTTCCCAAAACTTCTCATACCAGAATGAAAGGTGCTCTTTGTAGGTTGGCTGGAGACATCTCCCACCTCTGGATCCTTTTAAAAACCTCTCTGGGCAGACAGCATTTGTGTCTAATACCATTTGATTTGTGTTCATTGCTGAGGACTGAGACAGAGACAGAAATTGTCCTTGATTTCAGATATTCCTGTGTCATAGACCTGTCTTTCAAGGTCTGAGAGAGACTCTGCTGCTTCCTTGTCAACCTTCAATCCCCAAAAATGATCAGAGCAATTTTTTTTTTCAGTAAGCAATACCTTTTTAGAGGTAGGGAATTTTCTCCTCTTTTTCACCGTAGTGTTTTCTGGCAAGAGAGGACATATAATTGGAGACAGGCTTTCCCAAGTCTGATTTTGTCGATTTTTTGTTGCTTTTTTTTTTGAATCCTTTCTCTGACAAATAAATATATGGCAAATATAGCTTTACAGCTGCCAGAGTTATCTTCTAGTTCTTTACTTTAGATAATGCTTTCCCATCTCTTCCCTTTCCCACCCTCTGTGCTTGAAGTCCCAGGGCTGAGTCTTAAACAGAGACCAAACCCTATATGCGATTCACCAGCAGAGATGGACAGTTCTCAGGGCAACAAAGGCACAAGAAAGTCTGAGGACTGTTTTCACTGAAATCCTTCATGTACTAGGGAAGGGAAGAAAAACATCATGGTTGCCCATGTCTTGGCTGGAATTTTTAGCTGAGGCTTCCTGCATACCTCTGAAACACTGAAGAGCATTCTGGACATCTTGACCATGCTGCCAGACCTTGGCTCCTACAGACCTCATCTGACTTCCAGCGTATTTGGAACACATGCAAACTTCAAGGGTGTTGGTAGGTTGAAAATCCAACTGCACTTCTGGAGCTCAAACACAGGCTCGGGAATCCAACTTCAGCTTTGAATTTTTTGGAAAAGTATGCCTTCAGTCAACAAAGTGATACAGGACTTGGCCTGGCTTTCTTTCAAAAGCTAGGAGTGCATTATACAACTCATGTAGTCTGTGCTCTGGTGTCAGCCTGCCTTCAGAAGGCTGTGGCTTTCTCAGATAAATGGAGCCTTATCTAATTAGTTATTTATATATCAACAGTCCCCACAGAGTGCTGAACACTGAAAAATTATACCATAGGTGTAAGGAGGAAATTAAGTTTCATGCTTTGAAATGGAAGAAGGCACTAACAATTCTGGCAATAACTTCTCATCGTGTTCCTTCACATAGACTCTCTTTGTGATCTTTCTTGACCCCTGGGCTGAGTTCTAGAAAATAAATGCAGAAGCCCCAACTCTGCATTTTTTCAGAGGCCAGTACCTCCCAGCTTCTCACTGGATCCACTCAGCCCTCTCACACTAGAAGTGCAGCCCAGTTAAGCCAAACAGCTTCATCTTAGTCAGGAGCAGTCCATCCCCGGGAAGGAGCCAGGGAGACATGGATTGCAACACTTTCACAGTGATAGCGATCTGCCTGATGCAGTCCAGACAGCTGTCTGCTGCAGATTTGATTGAGCTCACCAAAGATCTTCACAAACTACTCATTTCAGATGGCAGTCCAAAGGGCGAGGGCTCTCTGTCCTTTTTGCAATCCAGTCTGCCACTTAAGCATTTCTCTCTTTCTTTAAAGGTCAAAATTAAATGGATATTTCTTTACCACTTTACAGACAAATGCTTTGATAAGTAACTGTTCAGCAGCCATTGGAATGAATACAGAATGTGGTAAATATCCTGATAGACAGATGAGCTTTTTTAAATACAGGATTTTGTTTGTAATATGGAAGAGGAGGTGAATTTTTGGTTGTTAGATTTGGCAGGGGTGGGTCTCTTCAAGTTATTACCTTCTCTGCCAAGTGAGTACTGACATTAGACAGCCAAACTGTCTAACACATTGAGATTATTAATATTCAGTAAATAAATATGCTTGCAGTTCTCCAGCCCTGGAGTGAAACTGTTCCCTCTGGCTAAAGGAGGCTCCAGCTGCTGCACTGACAGAATGACCCAGAGGTGAGGTCAAGGTATTGCTTAGGGCCAGCCTGCTCCCCACGATGACAAAGACCTCTCCAGGGTCACAAGAGCCTTTTTTCCTGGAAAGATTCCTTAAACAGTATCCAGAAAAAAAGAATCACAGTCTCTGCTCTCAAATGAGTGTATGTTCCCTCTGTATTTCCATAGAGATCTGCATTTCACTGGATAGTAGCAAGGAAAGCAAGAAGCTGAATGTTTTTAGAGCCATCCAGCAATGTTGCAGAGAACTGGTAGGTTTTGCATAAATGTGTCAGCAAACCTCTGCCAAAACACAGCCAGAAAGCTGGCAGCCTCTCTACCAGGCTGCCTCAGTTCTCCTAGGATCTTGAGATTTGAAAGAAAGAGGAAATCAATTTGAATTTTTAAAAAATACGGGATGAAACACCTCATTGCATATGCTACTCGGGTAATGCTGGCACAAACCCATCTGGGACATGCTGGTACCGGGGTGTCCATAAAGCTCGCTCAGATTGGTGGCAGGTGCATCCTCTCCTACTGCTTCCACAGCAGATCCTCAGAGGAAAGCCTTTGCCCTTCCTCTCCCTTCCTAGCCTTTGGAGGGTGACAGAGGGAAGTTCAGTACTCAGAGCACACCTTCCCTGGTTCTTTCACTTGCTGGAAGACTTTTGCTAGTTATTATTTCCATTTGAAAATGCCTGCTTTCATTCAGTGCTGTGTATTGTGGGTCACTTCAGTCAGCCTCTACACTAAACCATATTTATTGGATTCTGCCATATTACAGTTGATTGTACCCTGCCATTCCTCATCTTTATAACAACAATAAAGCCTTAAAATTAAAGCAATTTCATTTTGGATAGAAAAATGTAATAAGCTCTTGAGTGAGCCTCTGAAAGGTCACAGTTATTTTAAATAAATATTAAAATCAGTGCGTGATATTGGTGAATTCTGATGAGAAATCTTTATTAAAAACTAGTCTTAATTTTTAATAAGAGGATATGCAAGCCTAAACATTGAGGGTCTTTATGTGTATGTATAGGAGCATGCACACGTCATTGGCACATAACAGTGTTCATTGTGATTCCAAATTCTGAAGTTTTTCACAAACTCTAGTGAAAGGAAATATAAATTCTTAATATAATTTAGATCCAGGTAGTAAGATGATTGTAAAAGGCAAGGGAAACTTTTTTGTAGGCCTCATTACTAGAAATGTACTACTATTAGTATTTTCACTTAATGGCATTTACCTAAGCCAGTTATGGCAGAGGTCCCATGAAGTGTGATGTGTGGAAAGTCATAGTCTCGGTCTTCAAGGAGGTGTGATGTACAAAACAAAAGGGAAATGGGAAGAGGGGCAGTGTGAACCCTCTTTTCCTCTCATGGGAATGGAAGCACCATCTTGCTGCATGACCATCCTTCCTCAGATTGTTTATTCTGGATATTTTGTGGGGGAAGTAAGATTTGAGATGGGTGAGTGAAAGTTGCTTTCATGAATGATGGAAGAGATTTTGCTGATGGTAAGGGGAGAAGCAGAGGGGGCAAACATGGGCTCATGGGAGAAGTGGAGATTCAGGTGACCAAGAATGCTCCTGGTGATGGAGTGACAGTAATTTTAAAATATGATGACAAGAGAGGAATTTTATCCCAAGGGGGTTTGAAAGGTAGGATAAAAAATTTTGTGTGGTAGAAGGGGAAATTAAGCTAAAGTTCAGTGGAATGGGTCCCAAACTATTGAAATATTGTATGTTTAAGAATGTAACAAAACCTCAAAGCTTTTCTTTTAAGTAGCATTTATTTATCTGTGCATACCTTTCAGCTTCCACAGTGAAGTTACCATCCCTCAGCTTCTCTGCCAGGTTGCAAGCAATGAATTTCTGCTTCTTACAGCAGATGCTACACATTTCATGCAGGTCCCTCTGCTACGTGGTGCTGGACATGCTGGTGGCACTCCAGAGATGAGCTGGCTGTTCAGTGTGGCTTGACAAGCTTCAAAAATGTTGTGCCTCCTTGTCCCTGTTTGATTCATTGTACCAGAACTGTCTTATGCTCAGATTTTGTTTATTATTTCATGGTCTATTTCTATTCAGCAACCTCAGATACTTCCCATTGAAACTGCTCCTTGTCTTTTACATTTCTTCACTCAGAATAGTGTTTAAAGTGCAGCTTTGGTTATCTTCCTTTTGTGATACCCTTTCTGCTCCTGCCATAGTTTAACTTCTGACACAGTTTACACAACACAATGAGGGTTATCATTTGTGTGATTAAATCCCTATATTTCAATACCCTGTTTGAGCTTGTTGCCATTGGAACAGACTGTGCGGTTGCTGACATTTCCACAATAGATCCTGCAAATTTGACTGGTCCTTCTGCTTTTCTGGTCTTCTCGGCCTGTGGACTGTGGATTATGTGTTCAGAACTTGGATTTTGTTGCAGGCAAAATAAGAACATTATTCTGTCTCTCACAGCCTTTCAAAAATGAGAAATGCTGTTGAAAAAGTTTTGCCTTGCAGGAGTTTATGGCATGGAATGATCAGCACACAAGCTATGGCACATGTTGTGCAGTACGCGCCATTACCTGCTCCATGTCTTAAATTAGAGAGTGAAAATCAGTCTTGTAATCAGCCCCTGATTATGCTATTTGCTGTTGTTACGTGCTGAAGGAGGAGAGCATCTGCTGCTTCTTTTTAAACACTTGTTAATGAAGCAAGTCTTCCTGCCAAGAATGTAAGTGAAGGACTGCTTGTATCCCAACAAGAGAAAACTGGACTGGGAGATTATCTAAGGTTCATGCAAGGTGTGAAATCCTCCTGGAGATGGGTGGGGGGTTACAGCTCTGTGGCCAGCCCCCTAGGGAAGGAGCTGTACTCTACCCTCTCACAATTCAGAGGAGCTTTCATCTGCTTTGCAGCACTTCCTCTGCAGAGGGTTGTGGCTGAAGAGGTGAGCACTGAGCCCATCAGCACCTGTCTTCTGCAGCCTTTGGCTACCTTGCTCTTTGTCCTCACTAAGGGACCTTTTTATTATAATTTTCTTGGTCTACTTCTCTCTCCCAGGAGAGCCCTTTGACTTGTAGTAGTAATTTTCTGGGACTCGGGGGCTATTTAGTTGAAATAGCAAAGCTGATGCTTCCTTCTTTGTACTTTCCACTGGTAGCCCCAGAATCTGGCAAGGAGGAATGAACCATCCAGCTTCAATCTGCATGTTTGTTTCTAGGCCAAGTGCGTTGTGAGCTATTCTCTTCAGAATGACAGTCTCACTGTTTGCAACTGAGCCTCTCCATGTAGCATTAATAATTTTTTGGGATTTCACTTTAAAAAATAATGGAATAATGGCAAGCTAGAACATCGAACTAACTTCTAAATTGGTGCAATTTGTGCCAAGTATATAAACACTAAGCCAAAAATCCAAAGTCTTGGACAACAGATCGTTCAGCTAGTTGATGTATATTCATTAATTGTTACGGGAGTAGGGAGGGAACAATGCAGAAATGGAAGGGAATTCTTCTTTTCAGTTTATGTATACAAATATTAAAATGGGACTGTTTTGTTTAATTGTTAAATACCAGAGTTGGTTTGGTTTGTTGTTTTTGGTTTTTTTTTTCAAAATCGTACTCTTAATCAGGGCAAACAGTTGGAGAAACAATAGCTAATTTAATTTATCATCTTTTTCATGCACAGCTGTGGATGGGAAGGAAAGCTCTGTTTAGGCATCAAAGACCTTCATGATTCAGCCTTGCTAGCTTTAAGCCATTTTAAGAAGCATGCTTGGTTACTAATCTTTGTGTGAGAACGTTCAAAGCTCCTCGAAAGCTGGAAATGTTGAGTTCACAGCTCAAAGTCTGTTCCAACCTGGGGCTGGCTCCCTGTGTGTTGTCCTCTCTGTTGCTTAGCACTGCCTGTCTTTCACAACATTTAATCACAGGCTTGCAAGACCATACAGAGAGTGGGCTACAAATAGCAACTTGCAGGGGGAGAGTCTCAAGGGTTTTCCCCTCCTTTCTGACAGCTGTCACTGAACAGTGACACAAACTTTTTGTTTGGCGTGATCTCTAAAATAAAGCCACCCAATTAAATGCCTTTTTGAGTGTTATTTTACTACTAATCTTGGGTTAAGGGATAAAGGGACAAAAAAGGAATACTGTGTGATTTATAACCCATTAAAAGAGTGAGTGGTGTCTCACCTTGCATTTATACTCTTAACTCGAAGTTTGCCATAAATCATTGAATCCACGTGAACTCAGTGAAGTGCAGATACTGGCATATAACCCCGCCACCAACCAGCCTATACAAGTGCATGCACAGAGGTGCTAGTGACTTTTTCTCTATTCTTTCGTGATGGTTCTATTCAGGAAAGTGTGAGAGGAGGAAATAGGAGTGATTCTTATTTCTGCAGCCTTTCTTTTTGGGATGTTGCAGGAAGAAACCCCTCCACAGGTTTCCATGACAGGGGAACTGGAACTAAATAATCTTTAAGGAGACTTCCAAGCCAAGCCATTCTATGAGTCAATGATTCTATGAAAGAATATGTTTCTAAACATCTCCCAATCCTGTCAGTTGTGAGTACAACACCCTTCAGAGGGGCACCAGAGGGAATAAAGGGAAGCAGAAAATGGATTTGTGAAAGGGGCATCACCATTTGTGTTACCAGTAGACTGTGGAGACAGGAGAAGGAAAAGGGGGACATCAGTGGCCTGTGAGGAGCAGTCCTCCGATGCACTAGCCTGCAACAGAATAGAAATAGTGGTTAAAAAAATGAGTGGGGGGCCAGTTTGGATGCTGAGTATCAATGGTGAAACACAAACATGAATTTCCTGCTGATTTTTTTGTTGCTTTGAATGTTACCTGAAGTGACTTGCATGCTGCCACAAAAAGAGATGTTCAGTTTCTAGGGGGCACAAATTACCAACTCAATCATACGCAGGCTTTTCCAATGGCATGCCTTGGAAAGTAAGCACTACACCAGCTAAAAACTGCGCCTTGCTAAAGGCTGAGTGAAATAAATGCTGAAGTGAGTACTTAAGCCTGAAAATCCATGTCAAGGTTGAGATTGCTGAAGACATGATTGTGCTGTCTGCAGGTAGCTTGGTCTGAGCTGGCTTCACTTTAGAGCCTACTTTTGTTGGCCAAAATTACTGAACATGAACAACAAAAAGTAGTTGTGTTGTGTGTGACAAAGCTGACAAGAATTGAAAGGTTGAGTGGGGGAATTGCAGATTTTCTTTCAAACCATTTTCATTGTAAGTGGAGCCCTTTGGAGAAAACAAAAGAAAGCAAAACAAAAACCACCAAACACTTGCCATTTTGGGCTATCCTTTTTTGACATCCTAGAAAGTATTTCTGCTGAAAAGATTCCCAGACCTATGTCCAATCTCCTTTCAGTCATATTAACCCAGGCTGTATAGAGGAACAGATCAGTCCTTTCTGGTTTTATAATTGTGATTTCCTTTTAAATTGTTTTAAATCTGCTTTGTTTATGGTAAAGAAGACTAGCTTTTCTTTCCACCCAGAGAGTGGCAGCATGATGAAAAGAAGCAAGAAGACAGAATACTGTATTCCAGTGTAGTGTATCCATTAGCAAGGGACAGGAGACACAAGTTTTACCCTGAGATTTAAAAACCAAAGTGATTAGAATCCAAGCCCTGAGAACTGTGTGTGACCTGACTTTTGCTATAGGGGCTCTCTGCAGTGCGGGCTGTGCCACCGTGCTCAGGAGCATCCCTTCGTGTCCCACCAAGCCTCTCTTGATGCACCAAATTTGTCTGCCCTTCTGTGGCAGGGGGTTGTGGAGAGGCACGGGGAGAAGATGGCTGTGGGCATAACAATTCTGCAGGGCAAGCAGGTTTCCAGACCATTTGCAAGGAGAGGTCATTTTAATTGCTGTGTACAACCCTGTCAGTAAAGCAGCTTAGCATTGCTGGCAATACTTGGTGCATGGTGGGAACCAGATAGGAGAAACCTGTCTCTGAGTGACTGTATGTCCTTAAGCTTTCTGCAGGTGTTCAGAAGCTTCTCCTTGAGGTTTTCCCTTTACCCTGATGCAAAAGCATCTAGAGAGCCAAAAGATTTCAAGCACTGTCTGCACAAGATTATATGTGTTAGAGTTCATTCTCACAAAGAGAAAAATCATACTTCAAAATTGCTAGGTGTTCAAATTGTCCTATAACAATATTCAAAAAATGGGATTGTTTGTGATATTTTTCCCTAGAGCTCTCTACCATTGTGCTTGTATTTGCTACTTAGCAAACAAAGCACTGTTTTCTTCTAGGCTGTTGCTATCAGAATGAAACCTAAACGTTAAAAGTTGTGGTTTAAAGTGTTGGTGTGGGGGTGTGGGTGTGGGTGTGTGTGTGTATATGTTTTCAATACATGCTGCTGTACTTGAAATCTTCAACAAAATAGTTTGTTGAAAGGACAGCCCTGCAAAAGAGGAGAGGAAAGGTTATTTCCCTGAATTATTTTAGGGAAGCTAGATGTCCAAGAAGTTAAGGACTGGTCCAAGAAAAAGGACTGATTCAAAGCACTGTGTCTATGTGCTCACTTTACTGGGATCTCAGCAATTTCTATCAGCAGCTTATATGCTGTTTATGAAATGTCGAAGAGAACTTTACTCACAGAGGAATCCTTTTTGTACATGTGAGTCCATATCCTCCTTCCCCAAAGACCTGTGTGACTCACTGGCTTGAGGAGCCTGGGGTCTGCATGAAGTCTGAGACTGAGTGGTTGGTGGAGACCCATCCAATGTGCTGGCCTAGGTCTGATGTGTTCCAGCTGGCTGTGTGACACTCTCAAGGATATTTGAATATTGTTATCCTTCCCTGGCTATCTCATATTCACAGTTATCACAGTTATGCATCTTCTCAATCAATCACTGCGTTTTCACCTTCACGTCATCTTGGCCTGGCTAAAATACAGTTAAAACCTTCTAGAACAATACTCTGCTTTTTCTGCTCCTATTTGATCCTGGACTCTGGTTTATGTTTAACTAGGTTTTAATTTAAGTTTGACCTTTTGCCATCTAGAAGATTCCTCCTGTAATATAGTTTTTCTACTCTGCCTGTCACTTCCTGAGCCAATCTTCACCAAATCACTCAATTGTTTTGTCCTGATAGCTAGTGGATACAGCAGCAATACAAGTTGCTTTTGCCAATTTTTTGTGTAAAACAGACAGATTATGTAGTCTGCAGGAAACAATTTAAATAGGTTTATATCTAACAAACTGTAGTCTGTGCAAACAGTTTTAATAGGTTTGCAAAAAGCACACAAGGATGTACTTTTAAAACGGAACCAAATAAAACTAAAACTTCTGGTTAAAGTAACAATTTACCTTTGCTGCTTAAAGTAACCATGTACCTTGGCTGCCATGTAGTTATACTAATTCATCTACTAAAACACAGGTTAAAAATAATGCCCTTAGAACCTCAGTTGTCTTGGGATTTTTACATATGGTAAGAGGAAATGATTATTGCATCTGATAAATATGTCTGGATCTTGCTATAGAAGAGCTCTGTATTTGTACAAGTTCTTTTCAGGGAGAAGAATAAAATAAGCAAAAATCCCTAATTGCTTTATTTTTCATTCAGTTGCATCACTGGTATTTCTAACAATGCCTTAAGCTTTTCTCAAAGTCATTTTTATTAAAGCCACTTTCAACTCATCCTAATAAATGTCACTTGTATGATTTACTCTCCTTCTGAAGCAAAAGTTAGTTATGGTGGTCATGAAAGGTGTATAGGTCTGGGAGCATAAGAAAAAAATGTATGTATTTATCATTTTTATATATATCAACAGCTATGATAAGGTTTACTTTTGAATGATATTTTTAAAAGTCTGAAAATTAAATTTCACACCAAAATGCTGCCCATAAGTAAGAAAAACATTTGTCCTTGTCTTTCTTTTTTCAAAAGATCTTTCAAGCCACTGCATTTTTCCTCTTCGAACTCTTTTTTACCCCTCTGCTGCTCTGTTGCCAATGCATTGGCAATACTCTGCAGATGACAGGAGGGTTTTTGTTGTTGCCAGGCATGAGTCCCCAGGGTGCACATTTCCAGGTTTTCCCAGCACGCCCAAGGACAGCGGTTCCTCTGCTTTCCAGCAGCCCCAGCAGCAGGAGCACGGTGTGGTTCTGCTTTCCTGGCCCTTTGCCTGTGCCAAGAGGGAGTGGAGTCACCCGGGTTCACCGCCCCGGGCAGCAGCCGGGAGCCGGCCAGCCTGTCCTTGCACTCTCTCCGAGCCAGCCCTCAGTCATGGACAGAACTGCCCTTCGAGTGCTGTTTGCACAAGGCTTTGCATGTGTTTGATATCGGATTTGAGGAACAGCCCCTAGTTTTTCAGAGGAAATCAGAGAGCCCTTTGCAGAGCCCCCTGGGGCTGGGCTGCCTGCCCAGCCTCTCAGCCAGGAAGAGCATCCCATCTCTCCTGCCAGGGCCAGCCCAGGTGGGCTTGGACTGGAGGAGTCCTTTGGTATCCTGGTTGTAAAGAACATATTAAACCTGCCGAGAGGGAGGAACTGTTTGCTTATGGGTCTGAAGCAAACTGGTTAAGTCTTTAAATTCATGTGTAACATACCAAGATTACAGGTTTTCACTGGGATTGGATATAAGTAATCTGTGTGTGCAAATCCAAACTTTTGCAGCAAGCTCCTGTTATAATTTTTGATGTGAAAGGTGACTGACTTGATTACAATAGGGGAGCAATTTTAAATCACCTTTCCTATCCTCAAACAAACAGTAAGTAAATTCCCTGAGCCCCAGCTCCTTATACAAATAACAGTGCACCATATCAGCCATATGTAACAGCTGCTACCTGTGTTTCCTCTAACCACAGGAATGTAGAAAGGAGTTCTCATAGCTAAAAGCATACAGTTCTGTTCTCCTTTTAATCAAAAAGCAGGGTCCATTTGAAGACAGTGTGCTTCAAAATCTTCAAATGAGAGAGACAAACCTGATCTGCTTCTTTTTGTCACAAAATAACATTTTAAGTCGCCCCAGTGTGGAAAGTGCCTTGTCCAGCCAGCTGCTGTGATGGGCTCCATCATCAGGAAGGCTTTGAATGGATGGCACTGTGTGTAGATGGCACTTTGAATGGATGGCACTGGGGACCTGCCCCAGCTGAGTAATGAATGTCTTACAGTTTGGGCTGGAGTCCAGAGGGTGAAAGTCTGAGCAGGTCAGGTTTTTGATTCCTGGTGTCCATGGCTGGCTTTACTATTACAAAAATAATGAAGCCTGTTGGCAGGCACGGGGAAGAAAACGTGTGCTGCTTGGTGCCATGCTTTCCCTACCCTGGATCAACGTGTAGGTGTCCCTGAGCCCTCTCATAAAAACATCATACAGCTGTAAAATGAGCACATGCATAAAAATAGCCTGATGATTGTAGAGTTTCACTAGTGACAGAATATGAGAACAGTTTCATTTTTTCACTTTCTATAAAGACAGACCAGAATGGACTTGCTTAGCTGCCATTTCTGTTTAGCTAAGTGTAAATTGGCAGTCTTCAACCTCTGAAAGATTTGTAAGTTGTTGTAACAGAGTGAGGATAAAGCAATGACCACAGACATACACTCAGAGGTCATCTCCTCATATATATGCTTTAAATACAGCTCCCCACACTACTCTGTTCATGGCCCTGATGCCTGAAATTGGAGTAATTGGATATAAGGTTATGTGCTTGTCAGCCCAGCCTCCCCCAGCTGAGCCTTGCAGTAAATACATTGGATTTCTCTACATTTGTGAATTCCAGAAGTGAGACTGCTGGCCGCCGGCTGTATGTGTAGGAAAGTACTTATCCCTAAGACGGTAACAAGACAAACTGGCACCTTTTGTTTTTCTAGCTGGATTATCTATCCTCATCAATCCCATCTCATACTTGCAAACTAAATTAACAGTTTTCCATGTCAACTGAGTTTTTGTTGCCCAAGTTCAGTGGTGATCACAAAGAACCAGCGGAAATGTTTGCACACATAAACACCAGGCACCTTGGAAACAAAATAGAGGAACCTGACCTGCTTGTGGCAGGATGTGAAACCAGATCCTACTGGGAGGGCAGAGACATGGTGGAGCAGCTAAAGTCACTGGAACACACATATTCAAGGGTAGGCATTGCTCAGAAATGGAGATATAATGAAAGTGACATTCATGGCTGTCAATGAACTTCAGGAATCTGAGAGTGGAAAGAGCAAGAGATGTTGTAGTTAATAGAAAGTTCATTTTGGTCCAAATGGTTTTGGGGAAGGAAGTAAAACCTCTGTTGGAATAGTGCTGAGAACTGGTTAGAGCACCTCCTTTCCTCTCTCAGCCATCACATTATTAAACCCGCAGCCTTAAAGCTTCCTTAGCCACCATGCTTTCTCCTTTTCTTGCTGCCTCATGAATCTCCACCTGAACTCATCTTTTCAGGACTCTGACTGGATTTCTCCGTGCCTTTCACTGGCCAGACTGAGCAGCCTCTCATTGCAGTCTGCAGATTATAAATATTGCATTGATAAGCTTCAGTCTTTTTTTGCACAATGTTTGAGCCATCTGGCAGTATGTGCATTTCCTTTAGTTGGTGTAATTGCCCTTTTTGTTAAAAAATATGCCTAACCTTTATATTTCAGGAAGGCAAATCTTGAGAGGCAGCTCTAGAGAGAACAAGATGTCATCTCTGCCTAATATGAAATGTTTTCCTTGTGAGAGCAGCAAAGCGTGGCTCTTACTGGAGGACCTTAGTGCCACCTTCCCAGTGACCCTCCAAGCACCCATCCTTCTCCACCACATTGCCAGCACTGATGCGGGGTCTCATCATGCATGGCCAGATGTGCCTCGTGCCCTGAGTGGGATAGTCCTGCAAGGGCTGCCACAGAAAGAGCTTGGCCACCAACCTGGGCAAGTTCCATGGCCTTCTTTTTGCTCCATAGTCCTCCACACAGCACAGAGCTGAGATGGTGAGGATCACAGTATCCTGCCTCATAGACAGACTGAGGATTTTTATCCCAGTATTGATATGATTTTTTATGGTTGTAAGAAGTCTCAGGTCATATGAAGGGGTAGAAGAAGCATTTTTTAAAAAACTTGAAAGTCTTCCAGGCTCGGAATAACTGAGACACTAAGGCATCCTAAACATATATCCCTGGGAGATTATATGGGTTGAGAGTGGTGAAATCCTTGTCTGGAACCACAGATGGCTTTATATTTAATGTGGCTCATTTGCCCTTATGCCCTCTGTAAGTCCCTGATGTATAAAAGTTATCTTCCAGGATCCACATCCATGTGGCAGGACCATTTCTTACACCGAGACTGACCAAAGAGTGCTTTCTATGCCATTGTAAGAACATCCATGCAAATCACTTTTTAAATTTAAATTATATTGCTGTAATTGAAGGTTCAGGATTTAAAAGAAAAATGGATCAAATACATTATTCACCTATTATTAGAGAACACAAAATTTCTAGGAGGCAAGCCAGGAGGCCAGTAAGAACCAAGGAGCACTGTATGTTTTGAAGAATAAGAGTGTGATTGTAAGTGTCTGTATGATGCAAGGCAAATGAGTGGGTTTAAAATGTCTTCGTGTAGATTGAATTGAGATGAATCACCTTAATTTTCAAGGACAGCCTGTCCTTGGTGTCGAAAAAGCCACCAGTAAATCCAAATGCACAAATGTAGGAGTTCGTGTATTTAAATCTTCTCTCCACCAGAGGTTCCTCTGCAGGATGCCTTTTATGTCTCAGATGTAGAGATGAAATGGAATTAAAAGGTCAAAATATTCATCAGTTTCACTAACAACAGCCCAGCTCTTTCTTGCAATGGCCTCATGGAGAGCTTCCCAACTCAGCCTTGATGTAGCAGGCTGAAGAGCTTGGGAAGGTGGGTAAAACATCAGGTGCTTTGGCTGTGCCAGGCTCTGTGCTTCTCTGCCTGTGCTGCTGCCAAAATCTGCTTTATGTTGGATATGGAGGTGTGAGGGGAACTGGGGCTGTAGGAGAGTACATTAAGAAGAAAGAGATAACTGTGAACACCTTGGTCTGCTGAGGGTGAGAACTGCAGGTGTCTACAGAACTATGCTTAAGCAACCCCCATCCTGACCTCTACCTAAAATGTCTTGATCAGTCTCTAATGACTCCCTTGCCTCAGCACAATGCTTCCTGCTCCAGAGAGGCTGTGAAGCCACTGCACTGCTCAGGGCTCAGCTGCTGTTTCTGTCCTCCCCCAATCACATTAAGGACTCAGAGGTGTTACTGCTCTCTGAGCAGCTCTTCTTGGTACAAATGATAGATTAAGTCAAAATGGCATTGCTAACTTTGCTTCATCTGCCAACAATTTCAAGTGCAGCTGATCAGAGAGTCACAATTCCTCTACTGACAGGATCTGGCAAGAATTGATCATTAGCTCAGTTTTTCCCTTGTCAGTAAACTTAGAGGTGCATCCCACCAGACCCCCTGTGTCACAGCTCCTGCTGAGTGCTCACATGGCAGCTGTGGTTTGGCTGCTGCGCCATCACTATGCTGGTGACATTCTGCTCCGTGACTTTTTTTCAGCAGATCCAGATGGTATCATTTCCCTTTTTTCCCTGAACCTGGCCAAGACAGATGTCTGGATGAGAATCAGCTGGCAGACAAACTGGCAAGAGGAGGTGTGGGGTGCAAGGTGCGAGGAGGTGGGCAAAACGAGCGACCCAAGATGCAGTTGCAAGTTGTGACTGCGCTGTCACAGCCTAACTGTGACCACATGTGCCAATGAAATTGGCCACTTTTTCATATTTCCCAGAATCTGCAGGCTTTTGGATCCCCAGCTAATGAATTTTCCAGGCAGTATCTTCCTACACAGCACCTCAAGCAATAGGAAGGACCCTGATTTTTCTTGGTCTCATTTTCAGGTTAGAGTATTGCAAGGTTCTTCCCTGGCAACTGCCTGTGACAAGCCTGGTGAGGCTTCCAGGAGAGAATCTAGGGTCTGCCTAGCCTTGGTGAGGGCAGCAGCAGTATCTCATTTATTTCTAGCTGCTTCTAGGATCCTTTCTACCTAGTCTACCTCATCAACTTTGTTACGGTGTTTGGGCAGCTCCCAGTAACAATTTGAAATGCTGACCAGCCTAAGGCTGGGATATAGCAGAAGCATAGCAGACTTTCTACATTTCTGCAGAAACCTTGGATTTGGCACCACCTTATTTCCTCATTTGTGTTTGTTTAGGTTTGAGTATTTTTTGTCCTGCCCTCCCTCCTTTTTTTTTTTTTTTTTTTTAATATAATTGCCTAACTTTTGTTTTAGGAAGAAATAATGAAAAGAAATGCTTGGGAACTCAGAGTTTGTGCGTAAACATTCCAAAATAGGTTGAATTGATTTTTGTGTTCGTGAAGATTTTATCTGAAGAAGATAAACATTCAAAAACGTTTCTTTTGAGATGAAATTATGTATTATCTGTACAGTTCTGGCAGATATTCAAAATTAAGGTTTTCCTGAGAAAACAGGCATTTGAATCAAAAGATTAATGATGGACAGCACAAGTCAGATGAGATGGTGATTCACAAACACCTCCACTGTGAGGGGATGATAATTCTCTCTAGCTCTGAATTGCTTAAATGCATACTTAAAGTATCCTGAAGAAGATGAGATTATTATCTTCCCTCATTGAGCATTTTCAAGAGCCACTGGTAGAGTATTTCATTTCAGAGGAATACTTCCAATATGTATCTTTTTTCTGGTGGCCCACTATAGTTTACCTTATGAATACAGGTATTTTATATCACACTTTTGATTTATTGTTGATGAACACTAGCTGGTAGGTTAGATCAATGCATAAAGAGGAGTTTGCTGCATTGGGGCTTAACAAGGTGGTGTAGGACAATCTGTTTATTCAATTTATAGGGCTAGTAACACACTGTAGCTACTGCCTTGTTCTGACTGTAAATAATATGTTGTTGTCACTTTCAGTACTGAGGGAACCTGAGTGACAGGAACCTCTATTTATTTGCAGTTTTAGCTTCCTTCATGCATCACTGAGAGTGGAAATGAAACACAGAAAAAAAAACCGAACAAAAGATGAAAACTCTGCTATAAGCTTCAGTAGGGCTTTAACATATTGCAAGAAGTTCCTGCAGGGATTTCCCATCTGCCTTTACCTACCAGGGTTACAGGAGCTTATCCACCCACAACAGCCACAAAGAAATGTTTTCAAGATGTAAAAGCTTCCCTGAGCATTAGACCCTGCTAGAGATGTCCTTTATCATAAGGTTTTAGAATTTGGGATGTTTGGTCTCCTACCTTGCAATCTTAATAAATTATTTTGATTTGCTGTACATTGTTTCTTCTCCTTCCAATCAGTAAAAAGCAAGGAGTGGTTTTCATGACCATTTAAGAATGGATGCAATGTACTATAAATTTCTATGTAGTATATTTTATGTCAAATAAATTTCTCTTTCTTCTCACCAGTTTTGTACTGGTAACTGGTTACACTTTGTTGCTGCTTTAAAGTTTCCTTCACCATGCCTTTTCCATAAAGAATTCTGTTTCATCTAGCCTTCATGCAGCACTGATTTATAATGTATTTTTCCGTATAAACCTCCAAAGAGCTGGAGGTGTCTAAATGAACACTTCTTTTGTATGTGCAGAGGGTGCTTTTATAGTTTTGAGAACCACAGCCTGCAGCTCCAAGTCCCAAATGGTGTATTCTCAGAGCATCCTGGTGTTTACAGAATGATGGTGAAAGGAGTAGAGATGTTTAGTAAGACAGAGGAGCTTGAGATTTTGGAGCAAAAACACTCATTGTGAGGTTGAGAGGCAGAAAAAGGCCTGTGCCATATTTGTAGCTCCTTTTCATGCAAACCTGCTGACATTTTGCAGGGAGGCAAATATTTCCATGTCACACTGCTGATTGATTTCCAGGATCTGTGTTTCCAGGGACTCCTGCTAAACTCCTACAATCATGCAGGAAAGATATTAAAATTAGTAATACAAACATTGGCAAATAGTTGTGGATGAAATCAACTATTCCTCTGTGTAATAATCTCTTGGGCTCTATCTCCATGGCCTCCACAGCACAATGCCCTGCAGAGATGTACACGTCAGTACTGCATGCAAGCTTTGTCTTGCTCATAAAACTAGGGTGGGAAGCGTGACTAAAATGACCCCCATGTTGCTTTACATGTCCATTTATGAGCCTAAAACATATTCACAACGACCATTGTCTGCATTTTGTCCCTTCTTGCCCTAGCCAGATGTTTCTGTAAGCTGGCTGGCTGCTGTGAGAGATGGAGGGGCCAAGTGGGAATTCTCAGTGCTGGTGTCAACTGGAGGTTGGCGTCACTCGCTATTGCACAGCCGTGCCCTTTCGTGAGAAGTCAGTCGGCTTCGCTGACAGCTGATCTGGAGCCAAGACACCAAAAGGTTAAGTCACATCTTCTCAGCGCCTGCTGCTGCTCAGTTTCCCATGGCATGGGGAGGGATGATCCTATGCTCCCTGTTTACCCTCTTGAGTCCTTCCTGAGCACTCGCCTGGCTGCAGCGCTCTACCATATTAGGAGTGTATGGAGCAAAGCCCAGGAGCCTGGATCAGGAACTCTCCTGTCAATCTGAAGGGCTGCTGCTATATTTAGTAACGGGCACATGGGAATAGCAGCTTAAATGTGGGAGGGGGCTGCTGGAATGCTGAAACATGTTTGAATCCACTTGCCTCTTGATGGAAACTCTCAGATTGTGCTATCTTTAGAGGGTCTTGTGCAGAAATAAATAACATTTCACTTTTTTTCAATAAAAAGAAAAGAAATTTAGCTGCCATATACCTTCACCACAATCGTTCTGATGAATAGCAATTACAGCAGAGCAAAATATAGCCCTTGTTAAATGTTTATTTACCCTCTTGTTTCAGTCACATGCAAACTAATCAGCAAAAGTGTATTGCATTTAAATGCATTTATGGCAGCTATTAGAATGTGAACAATTTAATTGTAGTGTTTTTTTTTTTTTCTTATTTCCATGTAATCATGAAGATGAGCAAAAGATGAACCTTGTTTTTGAAATGTCCAAGTAGGAAAGTGAGAAAGTACTGTTAGGAGCAGAAGGATTTTTATTTGCAATTAGCACATTTTCCTCGCTGTAAACAAATGAACCCTCTTACATCTAGTGACTACAGAACAAGATAAAACCTCCTAAATTATTAAATTCATAAAGGATTTAATGTGGTAGCAGTCTGATGCGTCTGATGAACCACACGTTAACAGAAATCTACAGCTATTCTTCACCCAGAAAAGCAGGTTTCTGGGTTTTCAGCAGTGTTTTGTGGTTTTCTTTCCCTTGTCCACCTAGGCTGAGTGCTGTCTTGTGAAGGTCAGGTGACTCCTCTACAATCTGGTACTGAGCAGCTAAACATGGAACCAGGATTCCCCTAGTTCCCACTCATCTATGAGTCACTCATCTACATAATCTCTAGAAAAAGCTTGTGGGGCCAAATCACCATCAGGAAGGCTGAGCTGAGTCAGCTCCTCTCTACACATGAATATGACTGGATACTTTTTCTCAGAAAAAGGGCTCTCTGCCTTTGTTTAGCATTTGTCTGGTGCTATCTAGCTCCTCCAGGTATGCAATATATACTTAGTAGATACATAGAGATTTATATGTGTATATATTTTGATGGTATACACACACATCCATATATGTACTCACTTTAAAGCCACTAGTGATCGTCGATAAGATTTGCCTATTTTTGTGTTTTCTTTATTTTTCATTAAAAAAAAACCAACCTCTTAATGAGCATTTGATTTGATAACTATATTTTCTGAGCAGTTTCCATGATGACGTTGTGACCCCACCCTGGGATGCCAAGAAGCACTCCTGCTCAGCCTCCTGCAGGCAGACATGTACAGCCCAGGTCAGGCAACGCTTGAAAACCTGCCCCCTCCTGAGGTATACAGAATTACAGGAATTTGAAAATGACTGGAAATGATGGTACTTCCCATCCACACTTGGAAGTGCAGTGATTAACTTCTGGGTCCAGAACCACCACAGGAGAAGTTTCTGCTTTTTTATTAGACTCTCTTTGTCCCTCTAGTTATAACAGATGTGTTCCAGCTTTATGATGGAAAACTCTTTTTTTCTAATATCAATTCCTTTCTCTGGTTTCCTCCACTACTTAACCAACATTTCATGCTCATACTGCTATGTCAGCATGGAGTTTTTCTGAAAACCAGAAGGTAAACCCAGCAAAACAATGAGGAAACACCACAGCTTCAAAGGGAGTTATCTCAATTGCTGGCCTTTGACCTGGCATAAGTCAGTATCTAAGGAGTTCCATGTTTCATTTTCCTTGCAAGAATTCATCCACTTTCTGTGAGCTGCTGCTGAAGAAAATAGCAAAGAAAATGATGCTTTTTCCCATTAATTAGGGGCTTTTGTCCAAATCACACAGCACTCTGTGAATAACCGGATGTGTGTTGTGTGTATAGATAAACAATCATCAGTACAGTTTGTAAATATACAATATATACCCAGAGTGTGTCCTGAAATTTTTCATACTGCTGCCAGCTGAGTGTGTCTCTGTCTGTACATGAACAGCATTGACCAACGTGGGAAATCTGGGGATTCTGGATTGCCCTGCCTCACAATAGAGGCAGTGATGCACTAAAGCACTCAGTAAACGCTGCCCTCTCCATCCACAGGTCTCCAACACGTGTGTCATGGTAGGCAAGCAGGTGTTTGTCTTTGGCTTATGGTAATTTAGCAAGTATCAAATGCAAGTATCAAACAGCCAGACCTCTAGAATGACTGTACAGCAGGGGTAGGAAGTGGGTGGATGCAGAGGGTTAGTCATGCCAGAAGCTCGCATCCTGGGTCTTTGAGGTCCAGGAATAATTAATGGCACTTGGCTGTGGGTGTGTGTCACAGAGATGTACTTGCACACCCTGTGGCAGGGTTCACCACTGCTCAAGAACCACCTCCCCTCAATGGGGGTCACCCTTTGGAGTCAACAGGTCTGGGGAGATGGGTGGATCCTGAGAAAGCCGTCTCTGGCAGAGCACAGTGCCGCACAGAGGATGAGTGCAGCTATACTCAGCAGTTAAAGGCAGATACATACGTGCAGCCCCTTCTCTTCACCTCCTCTGCACTGCAGGTGATTTTAAAACAGTGTCTGAAGGCAGCTGTTATGCACGATAAGAACAAATGCTTAAAATAAACTATAAGCAAGGAGCAAATCACGGTATAGGAAATCACGAGGAATAAGCATCTTTCTGTTTTCCTGTGACATGGTCGTTCTGTGTAGCTCATTGTTGGTGGCCCTAGCTGTTGATTGCCTGTAACTGGAAACACAAACTGATGGAATGATGAACAATTCTAGCGGTCTTGAAAGTCTAACTGTCGTGTTAAGCTGACTTTCAAAATAACTGTGTTGATCTACCTGACTGAACACAGGCACAACAATTTCCTGAGCAGGACAACCCTTAAGCTGGCACAGGGTGATTTACTGGTTCAGAGGCCTTGATCAGTGAGATATGAAAGAGAAGGTAGGGAGGGATGTTTCAGAGATGTTAAAAATGTTTCCTTTGTCACTGTTCAGAGGCAGTTTTTGTGTCAGGTATCCAGCTGTATTTCTTATCTCCATCTGTATCTGTCTGGGTTCCCTTATCACTTCCACTGATATTATCCATACCGGTAAATGAACAAATGCAATCACAACTTTCATTTCTTTCCCAAGGAAATGAAATCTAAAATTTCTCTCTTTGTCTGATGGCCGCAACTGGAAGAACTGTTGGAAAGGGCCATCCTGGACAATGCTCAGTTTTCCTTCAGGCCGGGATGCTTCTTAGCTCTGACAGAATAGTACATCACTGATCTGTTCTCCTCTATGACTTTTCTCAATTGATGTTGGTTTTACATTGCTCAAAATGGCTCAGGATCCTTAAAGCCAGTCTTCATTTAGTACATTTTATTGTACTTCTGACTGGGAAGATAGATGGTAGAAATACTTGCTGAGAAAGTAGGAGTCTTTGAGGTACTATTCTTGGACATTTATTTTAGAAAAGCTGTGGGATTGAGGGAAAGTTATTATTTCCAGTGGACTTCAGACATAGCTGTAAGTTTCACACTGGAAAACATGGGGGTTTCCCCCTCTATATCCAGAATTGATCTGAGCTGAAAAATACAATAAATACACCTTCCATCAGCAACTGAAAGGGTACTCAAAGTTTATCGTCCCTTGTTTCAGTGATGAATGATGCCTCCAATAATCAGTGCCAGAGTGTGAAGAGTAAAGCAAATAAACCCAGCTGCTCTAGCAGGCACAAGAAGTCTTTAGGTCTAGATAAAACACTAAAAACATTTGTATTTTTTTCTATTAGGGTTCTCCATTCCTGAGCAATCACCCTTCTCTAGGGTAGCTGGGAGGGGTGTCCTTACCTTAGTCCCCCTCTACATCAGTCTTCCTCATGCCTGGATTGGTGTTGCACTTACGCTCCTGCCATTTAACCATGCCTTGGCACCCTGACAGAGTCTTCTTTGCTTGCAGTCCTATTCCAGCTGTTCCAGGGTTTCTAGGCCAGGCCTGAAGCCCGGAGTCCACAGACATCTCATTAGGCAGCCTGCAACTCCATTGTTTCCTGTACTGCATTTAAATTAAGCCCGCTCACAAGTTTTGCATGTGAAAGTATGATAAACACTCAATAGCTCTTCTGTTTGTCTTCTGTCAAGTTAAATAATCTCTTTGACAGCCTCCCATGGGTTTTCCTAGAGGCCAATGATCCCCACTGTCCCCCTTGCTGAGCAGGGTTGTGCAGAGTGGCACAGGCACCTGCCCACAGAACCACCACAGCCGAAGCTTTCTACAGCTGCCAGCAAACACTGCCTCGCCCAAAACTTGGTCTGGCTCCAGGCTGGATTTTCATGTGTTCAGCCACAGGCTGCTTGTCTTGCTTTGCACAGCAACATGTTGAAAATTCAAATTGCTGTGGAAAATTCAAACTGACGAGTATTAAGGTGGGATCTGAACTCCCTACCAGAATCAATGGCTTTGAGAAACTGGTGATCTGTAAAAAACATGGATGTTGGGGACAAGTGAGAGAGAAGCAGGACTTGACAGAGAAAAGAGGTGATTTTATGTGTCACACACGAGTGGATGTGAACTGTTCAGTCTCAGAGATGACAAATGAGGCAAAAAAATTGTTGTTTCCTGTGGAGGTTGTGTAAGTTTTCACTGGGAGTCTTCAATACCCTGCATGTTGAGATGGGAAATTTTAGGATTGAAAGTGTAGAGGGATCATCCAGGGGGAAATGTGTTTTTTTTTGAGAGGCATGATTGATAGCTGAAATCCTGGGAACCACTGTCATCTGTTTGCAGAAACCTTCCCCACAGCACACACCTAGATTTTTGCCTTCATAAATATTGTCCTTTCAGGACATATTTGCTAAATCATGTCCAGTTCACTATCATTTGCCAGCCTCATTTAACTTCATTAGTGCTCTGGCCCGGTTCATATTGTTTAAAATGCATAGAGTTTCTTGGGAATGGCACATACAAAATTATGCAATCTCTTTAGAATAGCTTCACCTGAAGCATTCAGCATGGTTAAGTTAATAGGAATTTGAGAGAACTGCATTGTACTGACACGTTACGTTAAGGTCAGTAATTAAGTAACGTGCATGCACTAATAGGTGTAAGGCAGTGAGAGAAAAGGGCGGTAGCAAGCACCCGGCTCCCAGTCATGGGAGGTGTGTGGCCATGTAGGGCCACATTTGTCACTGAAGTGCTGCCTACTTTGGCAGAGTTAGAGCAGAATTGCCCTTTTTTGCTTCCTGTAGTGATGGCAGACATATATGTTTGTAGTGAGCACACAGCCATACTGCAATATTGCATGGCAATTTGCAATTTGGGTGAAATCAGCAGTGCCATGTCTGTTGATCTGAGATTTGATCTGGCCAGATATTCAATAGGTGTTTCATATTAACACGAATGTGTGTGTGTGTGTATAAACTTATTTTTTTAATTTTTCCGAACTGTAACGGTACCCTGACATTGCCCTCTCCCTAGCAGCAGCAGAATGGTACTGATAAAGTATATCCATTTTGCCAATGCAAACAAAAAGAAATTATGAAAAAAAAAGTGCATGCAAAAAAATTGATGGACTGTGGGCATTGCCCTTTGCTGCACAGAGAAGACTGGCTGCTCCAGGCTGTCAGGGCTGGAGCAGATCTCAGGCCATATGAATGGCATTACCTGGCTCTTACCTCACTTCTGGGTGCAGAGAATAAGCATTGTGGTGGCCTCTTCTCTTTCTTGCAGTTACAAATACAGCAGGGGATTGTGCTTGGCTTTCAAACACTGCAAGTGCTTCCTTGTCTCTCCTGAGGTGCAGATCACACCAACACTTCTGTGAGGTGCAATGCCTTCTTGAGTCAGAGGCTTCTACTGAACCTGCTAATTGTTAAATATCTGTAATTACCTTCTAATGTCTCTCTCTCTCCTTTGTTGCCCCTTCCTTTTCCACATTCCTTCCTACTATCCTACTAATCCAGGCTCCTACCCACACGGGAGAGACTCAGTTTGCCCCCAGATTAAGCATCTCCCTGTAACTTGCATTAAGAGGTTCAGAAGGGTCAGGCTTACAGTAACAATCTGTATTCTTCCAGAAAGGGTGTGTTTTAGGTCAAAGGACAAGCATGTTGTTGTAAAGACTGTTGAATAGTGATTAAAAACATCAGGGAATTAATTGTTTATTCAGTGAAGTGGAAGACTGTGCTGGATTCCCTGGCAACAGACTGAGGCACTGTGTTGTGATGCAATTGCTCTCTTTCCCCTAAAGCCTAAGCACCAGCCAAAGCCATGGTGTGCAACTGTCCCAGGCTCCCATAGCCAGGGCAGGATGGGTTGCCTTCACCAAATAATGGACTATCACAGAGGGCTGTGAAGTGCCATAGCATCTCCAGACTCTTTCGCCATTCTGAGAGGCTTTCTCCCTAGAAAACCCCTGGTTGAAACAGCGTGATTCCCTTTGCAAAGCTGCACAAACTGACATTCAGAGTAGGGGACTTCCCTTCCCCAAAGTGAAGCCTAGCCTTAAATAAGTTCATATTCCATGAACTTTCCCTACCTTCCCCCCTTGATATTTAAATGCTCTGATTCTGTGAATTGCAGTTGGGGATGTGCTGGTGACTGGGTTAAATGTTGCAGTTTACCACTTTTGCTCATCCCATTGTGTTTAGGAAGATGCTGACTGTACCGATCAAAAGGCCCGACTTAAATTTCAGCCATCTGCCAACACATGAAATGTTTTGGATGCCTTCTGTTGGTGATTTACAAAGCAAATAAATGAAATAAAACTAAAGAGGGAACCCTCACAAATGCCCACTTCACATCTCCCTCTCTCTGCCTGTCTCTCACACTTTATTGGTATAATTATAGCTCATCTCCCCGTGTTCCCTTAGCAACAGATGGGGAGGTGGATGGCTGCCTGTCTGCACCACTGCCTTGCTCAGAGGACATGGCAAGTGGTGCTGCTCTTCCTTCTGCCCTGAGGTGGGATGCTGCCAGGAGGGGAGCTTCTTCAGGATGACCCACAGCCAGAAGTACTCAGACATGCTGTTTTGAAGTACCAGACAGGTTTCTCAGATGATCTCTTGGGGATTTTATTTGAGTTTTATAAGAAATACACACACAATGTTGCCAGGTCTTGCACATTTTTTTGTATAACTATGTCCTCGATCAGAATGGTTGATCTGTGGCAGCATGTGGGCAGTACTGGGGTATGCCTTTTCTCTCTGGTGTGTGTCTCTGGGTGTCCAAAGCAGGAAAGTCTCTTGTTCTTGAGAAGGTGACATAGTTATATGATTGTGTGAGGCTGGAGGAAGGTTTTCCAAACTTCTCCCATGGACAAAGTGACTTTAACACAAAATCTTATAATTTTATAATGCGGGGTATGCTGCAGTGCTACTCCAGCCTCATCTCTTCTCTGAGTCTGCTCAGTGTCATTACTGCCAGCTAAAGCAAACATAAGATTGCAGGGAGGGAGTAACCTTCACCTGCAGACCAGGGTGGAAAGGAAGGGGAAAGTTCAGTCAAGTCTTGTTTCCACTTTACCCATTGAGGTGAAATCTGTAAGACTTAAATTCTGCTGAGCAAAACATTTTTGAACAAACAAGCTCCAAGTGCAGGTCCTGAAAACAGGACAGGGCTCAAAGATGACCCTGGGGAACCTCCAGGTGGTTGTTTTCAGGGAAGAGCAGTAGATATACATGAAAGATTATTGTGTTTAACTACTTGCTCCATTTCCTGGTTGGTTTGGAAATGTGTTTCTCCTGGCTTCAAAGACTGGTTGGCAGAACTGAACTCACTGTTTGAGAGGGCACCAGAGTCAGACTCGGGGCAAATACAGACCCAAAATAGACCAGCTCTGGCAGCCTGACAGTGAATGAAAACTGCCAGCTGTTGACAGTACAAAAACTATTCAAAAAATCTGTAGTGCCTGGTGCAAGTTGGCTCCTTCTGTCCACCATGAGTGACAGCTGTAGAGAAGTCAGGAGAAGCAAAGCATGCTTTTCCCATTTCCAGAAGCAGAATCTGCCTTGGCTGACCCTGTCTGAGGGCTGCATTGGTTTGCAAGCCAAATGCTCAGAGAGACAACATAAAAATATACAGGATTATTTATGATGAAATGTGAGTCCAAATCTCTTTCTAGTTCAGCTCTTTCAAGAGACGTGTCAAGTGTGCCCATTCATCTTCCTGCCTCCTCACCACCAGCTCTTCCAGGCTCAACACCGGTCAGTATCAGTAGTGCTGAGTAACTGATCCCAGAGAGTCAACACAAACACCATGGACCTTTCTTCCTCTGGAAGAGCAGGACCATCTGCCCCCTTGATGCTAAACAGCCTCACACTCCACTTTTTGTGCTCCACAGGCACAAAGACAGTCTTCATCCCTTTCTAGGCTGCACCAGCATTGGCACAAAGTGTTTGTCTACATTTTGGGAGATAAAATGTTTCCTAGGGGCAGCCATAATTCTTCCCACCTTCAGGTCTTCTGAGAGACTGGGACCTGAGAGTTAGGAAGCATCTGAACATGTCTTTTTAGCTGATCTAAGTGGTAACAGAATCTACTTCAGGGGCTTCATTTGGCAGTAGTGTAAAATCCTATGGT
This sequence comes from Pardalotus punctatus, assembly GCA_013400915.1. NCBI lineage: Eukaryota > Metazoa > Chordata > Aves > Passeriformes > Pardalotidae > Pardalotus > Pardalotus punctatus. The sequence goes on from VZTX01028273.1 coordinate 257,820, forward strand.
GGCCCCAACCCTAATGTGAGTCAAGTAAGTAAATTGTAGATATTTCCGTACCTGTAGAATTGTGTCCATCTTAGAAAAACATTGATCTCTTAGACGTCTCAAATGCAGTGCAATGTTGAAAACTTTGGTTCTGCAATTTCAAACCTCATATTGGCTCAAGAAGTGGCTGACTGCTTAGGCTGAAAGATATTTTAGTGAAAGGATCACCTTGGCCAAGCTGGTTTTTAAACTCTTTCCTAAATATTCACAAACAACCAGTCCTGGATATAACCTCTGGGTTTTGATGCACTTTCCTCTTTTCTGCTGTTACCTTCTTTATGCATGTTTAGCCAAAGTCACTGACCTGGCTTATGCTGAATAAACTGTGTCAGTGGGATTTTATGCACCATCAGGCAGACCTAATTTGACTAAATAAAGCACAGTTATCTCTGTCAACAGTGCCTGAAGCAACACCTATTCTCAATATGGTAACTGGAAGTACCATGGCCTATCTTGTATTATAGGTCCAAATTACAGACCACAGAAAGAGGCAGGAGAAAACCTGAGAGTGTGACATTCTTCAGCACAAGGAAGCATGGATAATTCTGGAGATCTTTAATTGAGCCTCTTCCTGTAAACTACATCCCATTACAGAGCAAGTGGATCTGTAATTGTCTCCTTTGATCTCTGCCAATACATGTACTTACTTATGCATTGTGCAGGTAACAAAAGAAATAAATGTTGTTTTCTAACCCCCAAGTATACATGTCAATGTCTGTAGACCTTGTAAAACCCACTTTCATTATGTGTGGGGTCCCAGCCTACTCCTGCATGTGATAATTAGGAGGTCAGCCTTCCAGACTGCCTACTCCCATTCCTTGTTCTTTGATCAGGTAAAGGAATATCAGGAAAGGAGGAATCATCAGGACTGGCTTTTAGAATGGTTTTAAAGTGCCTCTTTGTTACTATGACTGGACTTGGGACAATGGTAGATGTGCCTTGAAAGTCTGCTAAAATTAAAATGTGCATTGCATGTATCATAGGTTGTGATTGCAAATATCTGGGCTTCAGATGAAAAGGCCAACTCTCTGGGCATCTGAAGTACCTGAGATAGATTTTTAAAAATTGGTTATATTAGTCAATGTAAAATAAAAGCTCTAATTTCTGCCTTTGTGCATTGCTTATACCAGAGGATCTACATGTTTGTACTAAGGGTATTGGATTTGTTGTAGGGTTTGCCTCTTCTCAGCATCTTCTTTGCTTTATGGTGTACTAGCTGTTCCTACCCAGAGAGCACTTGTTTGTGCAGTGCATGCTTGAGCAAAGGAAAACAAAGGTAGGCTCATTTTTCCTTGGCTGGCTGTTGCCTTATTTTATTTAGATATTTTCATTTCAGAGGTGGGCTGGAATCATACTTATCTCAAAAAAAAAACAAAAGCATAGTGGTAACCATACAAAACCTCTATGTTTTAAAATTATTTATTCTTAAAACTGGGGAGGAAGTGTCACCTTGCTAAATTTCACAGTCTCCTCTGAGAGACAAGGCATGGAACCACTTTAAAAAAGTCATCCTAATCTTTTTTCTTCCCCTCTGAAATAAGGAAAGGTATGTATTTTAACCACTCCTCTCAAAAACAGCTGGACGGTTCTCAGCACATATTAAAAACCAAGAAGCTGTGTGGTTTAAGACACAAACCTACATGGAAAACTTCAGCTAAAAATGCAGGTAAGGTTCAAAAACTAGTAAGAGCACATGGTCTAATGCTATAGTAACCAGTTTTCAAGGGCAGGATCTGATGAAATTGTTAAGATTTCAGAATACAAATTGCTGGACACTTGTTGGCATTAGGGGAATTAGGATGGGGCAGATTCCGTGGTCAGTTTCAAGTCTTCAGTGAATCAAGTATTCCTCCTTTTTGTTCTTGAAATGATGGTACAGTTAATATTCTACTGATAGACTGAATCTCTCCACAATCAAGCTTAAATAATCTGCAGAGTTGTGCACATATCAGTTTGTGTTGGTATATTGTCTATACTTCTGTGTATACTTTTATGTGTTATACCTTCTTACTAGCAATGGTATGCTGTAATTAGCCTCCCTGGAGTCTTAATTCTGGAAGCAAAATTAGTAATTTCAACTCATCTCTTTTCCAGTGTATGCACACATGCATACACACATACACAAACAAAATGTTCAGCTGCCAGAACTGCATGTCTGAGTTGACAACTATTTTAAGAGCAAGACACAATAACCATTAATCTCAGGAACGAGATCAACTGGTGTTTCTGAGCTGCTCTTTAACTTCTCACTCTGTAATTTTTCTAGTAATTTTTAAGCTGACCATAGTGTGTGTCTGTCTCACTAAGGTTATAAGGGATTTCTCATGCTTACCAGGGTTTAAGCAGCTCTTTGTCCTGTCTGTGTGAATTTCTTCAGAGTAGCTATGGAATCCCTATGTACTCAGCAAGAGCTGATGCTCTGTGAATAATGGATTTCTTCCTACCAAATTGGTTGCTTTTAAATTCGGGCTGCGTGTGATGAAAGTCATGCCACGTCCTGTCTTTGAGCTTAATTCCCTCTTCAGCTACTTTCTAGTCTATACTTGTGAGAGATCAATTTTCCAACTGTCTTCTGGAAGATTAGAACTCTGTGATTAATATGTAAATTATTTTTGTCCTTTTTATTAGCTTTATTTGAATTATGTTTAACCTACTGGAAATACATATTTCCAAACACGTCATACTCACCCATTTCAAGGATATAGAGCATTTGCTGACAGAATAATCAAATCCATACCACTAGTGTAATAAGATTAAGTGAAGGGAAGGATGTGATTATGTGACCAGGGTGAGCTATCATGGCTTCAGTCTCATGGAAGTGTTCTCCTAGATTTGACAGTGCAATGTGAGGTTTTCCTTTGCATTTCCCAAGCAGCCCTTGGGAAGTAGCCTACTGCTGTCAATGCTGCTGTTTCATGGATAGTTCCGGTTGTTCCTCTATTTATTTTGTAATCTCTTCTCCAACAATCAGGGTAACCTAAGGAGACAAACATGACAGGACTGAATTTCTAGGAAAAAACATAAGGTAGACACCATCAGCTTGTTTCTCCTTCACTCACCACCTCACCTGCCTCTCATTTTAGCTGATCTTCTCTCCACCCAAAACATTTTTCTGGTTAGAAGAAAGTAGATCAAGTAACACATGCTGTGTCTCTGTCATGAGTCCATGCTTGAGCTCCCTGCCCAGGAGCCACCCAAAAGATAAGAATGTCCCTTCTGCATCAGACCAAAGGGGACCATACCCAAGAGTGGGGATTTTCATGGTGGCAGATTCCAACAGGGAGAAATAAACAGATCCAGTATAGGCGTTCCCATCAGAGTTCGTCATTTAGTTTCCCTCTGGAGAAAAACTGCCACCCATGTGAATGTTTGATTCACCTACCCTAAAGCAAATGCTTAAAATAGGGCTAATGAATAGCTCTCTAAAATGTGCCTTTTTCTGTCACTGGAGCATGAAGAAGCTGGGTTGAGAAGGTCAGCTGTTCACATCTTGGTTGTCAGTGTCTGAAGACAAGCAATGTAAGTCCCACTCACACAATGTTTTAAGACAACACCTTAGGTTTTCTCAGGGCTCAGTCATGAGGGGAGGAATAAAAGAAGGAAAACTGGAGTATTATTTGAGTAAAAATAGTAAATGCATAAAAAAATTTGGAATTAGCATCGTTGCCATGACTGTGCTGGTTAGTCTACTTATGCTCTCTGAAATCCTGGTTTTTTTCTTACATAATTTTCTTAAATAATTTCTTAAATATTAAAGGTGCAGATTTTGGAGGCCTTTGCTGCATACTGCTGTGTCCATGCATTGACAGCCAACAGAGGTTCATTTTTATTGGTCTTGTTTTAGGACATATGGAATATGTATATTTTATTCCAGCAAGCTACTCTGCAGAGAGGGCTGTTATCCAGTAAACAAATATAGCCTGAGAGAAGTAAGGCTTTCTAATGACGATTCTCTATTCAAGGTATTTTTTGGCATTCTGGTCTATGCATAGAGAATATATAATGGCCCATCTCTGTTTTAGACACTTGTCTTCATGAGGAAAGGCAGAAGGGATAATTCAAGCCTGCTGTCTGGTTTCTATTAATTGAATTAAAATAATGAGCTAAAATGCTGTTTTCTACCAGCTCTCCCTGAAGGATCAACCAACATATGCATAACCGGCTATGTACTGAAGTTCAACAAATACACACTATAAAAAAAAATTTTAAAAAACCAACAACAACAAAAAAAACAACAACAAAAAAAAGGCTCCCCCCCACCCAAAAAAACCACCAAAAAAACCCTACAAAAACAATTAATTTTTTTTTTTTAATCCAAGTTGTTCTGGTTTCTTTTTAGCAAACTTTCATGAGATAATGCATAGGATGGGATATTCACGGTTTTTAGTTTGTGGGGGCAGGGGGAATTCTGAATTGCCAGTTCTGTATTTCTAGCCTAAGCAGGAGAGGATAAGGTGCTTCTGTCACCAGTACATAGTAGGTGGTGCAGAATTTACGTGGGAAAGCTTCTTCTAATTCTGGTTCTGGCACTGAAGCAAGTCTTTAATGAAAATGATGGGCAAAAACTTTGAAGGATAATTCTTGGTTGTTCCTTATTAATCTCTTTTTTTCATGTTCTGGAGGACAGGACAAACTGAAAACCACAGGTCACTGTGAGAGCCACTGCCACATTTAAACCGCTATGTGATTGCAACTAGTATAAAAGATAGGAAATTAAAAAATTAACTTAATTGTACTTCCATATGAGTGTGCCCTGGCAGGCAGTCAAGGGAGGGGATTGTCTCACTCTGTTCTGCATTGGTGTGGCCTCACCTCAAGACCTATGTGCAGTTTTGGGAGCCACAATATCAAAAAGATATAAAACTATTAGCTTCCAAATGAGGGCTATGAGGACGGTGAAGGGCCTTGAGGGGAAACCGTATTGAGAAACAGCTGAGGTCACTTGGTTTGCTCAGCCTGGAGAAGATGAGACTGAGGGGAGACCTCCTTGTGGTCTTCAACATCCTCATGAAAGGGAGCAGAGAGGCAGGTAAGGATCTCTTCACCCTCATGACCAGGGGCAGAACTCAAGGAAACAGTATGAAACCCTGTCAGGGGAGGTTTAGGTTGGATATCAGTAAAAGGTTTTTCATCTGGAGGGTAGTTGGGCACTGGAACAGGCTCCCCATGGAAGTGGTCACAGCACCAAGCTTGACAGAGGCCAAAAAGCATTTGGACAGTGCTGTGGGACACGTGGTGTGACTCTTGGGTGTCATGTGTAGGGCCAGGGGTTGGACTCGATGATCCTGATGGGTCTCTTCTAATTCAGCATGTTCTATGATCCTATGATTTTTCATTTCCTGACATTTTTTTTTCTTTTAGAGCAATCCTGGAATATGAAAGGCAAGTATGACTTGGAAGACATGGTCTGTCTGGCTTCCCTGCAGAAGTGCTTTGCAGCAGCCACCACTGAGGTGTGTTTGGTGTGTGAGATACAGCAGCTTTGTCATAATTCCACAAAGTAGATGTAGGGAAACGTTCTTGTCTACAACATGTTAGAGGCCAACCAATAAAGAAAGAAAGTCAGTCCTTGGGAGGCATTCCTATAGCTGAGGATTTTTATATTAGCTTACTGCAAAACAGCAAAGCCAAGTATTTTTTCTTGTGTCTAGTTTCCTGAATTAATGATCACCAGAGGCTTTTGAAGGAGCATGAGTCAGTGGTTTCACTTGAGGGCACCAGATACATTCAAAGTAGAAATGAAGGCAAACTCTTTTAATATGCTTTGGGGATAAATACAAACTAAAAGGAAAAATCATGTTCAGCCATCCATCAGCTTTAAAATGGAATATAAACAAGAAATGTCAGCCTTTACACTCTTCAAATTTATTCTGAATCAACTGTTCTTTACAGTTGTAAAAATGCATGCACACATAAATCACAAATATATAAAAATGCACTTCTTGTATATATGTGTGCACACGTGTGTGAAAATTGGGAGGCTCAAACTGCATTGGGCACTTCTGACATGCTATCTTATAAATAATCCTCACTGAGTGTACCAAGATTCCACCTAAAGCATTCATCACGTTTCCTTTGAATCAGCGTAAGCCGGCCTGGAAATCCAGAAGAGTAAATGATCACTTGTCAGTAAATGACAACTCTCTTGTGATCTATGACGATGGGATGAAATTAATGTAAAACCAAAGAGCCATTAATTCAGGTGGAAATTTTTAAAAAGCTGCATGGAGACTGCAAGCTGCTTAATCAGGGTGTTGCTCCTAAAATCTGTCTGCACTTTTATAAAATAATCCTATTAGCGTAGCACATCTGGAATACATCTTCCAGGACTTTAATGCAATCAGAGATATAAACACTATTTCATCCAGCTCAAAATCTCTAAATCTGCTTGTTGTCTACAAGCACCTGGATGCCACATAATATTTATAGTCTATGCCACACTAGTAACAAGAGTTAGTTGGATCTTATTATTGCTGAGTGGTGAACCTTTTCATTGTGATAAAATATTGAGCAAGCGATTAAAAAGGAAATAATGACTTGTAGAAATATTACGTACTGTAATGCTTTGCAGTGGCTTTAAAGCTATCCACCTCCCATTTATCAGTGAGTCTGGTGATTACTTATCAACAGCAATTGAGCTGCAGAGCTCTTTCTGGGGATGAATAAAAACCTGCAGAGACCCAGTGATCCACACAGCCTGTTTATTGTGGTCAGCCAATGGGTGTTCAGACAAAGGGCTCGCTGTAGCCAACCCTGCTTACAAGAAGGGGAAAGGGAGAACGAGAGGTGCAGGAATGTGTGCCACACAGACCACAGTTTTTAAGCTCTGGGCAATAATGAGTTGATGCTCTTTAGGCCTCCATTTGGCAAGGACTTAAGCGTGTGCTTAAGTTCGAGCAAATGAGTAGCTTCAGCCCAAGACATGATGCTACTGGAAAGCCCCATAAACATCTGAGTATTCAGAGTAATCTTGGCAGAATTCCTTTACACATTATATATTTTCTTTATGTATGCTTTCTTTACATAGTCTTTATCTCTTAAATGTAAGCATGAGTTTTGTGAAACCAAGACCTCTGTGGCTGGATGTCCCCATGCACTAATGACTGCTAATTTGTCAGCTTAATGAATTCTTCTGTTGACACTCAACAAACACTTCAATTTACAGTCCTGTTCCAGCTTTTAGAAGAATCTGGGTACCTTTTTTCTTCCCTACTTTGCAACATATTCTCTCTTTCTGTATAAGCATATACAGTTTCATATGTTTTTCTCTTCAATTATTTAGTAGAAACTTTTATAATTCAGAATTTCAGATGGGAAAGCCTGAGGGAAATCACCCAGCAAACATAAGTATATTTTTGACCCACTTGTTTTAGAAGATGATGGTCTTCTGTTGACAAGAGTTCCTGGGCATCATTATGAGTCACACTTCCAAGTCACTGATGATTTCCTAAATTAATCTGATACAAATAAATTCCCCATTACTGTTAACCATGAGTATCTCTTTTCTACATGACTGGGTCTGGAAGGGGGAAAGAAGTGTCCATTGTGAAGTCACCGCCCTGAAAAATGTCCATCTGTGAGAACTTCCATGTCTTTCTATTCTTCTTGTAATCACTCCTGTGTGATACTACTCCTAGTCAGTCTTCATTTTGGAATAACAAGCCTCCAATGAAACACAAGAGTCAGGATGGCTCATACAAATACTTTTTGCCATCCCCTCTATGCTTCCCTGCATGGCTGTGGACAGAGGTTCTTCTGAGAAGGGCCAATGCAGGGGAATGAAAAAGCAGAGAGAAAAGCAGAGACCTGGGGATTAACCAGTGCTGTGGAGGTCTCTCACTGTGACATAGGACTGTGTGGGTGTCTTCTCTTTCTAGCACAAATGGTTGGGTGGTGAGTGTGAGTGTTGCTGGCGCTGGCTCCATGCCTGCAGCCTTCATTTTCTAGAGCTTTGCAGTTCCACCTGTTCTTCAGAAAAGATGTGTGTTGGTTGCCTTGGTGCTTTCCTGTATAAACCCAGGTCTTGCTGGTACAGGGCAGAGATTACAGCCCTGCCCGCCATGACCAGCCCAGAAGCCCAAGCTGAGGAATGAGTGGACAGGGGCAAGTAAATCACAGGCAGAGTCCAGGGAAGGTCAAAAATCACAAACAGGTACTAAACTGGTAAGTTTTCCACCATAATCACATACCCTTGATTTACACAGGTAACACCTTTCCAGGTTTCTGGTTGCCAGCGTACTCACAAAATGGATTCATTGAAATTAAATGAAAACTCTAAAGGGAAAATGTATATTTTTTTTTTAAATTACACTCATATGAATGCTTTTGGTAACAATTATTACAACTGACTAAGCAAAGTATATATAATCTTTTTTTTGCAAATATGCAACATATTCTCTGTTGCATATAAAATTTTATTCCATATTTTTTGCAAAAGGACTGGAAAAATCATAGTATTTCTTTTTTTTGTTTCCTATGTCAAAAGAGTTTCTCTTTTCTCTCCATCTTTCTGTTGTAGGCAGAGTCTCATTCCCCTGAGGAGGTAAAGCAAAGATATCATAATGAATATGTTATAAATTCCACCTCAGGACATGTTCTACTTCTAGGAAAGGAGTTAAAATTAGAAGTGTTTCTTCAAATAAAAGTGTGTGTCACTTCATTTTAGAGGTCCTCAGAGTTTTGAACAGCTGTATGGACCGGGGAAGCGCTGTAGCATAAAGCATCCTAAACACCTCTCCTGTGCAAGCTTGTGTGAGGGGAACCTGTAGGTACCTGTGGGTGTGGATGGGGAAATTGTCACCAGAAAACAGCAGGACCAGGAGAAAAAAAAAATGTGGGCTTTGGAGGGTGTGAACACCCTGGAAGCTGGTGGTCCCCCTTAATCTTTGAGACCTGAGAAATTCAGGACACCTGGAGTCGCCTGGCAGTGTCCAAGGCCACGCCACACTCAGGACACCTCCATGAAGGTGCAAAGACCATATATACACCTGATGTGGGAAGGCAGCCCTGGAGGGGTTGCTCAAACACCCATCCCGAAGCTGTGGCACATCAGGATGATTGCCCACCACTGAATAAAGTGTTGGGTCTAATGCCTCCCTGCTTGGACCCCTGCCTGGGGGTGTAAAAATTGAGTGTACTGCCTGAATAAGTGCCTGCTATTAAATGTGGTAGCTTGGGTGCCATTAATGATAACAGTTTCATTGGTAAAAGTTGTTGTACGACTATTTATTGGGATCTCTCTCCCCTGACTTGATTCCTGGAGGGACAGTAAAAGAAGAGTGCATACAGCACCTACATGGTCCTTTACTGTGTCCTGATAAACTCCCCCAGCAGAATCCATGCCCTCCCTTCACAGCAGGAAGGAGCCCTCGAAAGGTCACATACACAATTGATGGCAGAGCTGAGAACAAAAGCAGTTTAGAGGAGCTTTAGTAATACATCTCTTTTTCCTGCTGAAGATAGAAGGATGGGTTGGGAGGAGAACTCAACTTTGAGATGAGCAGAACTTATCTTTTAATTTTGGCAGCAAATTTATACCTTGATATGAGACTTTCACAGGCATCCAGTGCTGAAATCAAGCCAAAGTAGAGGCACTTACTGGCACCTAAAAATGCCCTGCTATGTACAAAAAAATGACAAGAGAGAGCCCCAGCTCCAGGAGCCATACAGAATAAATAGACAAGACAGTGTGATGCTGGCAGGGAAACCAGAGCAGGCAGGGAAGGATTTGCTCAGCATCACAAACATGGCAGGTCCTTCGCAGGGCAAGTGCACTGACACAGGTCTGGGGCCATGCCCAGTAAAATGTACTTCCCTGTTTCTGTAGTTTTATGACAAAAAAATCAGGTTTACCAGCATTTCTTCTTAATTTCTACTTTATCTTCCTCTGACTTAATATAAAATGAAATGAAATAAAATAAAATAAAATAAAATAAAATAAAATAAAATAAAATAAAATAAAATAAAATAATTTTTTTTAAAGTAGTCCTAGACAACGGAGGCTGGAACCACTACTAGTCATGAACTGTAGTACAGCATTTCAGGCATAAAAATGGGAAATGGAAATCCTCAAAAGTATCTGAGTGAGAGCAAAAATTTATCCACTCTTGTCTCCCTATCTTGGTGTGGTTTTATAAAATATAATTCCTGTTTCTTAAAGAGAGAATAATGGTAGTGAAGAAAAGCATTCATGCACCAGGGTTCAATTGGTAATGAATGTTTTAATGGGAAAGCAGTTTACTGTTTTGGAGTACACTCACTTGAAAGTACAATGGGACAGCTTCTGTGATGGCTTTCTGGAAGAGCACAGTTGAGAACATGAATCATTCATGATTTATCATCTGCAATTCATGGCTTATTTATTCCCTCCTTTTAATTTAATTTACTTGTATATATGGGAGATTAAATCACACTTCTCCTGCTTAGGCAAAACATAATGTGAATGAAAACCTAATCAGAGAGATGAAAGCAGCCTAGAACTGTTGTGCTGGGTAAAACACAAACAGGCAAGGTGTAAAAATGAAGAGGCGTGGTAGAAACCGTAACACCCATGGAAAATGGGTGGTAGGTTTATTTTAGGTAACAGTAGTTGTCAGCTCAGTTGGGCTGGGTGCTGAGCTGCCTTGGTGAAAAGTTGCTTAAGAAATGCTCAGATAAAATCATGGTCTTGGTTTCACTATCTTTAAGGATATTCAGAACTTAAGAGCTTGCTTAATGCTCTGCTTAGTGCTGTCTAGGTTAAGTGCCAGAAAACAGAGGCTCAAAATATTTAGCCTCTGTTTGTGGTGTCTGCAGCTCTCATTCCGCAGGAGACTCCATGAGGATGGTGGTTCTGAAGAAACACTTCATGGGTTTTGGTACTTTCAGTTTTAACACTTTGTTGCCCTTTCATGGATGCGTATGTTCCACTTCCTGCCCCCTTAGCTCTTCCAAAGTCCATTGTGCAATTTGGCAGTCATCACCCTTTCTGGCCTTGGCAAACTCAGCAATTCATGCCAGGGGAAGATCTCCTTGCCATCTCTCAGCCAGCTCCAGCTACTCCCACACTCCTGTGTTGGTCCCCTACTCCAACCCCTCTTAAAAGACCTTGCACTTGAGCTGTGCCCAGGACTTGCCCCTTCTTACCCTCACACAAATGCCAAAATATCTGGGAATTGGGTGCAGGGAGAGAAGGGAAGATGAGGAGGGGACAATCAAAGACCAGCTGGCTGCTAGCTCCCATCTTTCTCCAGGCAGGTGTTACCTGTGTCCAGAAAGGGATTTACTACTGCAAAAGGATCCAGATCTGCATAAAATAGGGCTTCTGGTAGGTAGCTAAAGGATGGACCTATTTGCACTTACTTGGAATAGAGGTAAATTTTTTCCTAGTATTTATAACTAGGTAGGATGTAGCTGCACCTGATTTTTCCTTGTCTAGCTCCTGCTTTCACGTGGGCTTGTGTTATACTAAAAATGATCCAGACATGTTTTCTGAATGTCAGCCTGTTCGTTTGAGTTTCAATTTCCCAACCAAGATAAGAAGCTTGAAAACTGATATCCCAGAGGGAAATTGGCTGAAATGCTGTAAACTACAGACTGTGCTAAAAGAAAGCCACCTACAGAGAAATATATCAGCACTGAACATATGTTTAAAATTGACTTCTAAAATAGATGTAACTGGGGATTAACTACTATCATTGTACTAGCAACTCAGCACCAGTGTGTGCAAAGAGAGCATGGGGATTTTAATCAACTCATTCATTCATGTCAAATCTTTGTAGCTTATGTAAAGAGAAAAATCAACTCTTCTGTATGTCCCTAAGTGCCCCTTACAGCTGACTACAATTTGATCAAAACACCTCTTTTTCTGAGTGCAACTTCCTTTAAAGATGAACAGTTTTAAAGCATCAGACCTCTAGCTTATTTTCATTGCCTTTTTAAAAGAAAAGTTTAACTTAAATATTAATGCTCTGGCTGAAGATGATTTATCTTCAGTGCTTTATTACTTATTAGACTCTCCATTGGTGAGGAAATAATTTATTACAAACAGAACCTACTTAATCAGTTGTTCAGGACTTTTGACAGTCGGTGGAAAACACCCACGGAATCACTGATTAGTCATTTTGCATGAACACAGACTATTCAGAGAGACAATTGGGTCAGGTTTCATGGCAGAAGAACATTCATTATAAGCAGGGTTTGCAAAGGAGTCTTCTTTGGGAGTCAGTAGGTGTCTGGAAAATTCAGCTCACAGAGAAAGGAAAAAAACGGTATTTGGAGGAAATGCTGTTTGTGGTTACATGTATTTAACCCCTCCAGTCATCAGGACAGCTAATGAGCCCAGGGCTTGTAGCTGCAGGAGTTTTGCCAGTTCAGCTGTGCATGGCTGGAGTCACATCAAACACAGGTGAGACCTCAGCATAAGCCTTATGCATCCCTCCAGAGACCACCAATCCAGTTGTGCCATGGACTAAAACACTGCTGGAAGAAAGGGCTCATATTCAGTTGTGTAATATATTTTAGGGAGGTAAGTTCCTTGAATGGCTTTCTGTTGTAACAAGGAAACCACGACAGTTTGCTTACTGTAGAGGAGAGAGGTAGGTACCTCTGATCATACAGGTACTTAAAAATATATGTGTATGGCTTTACTATCCTCATCTGAAGGTAAGTGGAAAAATCAATATGATTCTCTTACTTGTAATGCTAAATAAACATATTAAAATTCAAAAAATGCATGATCAAGTGAGACATACGAGGTACAGCACTTAGCACTGAAGTGATCAAATTGCCAGGACACCAGTCTGCACAGGCAGTACAACACCTCAATCCCAGTGATTAGCGTCTTTTACTGCAAGTACAATATTTGGTGCCTAATACATTCCTCTGTTTTTGTTATGCTTGCCAACATGGATAGTGACTCACAGTAAAACAAAGGTAACTCTTGACATCCTTCACGAACTCCCACTCATCAATTAGAGACCATAAAGCTTCAATGTTTCAATGTGGAAATCAGTGAGTTTGAATGCTGGCTTGCATGGCTAATGCTTATCCTTCAGCACATAATCAGCTCAGTGCTAATGAGTTAGAAGAGCTTGGATATGGCCAATCAAGCTCAGGCAGCAGCTTATTCCAGAAAGCTTCTATTTTTGGAGCAGCTGAACCATGTAAAGACTTAACAGGTTATTCCAGATGAGTCTTGTGACTGCATTTCCCAAATGCCATAGATGGTGGTTGTGCAGGAGGACAGTAAGAAGAACGAGCAACCTGGTCTAGTGGAAGGTGCCTCTGCCCATGGCAGGGGGGGCTGAAAGTAGTTGATCTTTAAGGTCCTTTCCAACCCAAATCATTCTGTGATGCTATGACTGTATGACTGTATCAAAGCTGGCCACAATGATTTAGGAAACCTCCCTGTCTTCAACACTCTTGCCCAGAGGCTGAAGTGGTGGAGCAGCATTGCCATACTGTGCCTCAGTATGGGCTGAATTGTCTGTACACTGTCAGGATGGCATATGTGTCACCCTGAGCAGGGCTAGTGAGAGGTGGGTAAACCATGCTGAGTGTCCTTCTGAAGGAGAGCTGGGCACAGCAAGTCAGGCAGAGAACAGGTGACAAATGTTTTCCTCGTCCTCTGCAGTGTAAGGAAGTATAAAGAGTGAGAAATATGGGCTCAGGAGGCTAAGTACCTTAAACTTGCAAGATATGAATTAAGAGAAGAAGTGGAGATCAGGGGAACAGGGGCAGAGTACATGTGGTTGTAGCTGAGTGAAGAGCCTGGTTTAACTGTTGAACAATCAAGAGTTCAGGACAGCATCTGTAAATGAGACAGAGAGTTCCTCAGCCTCTGAAAGGAAACCTAATGGGTGCCTGCTGTTGCTGAGGTGGCAATGTCCCAAGACCCCATGTCCAGCAAGCCTGGATATGCTCGAGACCACTGACAGAGCATCTCAGCTCTGATCCAGCCACCTTGGTGGTGACTTCTGGTGTGGGCACAGGGCTGACGGAGCTGCCTTGCATTGCCTGCCATGATCTGAGCCAGATCCTGTGTGTTCACAGGATGATTTTGCTCTGCAGCAGCTGAGAGCAGGGCAGAGGGGGGTTTCTACACCTGTGGCATGGATGTATGCAAGAACATTTCTAATGCTTAGCAGAGGCCCAGCAGACTCTGCCCGTGGTGTCATGAGCTGTGCTGTCAGAGGAGCAGGGGCTAGAGCTCGGTGTGTGTCTGTCTGTGTGAGGTCTCAAATGAGGAGCACGCCTCCTCGGAGTTAGTCACACTTGCCTTTGTGTTCTCTTATCTGCTGGCTGTGTCTGAGATGAAACACAAGTTTATACAGGAAACCATTTCCGAAATTCAGCTGCATCCCTGCCAGGCATTTGGGGGTTGCGTTTACTCCGCATGTAGGATTCTGCACAGCCCAGCACTGCGTCTTTCTTATGGCCCGATTGTCAGTACCTTTGTAAAGCCATAAAGGAGTCTGCATTTCTGTGCCCATCCTCTGAGAGTTTCTCATGTCTCCTGCCTTTCCCTAGAGGCTGAGTGGAGGAGGGCCATGGCACAGCGCTGCTGGCAGAGAGTGAGCTGGCAGGGCACGGATCTCCTGCAAAATCAAACTCCCTGTGCATGCCTGTAGTAAGGTGTGTTGATCCCTCAACTGCATGCAAGACAAAATGTGGCTGTTTTCCAGGACACTTCCTAAGAGCTAACATCTGGCTAGCAGGGCTGCAGCACAGCAGATGCCACCCGGCCACATGGAGCTGCTGGCTGCAGCCAGCTGTGAAGGCATGGAAAAGCAGCTGAGAGCCTGGCATAGCCTTCAGGCCTCAGAAACACACACACACACACACACACACACACACAAGGTGTGCCTGCTGAGGTGGAACTGCTGCCTATTCCCACAGGAGGGAAATCTCATGGGTGGCCTCCACAAAGGAAATTACACGCAGTGGCATAACTCCTTTTATGTCAGTGCAACAGGTGACACCAGTGCAGTTCTCTGTGGGGACATGGTCCTGATCCCTGCCTCCAGGCTCTAGCTCTGCCATTCAGAGAGCAGTCTCCACATGAGCATCATGTCTTCTCACCCTCTCCTCCCTTGTTTCTTGCTGTACAGCAGCCTCTCTGCCAGGCAGCTTGGGCATGGCACAACGGGCACATGGTCAGCTCGGGAAAATGAGCAGGCATCATAAACCCCTTGCTGCTGTTTGCCCAAAATATTTCTGTTTTGTCTCTGAATAGGACCCCTTGGTGACGTACTGCTGCACAAGGTGCCCTCCACTGCAGGATCAACAAATATTAACTTGAGCAAGAAGAAAGGCTCCATTACTTTATAATGCCTCTCACTCAAAATGAAGGAAGATGCTGTCATCTAAAATGCTTCTGGTTCCATCAGCAGATTTCTGTCTTCATGCTGGCCTCCCTTTACAGAGTTGTTTCAATAAAAATTGAGCCACTGGCCATGTTTTCCAAGGAAAGCTGGGTGTAAAACCATGAATAATGAAGCTGCTAAAGTTCCACAGGATAACGTTTCATTTACGCTCTTTATCCTGCTGTCTCTTTTCTTTCAATTGAATGAAGGAATCACTGATTTAATTAGAAGTGCAGAAAGAAAATCTTCCAGCCTGTCTTTTGTGCTAGATGCAGAAGAGTTTTGGCTTTTGTCTGGTCAAAGGCTACTGTGTAGCACCATCCTGTATTTTCATGTTCCCATGTCTTCTCCTGATAAAGTCTGGCCCTTCACTCTTCTCCCTGTCTTTCATTAACGTTCTTCCCAGCTTTGCAGCTCCTCCCCAGGCAGCTGCCAGCTGCCTCTTTTGCTGTTGTTGTTCTTCCTTATCCTTGTCCAAAAATCCATAATGAGTAGCTAAATTTCTAAGAAGATACTCCAAAAGCTAGTCTTAATAGTACATTTTTATTTCACATACCCTTCACTCAGCAGCAGATAAATCCAAAGTATAAAGATGTGCTTTACAGAACAGCTACAAGTAACTGGTATTGTACAGATATTTTTGAATGAGCCCATGCAAAAGTCACCTGGTTTCAAGTTTCATGATAAAATGTATTAATTTTGGTTGAAAATCGGTCATGAATTAGAAATTTGGGTTATGCTCTTTTCTTTTTCTTTTCTTTTCTTTTCTTTTCTTTTCTTTTCTTTTCTTTTCTTCTTTTTAAATTTTTTTTTCTTTTTCTTTTTTCTGTTTCGGGGTGTTTTTTTTTTTCAGGCTGGGGAGATGACCTGACAGAGTTCAGCACTTTCACATGGTTTTGACATAAGATCAGGTAACCCTCTGAAGCCAATAGGTTCAGAGCAGTAGCAGATTGAGGTTTTGAAGCAGTAAAAACAGTCTATACCAAGCGGCAAGAAGATTTCTGGAGGTGTGAATGTGTAAGCTGAAAGGAGCGGGGTTTCAGCAGCACGGCAGTGCTGATGGCAGCCTGCACTGCAGCGCCTTGCTGCCCGCCAGCTGAGAGGGGAGAGGCGTCTGCTCTGGCACAGGCGTGGTGTGCTGGCAGGAGAGCAGGGGTCACCAAACTTCACACCTCTGGGGTACACCGGTGATCTGTTGCTCTGACACCTCAGGTGCCAGCCTACAGGTTAAGTAACCTGAGGATCACCAGCATCTTGTGCTTGGAGCTCATTTAGGAGCTGCACAGGAGGGGTAGGAAGGCAGAGGTGAAGCCCTAGGGCAGGCTGGGGTCTGCAGTCCCCTCCAGTGCTCCCATCTGGCTACACATGCCCTGAAGTGTGTCCTAGCTAGTATTGTTCCTCTGCATCTCCTTTTCCTCGTGCTGACACATCCCAGTGTACCTGTGGCATTTTGCTGTTGCTGAGGGCTAGGCATTGGGAACAGAGTTACAGGGAAAAGAGGTTTTTCTTGCTCTGAATGCCAGCTAAGCGCTTGGTACCTGCACTTTTTGCTCACTGCCACCATCAAGTCTCTGGAAACCAGTGTGCTGTGCAGTGAGCTTTATCTGTGACTCTACAGTTCCCTCCCCAGGGCATAGGAGAAAGAGGTTTTGATTGTGAGTGGTGTGTTCTTTTCTTTTCCCTTGATTGCTACTGCCCATATTCAGCAAGACCTGGGCAAGGTGGGAAAGTTACTTTGTGTGGGTGTGTGTGGGAAGATCAACTGTGTTTAAGTTAGGGATGTAATTTCATCTGCCCCTGTCATTTCATTAGTTTATCAGAATATACTGTAGGCAAAATGAGCAATAACAATGAATGAAGCTAGATTAATTGAACATGGCAACTAGAAACACCTTAAAGCACATGCCAAAAAGTGTTCCTGTACTGACCCTACTTCAGCATAGCTTCAGCTGTGTGCTATGACCACAGTAGTACCACCATCAGGTGCTGCTGGCTCTTCTCTTCCTCACCATCACCCTGCTCAAGCAAAGCAGAGGGATGCTGAAACCCTGAGGCACAAGCAGCAGCTCCTGCCTTCAAGCAGTATCAAGACCAGGAGGAATCCATGGTCAGTTGTGTTTGTGCTTAAGGAATGAAATTTAAAGTGAAAATCTATCAGAAAGGGACTGCTAAGGAAGAGTGAGGAGAAACACATGACAAAGGAAAGAAAGAGAATGAAAATGTAAAAGAGGAATGAGTAGTTGAATAAAAAAGCAAAGCAGAACAAAAAATTAGTTGCCATACAATCAAAATTCCTTTCTTTATTTCATCTGTGCTCACTCCAGTCCAAGTGTAAGAGTTCTCAGAAGGTGATCTCTTGTGTTTAAGTGGGCTGTACATTTTAGCAGTAGAAAAAAACCAGTGTAACACCTCTTGTTTGCAAGGAGAGGTGTGAGAGATCAGTCCTGCATCTGGGATACCTTTCCATCCAGTGGCAGGTCCAAGCTGCGATGTGTTTGTAGGTGGAATGGGCAAAAGGGCTGACACTTTCTCTGCATGAATTCTGAGTAAATACACTCTTCCTTTTTCAGTTTGAGAGGTTTCAAGGCCCCCCTGATACAGTGCTTCTGCTATGCAGTATCAGGAAGATGTTTATCTATTATGGTTTCGGGACATGTGCAAATGATGCATTCAGCTCCAAGTTTCAAGCCCCAGCAGGACTGGAAGCAGTATGTGGTCCTGAACTGCTCACTGTGGGGCAGAGAAGTCTGAGCTTCACCTTTGTGTCACTAAATAGCAGCCTGAGAGGAAGCTGGGCTGGGCTGGATTCCTCAAAGATGAGTGCCTTTCATGTTGTACATAATACACATCTTCAACAGAAATGCCCTTGGGGTTGGACCAGTGCCACCTTCCATGAGAAGGCCCTGGAAAACTCACTGTGGCTCAGCAGGGAATGACGAAATCCTCCTGATGTGGAGGCAAGAGGGAGAACACTCTTGGCAAAGCTGTTGCTTGTTTCAGGTAAGGAACTTGGTAAACAAGGCTTGGAATAATTGCATCTCTGAAAAGGAATTTGAGATGAAAATATGAGGAGCTTCATCAAAAGAGAAACAAAGTTGATTTGCATGTGAAGAAATACATCCAGCTTTACCAAGACTAAGGTCTGGGCTGCCTGGTGCATTGTTTGAAGCCCTGTCAGAAGAGATTACTTGTTTCATATAGTAATCATAACTAGCATCCTAATGGATTAAAAACACCCATTTCACCTCCGCAATGGAAATTTCTTTTTTGATTAACCTGACTTGCCCTGGAGTAACTCAATCCAGGGCCCTTGCATTGCTCTGTCAGACACGCAACACACCCTTCAAGGGGCAAAACCTGCCTCTGCCTCCTACCTCCAAGAACGATTAAACAAAAATAACACAGTTTTTAAGAAGGAGGACTGAATCAAAGCAGTCCTTTGAAATATCTGCCAACTCAGAAGTCAGCTCTCCAAAGAAATTACTATAAATGAGTGAGTGAGAGTAGGCAGTGTGATAGCTGGGGCAATTTTCAAGCGTGATGCTCATCAGGCATATAATGCTGTTGAAAGTAAAATTGACAGAGTACTAACATACCTATAGACCAAGGTTAAGGAGATTCAGCATGCCCCTCCCAAAAGTCCTGTCATGCTTCCCCTCAGAGTCAGAATTTATTTTCTAATGGATGTGTCTGATGTCATGTTAATAGTGTAGATTTAGTGAAGTGAAAAATAAATGAAAACTTGAAATGGAAATTAGAGCCAGGCATAAGGTAATAATTCAATGTGATCCAGACATTATTATTAGTGATAATGTGTTGCACTTCTTATTGTATGACATGAAACAAAGTCCTTCCTTTTTTTTCCCCATTGAGTTTGCTGTAAGACCTGCAGAGGTGCACTGCTTCTAAAAGTCATTTCTTGTCACCGCAAAATACCCATTGATACCCTGGGATCACAGCCCTTCCTGGTCATCCGAGAGCACAGGCAGCAACAGCTGTGCCGCAGCCAAAGGGCCTGTGGGTATCTGTGCACTGCTGCAGAGTTATTTGAAATCAGTTGGTTTCCTGTGCAGAAAGGCTCACACTGGGCATCAAGATGAGCTTCGGTACTGGCACAGTCAGGTCAGGCGCCTTGGCTGGGCATCACTGCTGGACAGAACAGGACCACCCTTCACATGTGACCCAGACATCCAGCATTCCTTTCTCCTGTGCTCTCCAGTTACACTGATCCCACTAATGGAGGTAGAGGAAAGGTAATTTCTGCACAAATAAAATGAATAAACATGTATTTCTAAATTGCATTTTGTTCTATTAATATTTCTGTATCCATCTCTCCCTCATGTTCTGTTTGGTGGGATTTTGGTGAAGTTTACTGTCCTCCTGCTCCAGTTTTCCAACCTCATCCAATCAATTTTATAGCTCTGCAGAGGGGTATCTAGTGTATCTGCTTGCCAGGATAGAGCAGCAACTTATAATTGGTTTCCTTTTCTGCAAGCTGCATTCTTTGGTGTCTGGCCAGAGGGTTTCACATCAGCTGCACACAGATTTTTGGTAAGAACCTGGGGTGATTTTCTGCTGGAAAGCACCTGGGAAAGCAGAGTTCAGCTCGGGGTAGAAATCACACTCATCAGGTTCAGCGTCCCCAAGCCAAGTGTCTGACTAGGAATCTGCTTCCTTTCTCAGCTGATCACATCTGCAACAATTTTGATTTCGGTCTTAAAAATATCTTTCAGGTTTCTTCCTCTGAGAAGAAAATGGCCATATAGCATATAAGTTTTTGAGTAATAACACAAGGAGATGCTTCTGTTGATGCTTCCTCAGTTTGGTTGGGCTTTGTCTCAAGGGTAGAAAAAAAGCCCTGTATTCCAAAGCCTGATTTCAAGTCAGTGGAGAGACTTTGAGGTGCTCTGGCTCGGGTTAAAATACTAGTTTTACCCTCTGAATGAGTTTATGTTGTGGTTATGCAAAACACTTCATGTCTGTAAGTTTCAAAAGGTTTGAAATGTGCCCCTAGTACGATAATGCCCTGAGTTTAGAGCTGACAATCTGAAAATGTAGATGAGCTCCATGGATTAATACTGCTCACTGTTCTGAGGGCAAGAGCAACTGCTTTTCTGGTTATGTTCTTGACATGTGGCATTATTTAGGCCAACAAATGGGTTTAGACCTGCACAGTTTAGTTTTACAAATGCAGATGGGGTCATTTGTATGTTTGACTGTTCAGTTCATGCGTACAAATATATCAGCAATCCACCATAAGCCTGGTTGAAATGTGTCCCTGGCAGTGAACTGGGCATTTCTAATCAAGCCTGACTCTGGAGCTACTTTCCTGCTCCAAAGGGATTACACTATCACAAATCACTGGGTACCATTTCCAAATGGTGTAATTGCTGAACAGCAGCTGGAGGAAATGCTGCCTGCTTCCTAATTTATAAAGATTGAAAAGTCATTGGTTTAAATGAGAATTAGCTCTTTGTCACCTGGAAAAAACAAATATTATATGGCAATGTAAATATGTCAGAGAATTAGTGTGTCAACATGAAGCAGGACTGAAAATGCTAGAAATCTGAGGAGCCTTATGTGCATTTTCAGCTTTGCACAGATTGTTCTGTGAGTCCTAGAACAAAACTGGTCCCTCTGGTTTGCCATCTATGAAATGCCTATGAATGTGTTCCATCAATGTAAAATATGCATTATTCATCCCCTTTTTAAAATTGAGTTCTGACTTAAGGACCAAGAGATTATTTTGCTAGCAAAATGCAGCTAAAATGAACAAACTAATATTTATGCTTTTCACAAGGACCAAAAACATCAGGGAATCTTTTCTTTTGCTGGGTTCTTGCCTTTTTTAAGGTCCAGTTAACTCAGATTTCTCAGAAATCAGTCTACAATCTACTCTGGATGAGCTAGCTATGCTGGATGTAGATCCAGCAGTGTGGATATTTGCCTGATCAATTTGGTATTTGAGTTATCTGGAAGCATGTTAGCCCAGATTAATACATTCAGCTGACTTAAAGCAGCTCTTTGCAGGGCCAAGGGATGTATCTCTGCACTGTAATTCCACTGTGCTCTGCAAACTGATTTTGGATGGAGTCAGCCCAGGTGTGGAAGGAAGATCAAATTCATTGTCCCTCTGCCTTGGCTGTGTTCCAAGCTAGTTATTGCTGCCTTCTGCACCTCAGTCTTGAGGAGAGTTATCAGCCCAGGCAGAGCGCAGTGCAGTGGAAGTACCGAATGTGGTTCTGCACCTCAATAAACAAGCTGGGCCAGAGCTTTCTCTGTAGGGTCTGTAATACAGAGACACCCCAGCATTACTGCTGGCAGCAGTCTGTATCTGCCAGGGTTACTGGCTCCTGGCCATCTGTGCTGGACACTGCTCCCTCGGGGCCACGCTCACTCCTGGCTCCTGCTGTGGGAGATGTGCCATCCCTGGGCCCTGGAGAGTGGAGAGCTGACAGCTGCTGGAAACTGAGGCAGCACCTTTGACACCAGCTCATGCTGCAACAGTTTGCACCAGACAGGGACTGGCAAATGCCTCCATGTCACAAGACCTTCAAGAAATTTTCACCAGTCCTAGAAAGAAAAAAAAGGGTAAGAAAGAAAAGCTGGTTATTCATGTTCTCATCAGTAATGGCTCACTACACCAGAAAAGAGAGCAAAGCTGTCGCATCACGCGTAGCTTTAAAATAATTTATAAATAAGTGGCTGGGAAATCCATCATGCCACAGGTCTCGCTTAACTTGGCAGCATTACAGGTTTATCTTTTCACACACAGTTGTTTTTTAATGGCCTCGCAGACAGACTGTGGTTGCCCAGTGCTTGCCCTCCCAACTGCCAACCTTCGCTAGATATTCAGGTGCTCTTCTGGACAGGGACCAGGATTGGAGGAAGAGATAGCTACTTTCTCTCCTTGATGTGCTGCCCACCCAGCACCAAATACTGTTTTTCACCTAAAAGGCAGCTCACTCTTCCTCCTAAAAATGCTTTTAGCTGTAATTGCAGGTAGGGTTGCAAACCTGGAAATGGGTAGGTTTGGACTCCTTTGCAGTCCTTCAGCAGGTCAGCAGAGGGATACACCGAGTTCACTTACCCAGGGGAGCCAGGACAACGCCCTGGCCCTAACCTGTTGAATTACTATGTAGAGCATGTTGTCCTCTAGTTTTCCTGGGCCCCCTTCAGAGCTCCCCTGGGGATATTTGGCAGGGAAGTTGCACAGAAAAGAGAAACTCAGTCAGGTTAAGAAGGATTAAGACAAGGAAAAACAAGAAACATCAAGTCCTAAAACTCAGCTCTCAAGAGAAATAGAAGTTAAGAACAAAACAATCTGTAAGCTGTTTGGTGACAAGAGGGCAGTTAGGAAAAAATTGGGTTCATCACCCAACAAGCAGACAGTGTGCAGCAGAGAGGACGAAGAATGAAGCAAATAATTAAATATCCAGCAGTCTTCAGTGATCGTGATTTGAGGACAAATAAAACCATCAGAGAAAAGAGGAAGCACTTGGATTTAAAAAGATTAGTGAAATCAGCTTCTTTGAGATTGTGTTGTCCTAACAATGTTCACCTCCAAGCTCTCAGTGGAGGAGGTAATATTTCCACAGCACCTTAGTCTGGCTTTGAAGATGCCAAGTGGCAGAATCTCTTGCATACTCATCCTCACCTCTGCCCCCTGCACAGCCTTCCCTTAGGTACGATCTACAAACTGGACTGGTTTGGGTTGAACAGTTTGGGTTGAAATAATCCTTCAAAAATGAGGAGGAAGAGCATTATATTCTCGCTGAGAAAATTACAGTACAATTATACTTACACAGATGGGGACTGGGGCCAAATGGTGGTTTCAGGACTAGGAAACGGGATGAAGAAAGAGGATGGAGAGAGATAGGGAAGGCATTAGGTGCAGTGGGGGTGGGAGGCAGGAATTTCTCACACCGCTTTCTGCCGAACCCAACACAACAAGCACAAGATGGTTTCAGAGGAATTAACATTGTCATTGAAAAGTTGCAGTGGACAGAATTGATTGCTGAAACTGGAAAGCAGAAAAATTATTCTATACACTTAAAGGAAAAAAGAAAATCTCCATAAGCTATAGATCTACCATCCTAAAATTACCTTCTAGAGCAAAAGGAGAAACAAACTACCTATAAGCATAAAGAAACCACAACTGATACACATTTTTCAAGAGTTAAACATGCCCAACTGACCATATTTTTTTCCCAGACAGTACTAAAAGCCTGATGAAAAGGAGAAAAGCAAAAGATGTCAGATAACATGAGTGCAGTAGGGGACTTGACCCTGTATTTCCCCTGATATTTTTAAAAGCAGGCTACAGTATCATATTCTTAGAGAAACTGGAAGGTTGCTGTTTGAATTATTGAAAATCCACTCTCAAGAAACAATTGTCAAAGGTTTAATGTCAAGCCATAAAAGCATATCAAATGAGGGCCCAGAGGTCTCTCCAAGGTCCAGGGCACATCAGTATTTTCTACAGTGTTTGAGAGCTTGTAAAAAGAAGGTTATGAATAGATAGCTGGTGCAGGGCCAGGAGGAGCTGCAAGCACTTCAAAGGCAAGCCTTGGACTCTGAGCACAACAAATGGGAGAAATGGTCTGGAAAAGTAGGAAGCAATTCTATAAGAAGTGCAAAGTCAGATGAGCATGTGTCAGCAATGGTTTATGCAGAGGTGAATTGATTGGGGCCTGCAGGGAAGTCTGGGTGATGTACCAGTGTCCTGACCAGGTTCTTCTTTTCAGTAAGAAGATACTTTAAGATGGAAAAAAACATAGGAAAGGAAAAAGCAGTATGCAAAGACCAGTGCTTGCTTGAGCTGTGTCTGATCCTAGCAACTGCAGTCAATCTCTTTTAGTACACCTAGCAATATTGCCTAAATAGTGCAAATTTTGAGACAGTGAAGTGTATCCTGCATCATTTGAAAGTCACCTTTTTTTACCATATAAATCCACACAAAATTTGGCCCAAAGCACTTAGCATGGATTAACTCCAACTGCACTAGCCAACAGGAAATCCAAGTACAGAGAAAGAACAAAAGGTAAAACAGTTTTGCTCAATATATTCCAGTAAAACATGAAGGAATCAGGAAATTATTAAAGTAAGGTTATGTAAAGGGCAGTTCCCTGTCACAAACTTGACTTTTCTGGACAAATTCTGTACCATAAAAATAGACTGAGCAAGTAAAGTCAGAGAAAAAAATTGACCAAGCTTTCTCCTCCGCTGTACCAAAAGTATATAGAAACTATTTTCATTACTCATGGTGAAATGACAAACACTTGTACAACTGAGATTGAGGAGAGAGGTGTGCCAGGTGCTGTACAGACCCTTTCTGCCTCTAACCTATTACAACTGATGTAGAAGATGGAGACAAGCTGACAAGTATGAAAATGAGCCTGCCTGAGGGCAAGGCCTGAAACATTAGCCAGGTCTCCAGACCTTTTGTCTATTGCTTCACCCACTGATGGACTGCTTTGGACTAAGGCAGGTATAGGCTGTCATTAAATTCAGTGCACACTTGGTTAGTGGGTGCCTGCACCACTGGAATCTCTGCTAAGTGGTGCTACAAGTGCCAATGACCACAGAAAGACCCATAAAATTATCATACAGGAATAACGCTTGTCCATTCACAAAAGAAGGGGCTGCAGCTCGCACCCTGCTGTCCCAGGCTTACTGATCCATCCCCTCACTGGTGCTGGGCACAGGGCACCGAGTCCTTCTTGGGCACTGAACTCACTCACAGGCAGTTTCTGATACCCTGCATTTTCCTGGCTTAAGTTTAGCTTGTAGAATTAAATGCCATGTAACAAATTACATTGTCAAAGCAGACTGAGAAGAAATGAATCTTTCCAGCGTTATTGAGCTTGTACAGAATAAATAATGTGATATTTCTCAGTCCATTGCACAGGGAACAGACAATGCCAACTGATTCCTTCCCCTTAATTGAGGAGAAATGGGCAGTTAATGAAGCTGGGAGGGAAATGGAGAGGTCTGGCATTTCCAGTGCTGCAGATAAAAGTCTGTGAAAACTCTTTTGCTTGGCAAAGTGTCAGAAAGCATCCTTCCTCCTTTGGTTGCGGCAAAAAGGGGGCATTTCTAAGCAGACCTTAAAAATTTTACATGTTATGCTGGATGACTGCAGCAAAGAAGAGCAGCCTAGGTGTCAAAGCAAACCAGTTAATCACTGGGGTTAAATAGACCCCTGCAGTCATGAATGGCCACAGGTTCCACATTACTCTTCTCATTCTAATGAGAATTGAGCACATTGCTTGCAGAGGGATATTTGTGTTTTGTATTTTTTTTACCGTTGACTGCAATAGAAAAGAAAAATACAGCCTGGCTACAAATGTCCATGAGACTGGAGTATTGGCTGGCTTGAGTGGACTGCTGATATTCTGCCTGCTATAAAGATGTTCCTCTCCTAATCTCTGTTAGCTATCAGTGCTTTCAAGATGGTTTTATTCCTTAGGGCCTAATTACAGTAGCTCTCTCTGCTGCCCCCCTCTCCCAGTGATGTTGGGACGTAGAAGCCAGGGAGCCAGGAGAGCTGCAGATGCTGCTGCCTTGCTCCACTCTCCTGGGTTGGCACCGCTGGGAGAGATGTCAGGGAGGATGTCCAGGAGGAGTGCCCAAACAGCATCTCACATGGGCCTGAGAACAGGCTTTCCACTTGTGATGGACAACCATTGCACAGCTCATCTACCTTTGAGGTGAGGACCATATATCACCTCTTCTCTGACACTACTTTTGTACCGTGGATGCTGCAGAATAAATGAATGATGACCTAAGATTAAAGGTCTGTCTTCCTGGACATGTGCTTTTGTAAGAGGCATGACATTGCTAGGCTGTTATTTCATGGTTCTTCAGAATCAGAAAAAGTTCTGTGACAGAAATGAGATCTATGAGAAATGAGTCTTCACTTTCTCAGTGTCTACCAAGTTAGAAATATAACAAGTCCAGAATATTAGCTCTATGATCCTATAATTTCAAGAAATAAGAGATAAGGACAGCATAATTTTTTTTCCAGTGAACTGAATTATCAATTAAAATGAATAATTTTGGAATGGTAGAACTTAGGAAGAGCTTTTAGCTACTGATAGGCACAAATACCTGTGGAAAGAAGTATTAACAATGTACAGTGTGGGTGTATTGGAGACAGAAATGTGAAATAACTCCTGTGCTCATATTGTGCAGCTCAGCAGAGTTCTCTACCCCAGTGTGCTCAGTGCCTGTGTTCCCACAGCTAACAAAAACACTTTAAAAGCTGATCATACTGGGAAAGAATGTGCATCTGTAAGTATCAGTCACTGGTGCACCCTGTCAGTCATGTTCCTGGGGTTTGTCTTTGCTGAGCTGTAGTTCATGCAAGGCCGAAGATGGGAGGAGAAGGCGCTCAGTTCACCTCACATTGCCAGAACTCAGGCTGATCTGATCCTTATATTAAAAATAACCTGTGGCTATCTCCAGCCTGCCATCTCTAGGGTCCATTTTGGAAGGAGGCCTCGGAGTGCACCAGCGGGGCCGGAGCCAAAGCACACTGTCAATATTTGCCATGGGAGCCGTCTGATGTCTGGTAAATGTTAGAGCTTTCAGCAGTTGAGAACATGAGCATGGCCATCACAGCAAGATCACTACAGCCAAGGAACACGGATCTTATAAACCCAGCCTGCTGGGTTTTGACTGCTATACTCCTTGCACGCTCTCTGAAGGTGGGCACTGAAGGATGTATGTTAAGGAGGGCCCATGGTGCATGAGCTCCACAGTGTGCATCTGTCTGGCCAGTACAAGCCCACAATGGGCACAGTGGTGTGTGGTGGTGAAGCATCAGCAGCAGGCTCTCAGCACAGGTGGAAATGTGCCCATCTGAAATAAATTCCTTTAATGCATGCACTGATAAATGACTCAGTTTTGCCTGTCTCTGGCAGAGGGGAATGACTGACCTGTGTCAGCCCTTAATATCACTATATTATATCTTGTTTTTATTGTAGTTGAAACCCACAAATCTCTCTTCACCCTTCCACTTCTCTCCCCAAATTTATGATATTCTGACAGGTTCTGGACTGTCCACCCATTGCCTCTAACCATCTTTACAAAAGAAGATCCTGCCTCAGGGGGCATTTGTGTGCTCTGTGGGGCACCTATGGGTTGTGATGGAGCGCAATGAGTAATGGCACTGCTTCTTGGCAGCTTCCACTGGCCAGGAGCACCAGCTGAGCCTGGTGGTGCTCCAGTTCTCCTGGGTACCTCAGGGCAAACCTGACTGACTGGTTCTGCCAAAATTGCTGCTCTCTGGGAAAAAGCCTTTTTCACAAAAACATTGTTTATTGTTTTATTCACAAAATGATACCAATCTTGAAAGATATTCCATGAAAGCATTTTGGTTTTAAATGAAAAAATAATACATTTAAAGGGAAAAAAAAAGAAATTCAAGTTCAAACTATTTGTATGTTGTCGCCACGTCTCATATTCCTGCTGAACATAAGACTTTGTATTGTTATTTCTATATTATTTATTGATATCAGAATTACTAGTGCATAATTCAATATTCTATTATAATATAATAACTGAGTCAAAATACCTGAATAATTTACTGGTGACTTCAGTTATTTAAAAATCATAATAATCAGCTGCTGTTTTACATGGAATAAAACAACTTACTTTACGTAGCATAGTGTTTTCCAATACATAGAAACAACATGAAAATTCTATGCAAATTTTACTAACAAAATAAGAATGACTTATTTGCATTCTTTCTTTAAAATGTTTTTCAGCTGTAATATGCATGAAATATTTAATATAGAAATTAAAATTAATTATTCCACTCAGAACTAATCAGAAGTAATTAATAATGTGGGGTTTTTTAAACTTTGCACATGAATAAACCATCTTCTTGTTATTAAACATATAAAAATTTCATTAGAAAGTTAAAAGGCATGGGTGTTTTTGTGTGTGTGTGTGTGTGTGTGTGTGTGTGTCTGTCTGTGTTTCAGATGGAGAACTTCAGTTTGATACAATTTCAAGTTTTTCTGAGACACTCCTCACATTGAAGAGACTATTTTAAAGACTTTCTCTTCCAGGGGAACTTTGCAAATTATGCACAGTTACTCCAAGGCAGAGTAAACCCAGAAGTAAGGTCCCAGGGCTCCCTGTAATGCCAGGCTTTGGGGCTCTGAAATGTACCCATGCGAGACCCTGGATGCACAACTCATCATTAAGGGCTGTGAACGGCACTTTTCCCTGACAGAGGGAAGCCTTCCTGGTGGCATCCTACTTGTGCCACATGGCTGGGGGCTCTGCACCTCAGCATGCTGTGGATGAGCCCTTGGGAGCTAACCACCAAAAGGCACAACCTGCTCTTGTAATGCCTTTACTGCCGTTCTTGCAGTTCACGGGTGGCTGATGGCCAGCTGGACAGCGGTGGCACTGCCACCAAGAAGGCTGCTGGCCCCTCTTCCCTGGGCACCCCCAGCTCTCTGGGTACAGACCCCAGCTTGTGGCAGCTGTGAGATTTCCAGTGTGTGTTTGCCCTATGGGTCTTTCCCAATGCCAAATAGGATCAGTGCCCAGAATTTATTTACTTGCATTTCAAGCTAAACACCACTATAAACAGCTAAATTAGAGAGTGGGGAGGGCTCAGCAGGTACATCCAAGGGATGGGGTTTTAAAGGAATTTGGCAAGACTCTCAAATGTATTTTGATAATGAGCACAAAATGTAGATGAAAGCAAAATAGAAAGTGAATGCTGGACACCTGCACTTGGCAGAACAAACAGACCCAGCAGAAACACAAATGCAATTCACACCCATCTTTGGAGTCTGTTCTCTTAAAAAACCTACAGCCTATAAAAATTTTATTGAGTCAGTTCTAGAAGGCAAAGTTTGAAATGCAATCCCTCTTCTTCAAAATTAAGCTGTTTAATAATTGATTAGAAAAAAATGCAGTGGCCAGCTTTGAGAATTTCGCTTCACTTACAGCTATAATTAAAGATTATATTATTTTGGCACAACACTGGACTTGCATATGCATGTGCAAGTGTGTGCTTGTTTACATGTCTTCAACATAGAGGTAGAAGGGAGCACACAGCTTACAGGCTTACAACACATTAGGGGCACTATGTTTTGTGCACTAAACCCTGTGAAAATGTAAACATAACATTGGTCAGATCTAAGTAATATAGCTAATTAAAAAGGAGAAACAAAGTGGGTCATGAAATTGAGTTCAGAACACTCCACAGAACAGGTCACTTCAGGAAAAGTTTGAAGTAATGCCAGGTCAAACTTCATGCACTTCAACCGACCTGGGAAGGATGGTCTAGGAAACAGGCATGAAAAGCAAAGACAAATTATGTAGCAACCCTTTTTGTTACATGGAAGAAAAGAGAAAAATATCAGCAAGCCCACATTATTTGCCTGGTATTCGGTGTTCTCAGGACAAGTTTGAACCCCAGAAAAAATGAAAGATTAAGCCATCTTTTATCAAAACATGTTTTCAATTTCTGTGAAGCAACTAATCAGTTAGTGATTTTTTGTGCTGATGAAGAAACATTCATAGTTTTATATAAAATTATAGGAAACTTACATTTGGTGGCTTGAAACAGGCTAAGTTCTCGTGACCTGACAATTCAAATACAATGTATTGAGTACACCCCAGATTTAACCAAAAGGCCTCTAATTCGGGTGTGTTTTCTTCATCTAGTGTAATTTCCTCTGTCATATAATTCTCACTCTTCCATGCCAATTATTTGCAATCTAACAAAAATAAGTATTGTGGAAAACCTAGAAAGCCTGCAAGGGAGTAAGAGCCACAGGTTCATTTGTACGTGCTCCTGGGATGGCAGCTTCTTTGTCCTGCCTTATGTCTGCAAGTCACAAGCACCAGTTCCACCCGTGTGGAAATACGGAGCTTTTCTTGGGAACATTCTCTTCTTGTCACTTCAGTTTTGCTTCCTACCTCCCTTTTGCTCTGCCTTCATACTGACTAAAGCCCATGGGAAAAGCATGTCAGCCCAGGAAAAAAGCTCCTCACAGCTGCAACGCTGACTCCAGTAGTGGGTAGTTAGGGCTGTGTAAGGAAGCATGGCAGCAATGGCAGAGGAGAGGGGTACAGAGGGGTCCCCTCTCTAAGCTCTGTCATTTTCTCTCTGTCACCAGTAGCTTCAGCCAGTCTTGTTGAATTTACTGTGGCCTTGATGAACTTCCTTCTTCGACTTCATCTAACTGCTTTTAACATTGACATCCTGTGGCAATTGCTTTAAGCTCAGAATTAAACCCAGCAAGAAGACGTTACTCTTTTTTTTGGGGGGGAACAAGAAGTGCTTGAATATTTTCCAGCTTCAAAAATAAATTAACAAAATACTGAAATATAGGATGTTTATGTCCCAGCAGCTTTTCCAGGCAGAGAGCTGATTTGGCAGCAAAACTTTCACGAAAAGTTGTAGGCATCCCTACCATAACAGTGACATTGTGAGCGTACACGCTGCTGTAGTCAGATGGATTTTTGTGAGTTTAAGTGCACCATTCCACCTTAGATGACACAGGAGATTTTGTGTGTTCTGCCTCTTCACAGAAAGTTCCTAATACACAGTAGCACAGTAAAGCAAAGAGCAGACCTTAACAGCCATTAATTAACCTGCTGACCACTGTGAACCCATTTGTATATTCCTCGTGATTATAAATTACACTGAAACTGAAAGCAGAAAAATCAAATGAGTAAAATGTGAAAGCTTTTCAGAGATATGAAGGGCAAAAGGGCTTATGAGGTCTAATTTATTTTGAATAGTGTATGTTGCTTTGAAAAAACCCTGAGCAAATAATTGAGCGGAGTTATCTGAGGAAACTGGGCACCAGAAGTGGTGTCTTGTTCAGTCTTTTTAATTTACCTTCTGCCTATCTCTGCTCTTCACTATATCCAGTTAAACAAATATAAAATGGACAGATGAAGACATTAAGTTAAATGGTAATTTAGAGAGACCGTCAAGAAGAGGGTTTGCCACAAGAATATGGCATTGATGTTTTTCCCAAAGTAAGGCATCATGGTGGAGCAGGCACTCAAAGAGCCTCCATTTTGCAGGCTTGAAATTCAGGTCAGGATGTTTCAGTTTTACCTAGGCTGTAATCCCATCCTTCACATACTGTCTAATCCAGAGAAAAGGTACCATCAGTGTCAGACAAAACATACCTTTAGACAATGTAACCACAGTTATAGCATTAACACTTTTGCTTTTACCATCCTTTTCTCCCATTCTGCCACAGACTTTAGTGTTCCACTTCCATTGGGCCTAGGCCAGCAATGTTTCCTCTGCAGAGGAGCTTAGTGCAGAGTTGAACCTATGTGGTGTCAGGAAATCCCTTCCAGCCCTACACGACCTGGGAGCTCTACCACCTTTTGCCTAAGGAAGCTCTGTAACTGCAGGCAGGACCACACACATGAAGGGTTTCAGTCAAGCTGCACAAGAGTTTGTAAAGAAGTCCTCACAATCTATGCCTGCAACCTGGGGCCAAAGAACTTCTGCTGGATTTCATCTGTGAAATTTAGGATTTAAACAGATAGGCATGAAAGTATGCTCTAAGGAAGAATGAGCTCTATCAGATCATAGCAGAGGTAGAAAATTTCAGCTGAAACAAAGCTCTAACGTATACTTTGACCAGATCTTCCTTGGTAAGGTATCTTTTGTGGATCACTTTAATTAAGTGGGCTGTGATGCAGAAACAGGCATATTTTAATACAGGCAGGTTCCTACTGTTAATATAGAGACAAGCATATCAGAGTGAGCAAGCCACTGGTCTAAATTCAGCTACAAGATTGGGTGAGTTGTCTGCAGGCAAGAGGTTAATGTCAGCACCGTTCTTAAGAGAGATTGGCTCTTAAAATATCATGTTTGAATGTATGGTCTTCTCAAGCTACAAAAATCTGTCAGGTCTGTTGCCAAGAGGAATTGGGTTGCACATGTTGTGACTTTGGTTCCATAGTGCTCCAGCAGGATGATCTGCACACATATACATTTCCAAATCCAGGACAGCCTTTTTATCTTTAAATGGCAGTGGGTGCCAAGGAATTTTCCCCCAGAAATTGTACACCCACTGGATAAACATGCTGTATTCCATAGGGGTCAAACATCTAGGAGGAAAATTCCTGATTAATAAAAGCCACAGCTAGCTCTCCTATCTCCTCTGCACAGTAGCCTACAAAGTTGTTCCACTCAAGTGCTTTTTCTACAAGAATCCAGGTTCACTGCACTCTGTGTAAGTTATTTTTACATGATTTGAAGACTAAACTCCTGGTATTGTCAGGCATTCGGCTGAGGTACCTGGCACAGCAGCAACATCTGCCTTTGGTTCCTTTGTGACAAGGAGAGAATAGACTCACTAGAGGCTGATTAGGATTCTATTTGCAAAAAATCATCCCACTTACACAAGAAAAAATATGTTTATGTTTGTTCCTGTGGCTGTGCAAAGAGGTATATGTAAGTGTATTCACAGCCTTACAGTTTTACAGGACAATTTGATCCTATCTGAAAATGCAGGCTAAGATATTTAAAAGCAAAGATAATAATCTATGGAGAGGAATATAGTATCCTGCTTAAAATGTTATATGTCTGGTCTGGGAATATTAACATTTTAAGTAGGCTATAAATGAATACTTAACCACTTTAGTGCTGTGAAGTGATGACCCTCATGTGGTCTTGGGACATGCTACATGGTCTCCTTTAGCTGCCACTCCACTGAAAATAATGGGAGCATGCATAACAGAGCCAGCCTGGAGCAAAAAGTTGCCTCCAGGAACTACCAGAGTGTCCTCTACTTGATATAATGTGCTGATGATTTCAAAACAATGTAATTCTACTATCTTAGATGCAATAAATGCTATTTTTGAATTCCAAATTGAAAGCACATGTAGGCTGAGCCTCACATTTTAATACCTGGAATAGTACTGCTGTTGGTATACAAACCATAAATCACTTTCGTAAGAAAGAAAGTAATATATATCGCTTAGTACATAAATAATTTCAGGGTAGTAATTTGTATGACCTTAAAAAATTACCTAATATAAATTTTTAAACAACAAAAGTGCAAAGTTTAGCTATTCCAATTCATTATATTTCTTATTGGAAAATATTTGGACAATCCCTGCACATTTGTTTTGCCCTTGTGAGCATTACTAATTTTAGCACGAATGATCATGCATCTAAGAATTCATGCCTGAAATGAAATGATTCACCACTTGTTATTCTCTCCCAATAAATGTTTGTTACCCAGTCACAGGAGCGAAAGCACAGAGTGACTATGCAGCTCCTCACACAGCACAAATAGTGAGGAGGAGCAAGCATTGAGCCAGCTCTGGAGATGAACTGTGTCAGTCCAAGGCAATACTAGATGTAAATCCCTCTTCATTCCTTTCTTGCTCCACCAGAGGAACAGTAATTTCCAACTAAGCACAATTCAATTCTTACCAACCGCATCTCAGCTCCACTGCTGAGCTTACTGGACAAGACACCTTGGTGGCAGGATAAGCCTCTCCCTCCCCAAACTGTGAGGAAGCAGAGCCTGAAAGAGGTACTTCAGGCTGTGCTGCCTGTGTTTCAGAGGCCTTGTACTTCCCTTGACTGGTTAGATGCCACTGGTGTTGGCTTGCATCTTACTTCCAAAACCAAAGGTAAAACAGGAATTTCAAATGGAGAAAAATATGAGAACCAAAACAGGGATGTTAATGAAGATCCAGCTGGGCATGACCAAGACTGAATGTGTGCCAGGCTGTACTAAAACAAAGCACCACATCCAGATCTTCATGTTCCCCAGCATCGCTCCAGCACTGTTTTCCATCAAAGAGTACCTGGGCTGACGTCTGTCTCCCTATTCTTTATGGTTCAGTAAATCTGACAGTGACAGTGTCCCACTAGCATGAGACAGTTCAGAAATCTGGATTCATAGCATACTGTGTAATGTATTGTATTACCCATTAGCTTCAACACTACAAGAACAAGTGCAAAGCAGAGGCTGGTCTGCAGCCATCAAACTGGAGCAACTGAGAAAAGTGTGTTTATAAACTCATCTCAAATCAGCTGAGCTCCAATTCCTAGAGCATTTGGTATGAAGGTTATTTTTTCTATCTGATATATTGACCCTAGCTTTTTTTCCCAGAATAAAATAACCTGTCTGGACCCTTTTGAGCAAACTGTGCATGCATGTCTTGTACAGAGCAGGGCTAGTATAGTCAAAAAAAGCCAAAGAAAACCATTTAAAAAAAAATCACAGGGAAAAAAAGGCTCTGGATTCTAAAGTCCCTAGTTCTGGAGAAAAGGTATATTTGTGTGTTGAATGAGCAATAAAAAAGAAGAGGAATGAATTATTCAGGATTTAAGTGCAGTATTGGGATTGTTAATTCTGCTACCCCTCCAAAAAAAACCACCTGCAACTAGAGGTCAATGAAGGAAGGCAAGACATAACTCACGCTGTGGTTGACACTGTGGCAGCCCAGTTCCCTGCTCTTGGCTGGAGCCTGCCACGTCGTGTAAATAATGATACACTCAAATGGCCTTTGTGACTGTGGCTCACAATAACTGGGGTTGCTTTCAGCACAGCTAGTCCTGATCCTTTAGAGCTGTGGCTGGGGTGATTACTGATTCTCAGGTTCCTCTGCTGCCACATGAGGCTGCTGCCTAAGTGCTCCCTTGTGGCATTACTGCCAAATGGGTGTGTGATGCTCGGGTGTCATGTTCCTACATTGAGTATCCCTGCACAGGACCTCCCAGTTGCTCTCCCTGCTCCTGTGTTCTGCACCCAGTATCATGCTTTCCTTATGCTTCAAGTTCATGAAGAGAGAGTCTGAAAAAACACCTCTCTTTTATATTAAGGTAAAGTGAACATCCCATGATTGGTCTCTAAGGCACCTTGCAAAGAGCAGAAAGCATCAAAAGACTGTGCTAACTAAATTTTGATAGCACTGGGTTTTGCTTTGTTAGAGATTTCCTAGGCTTCTAAGCACGTCTTACTCCCACATGCTCATCAGTTCTGCTCAGCCAATTTCTCTCCTTGGTGCTTTCATCTTAGCTTTTTTGGTTACTGGTTGACTTACATGTGCTTTGAATAATTTGTGAGCTAATCATTAGCCTTCCCTGATAAAGGCGTATTTCTGCTAACTATCCCCTCTCCTTCTTTCAATACTATGTACTTCTAATTGCATCTTCTGCCAAAGGAGGTTTTGTGACCTGAGTTTTTATGTCATGCCTTGGAGAGAGCATTTCAGAGCACAGTGGATGACACTGAATGGCACACACTACACAGCGTTTTCACCCCTGCATTAGTGCTGTTCATTTGCGTTTGTAAATTTGACATCAGTAAAGTTTTCTCCATGTTTCAGTGTCTTATATAAGTAGGCCTTAGTGGGAACCACCTCATTCCAAAATTATGATGGCAAGTAACAGGCTCAGTCATTTGGAAACAGCAACTCATCAAAGATGGCAGAAGCACTCACATTACTTTTGGTCCATCTTTACTGCTTCCAGAAGGAAAGCTTTCATGGCCAGATGGTCAGCTTTTCCAGCTGTTGAAATATTTTTGGAAGGACCATCATTCAAGATAAAACTGTATGTCACTGGGGATAGGCACTGACCTTTACAGGAAGAGGGTGGTTTGGCTCAAAGACTGGGCTCTCCCAGCCAGAAGCTTGCTAGGAGGTGAATTCTGTGACATCTCTAATTGAACCTCATTACTCAATCTAATGATCCTGCTCAAGTCCAGGCATTACCCTGGCATGCAGGACAGCAGAATCAGAGCTTAGCAAGGCCTGGTGTTTTGAGCCCTGACAAAACAGCAACTAATATATGTGCTGATCATTACCATGTCATTAATATCAGCAGTTCCTAACAAATTGATTGTGTTGCCCTGGCTGGCATCAAGAAGCATCTTACACCACAAAAGCATTGGCAGAGGTCCTTGAATTTGAGCTGCAATGCCAAAACCCAGTCCAGCATGATGGTATTCTCATCACAGCTTGTGAATGGGGGGAAAGCCACTTCTGGGAGTTTCCTTTACTGCCTCAAAACAGGCACTCAGCACCATGTGAAATCTCATCTACCCTCACACTGCTACCCCGGGGTAGAGGGAGGTTTCCTAGAAGTCCTGTGTCACATCTGCCAACCTCATGCAGTGTACCTAGTGCCTAGGTATTTGTGTATGGGCAGCTGAACCTGCTTGTGGTGGGCAGCCAGCTGAGCCAGGCTGGCTGTGTGCTAGTGGAAGGATTTAGATATATGATCAGAATTCTGCTGTATAAGCCCTAGTCCCCACATGGCAGGGGGCACAGACCCTGAAGATCCTCTGTCAGAGCATCTGGTCCCACTTGGGAGGTCACTGCACCCTGTGATTCCAAACAATAATGGCTTTCTGCAACCAAACCATCCATCTCTGCTAGGTGGAAAGACAGCCTGGATACACAGGGCTCAGACAGGCTCCTACATACTCACACCACATGCAGGTTCCTTTATTTGGAGTTGAATCAGTGTCCCAGTTTACCAGAGGCGAGTTCTGTTGAGTGTTTCCAAATAGTAACACCTTTGGTCTGCTTCTCAGATTGAGCCAAATTAGCATGGGACACAAGGGGTTCTGCAAAGAGCTGTGCCTTTAGCCATCTAGTTAGACATTTAGTTAGCCATTGTTGAACGTATCAATACGTAATTGAAAATCGCAGCCTTATAGGGGCAGTGTACAAAATCTCAACTGTCTGGGTATAAAATCATTAACTATTTTATTGTTCTTTGTCATCTTTGCTTTTTGTCTGGAAGTAATAAGCATTTTTCCATTTAGAAGCAATCACAAACTGGATTTAGACTGAAATAGCACATTGGTAATTGATTAAAATAAATTTTAACAGTTAACTCTTTTTAACTATTCTTTTGTTCCCTTGTAATATGAAATTGAAGAAAAGCATCCAGTCCAACTAGATCAGCTCCCACAATCAGCGTAAATTGGCCTAAGTGGATGCTGACCTCAAAAAACCTGATTCCAGCCCCTTGTGCCCTTTTGTTCCAGAAACAGTATGCCTTCAGCTGTCAGATGAGTTGAGTCAGGAAATTATGATCTGAAAAGGAGTTTTGCTGTGTTTTATACCTGGTTAGTTCTCGTCCAGATGTGGCTCAGCCAGGCACTTCACAGAACTTAATCCTGGCGCATGAAAGACGTGGGAACAAGTGAATAAAAATTAAGTCTATTATGAAACCGCAATCTGGAAAAATAACTAACAAATTTTGAATTTATCATCTGGGGAAATGAATGCATCTTTCAACACTTGGACTAGGTGAAAACTATTAATAGCTTAAATGCTAAAGCCTTTGTTTTCTCTGCAAAGCAGCAGTGACTGATCAGCAATCACTCTTGCATGCTGATCTTGCAAGCCTAACAGTCTTTTCCCCACAGCTGAGTGAATCCCAGATGGTTCATAGAGCTAGTTGTCCTACATACTTATAAGGATCCATTATCTGGATAGCTGACTCGTGCAGCAAAAGGTTTTCCGACCCAGAATATTTCCTTTCCGCGCTCTGTGCTATGGTTTTCAGGCATGCACACAGTATTTTAATTTATTTTTTTGTTATTTATTGTGTAGTCATTCCTTTGAAAAAGACTCCATTGCAAAAAGAAGAAAGAGCACATTTAATGCTGCAATCAGAACATAGTGAGGATTTGAGGACTGAGATCATTCCACTGCCACAGAGCCAGAAATTTTGCAGCTGAGATTGTCATAAACCCAACACCTGCCTAGTTTTTTTCTGAATGTTCATGCCAGTGATGCCAATCTTGTAGATCTAAAAAGCAGGCTGCAGACCTGATAAAAAAGGCAGGAGTGTCTGATGGTTTGCCGGGCAGGGAGAGGTTGCAGGAAAAGATTATGGTTGGGCTGAGAAAAAAGTAGAGCTTTTTTATTTTGGAAGTAGTCCAGCAGTTTATATAGCTGATGACCTTTTCTTACAGATATTTTTTTGGAATTACCAGTGGAACGGTAGGATGAGTTTTGCTAAGGCAGGAGCAACTGCCCTCTTTAAGAAATAATCCTGCAAAGTCACAAGTCACCAGTCCTACCTCCCAACACAGTGGGGGGCAGAACCGGTAACTGCACAGCAGGATGGCAGCAAGGCCAGAGAGGTACTCCTGCAGGAGTCAGCTCAGCTCACCCCACACCCCCTCACTGCATTCCCCCTAAGCCAGCTGTCTGAGCTACCCTGCGCCACACGTTCTGCATTCCATGGATGTGTTGTTTACAGCCACACCCGTGTCCTTCTCCTGCCGGGTCAGATGTGTGAACCAGTTGCACACAAGTAAAGCTGCTGCTAGTGCACACTGGGCCTGCTCCCTGTGAGGCTCTGTGTCATGCCAAGGGGGGCATCCAGTCCTGTGCTGGCAAGCAGAGATTCTCTAGCTGGGCTTGTACCCACCCACGTCACATAACCTTGGGTGAAAAGCAATCTGCTCACATGTGCTATCCTTCCTTTACAGATCCCTCCTAGTTTCAAATTCCCCATGAACCATCATGAGAATATCAAATGTAAGGCATATTTTGAGAATGGGGAGCCCTTGGAGGGGACCTGTGTAGGTAGCTGACAGTGCTGAGTGCCAAACTGGATGCTTCAGGGTGTTATTTCAGGTCTTGATGTGCTGCACTGGGAGGTCCTGTGTTGCATCTGCCACCACCTTGTACATGTCTCAGATTTCCTGTAGCATCTCAGGCAGCATGAGAAGTCTCCATGGAGGCAATTGAATCACCCTTTGAGCTCAGGCGTTGACATCTCTGTGCAAACACTTCAGTGTAGGGACTCCAGTCTTGAGCTGAATCTTACATGAGGCAGCTGTGTGGCAGATAACACAGCCAGTCTTCAGAAGACGGCTTTGCTGCACCTCCCCATACTTGTGTGTGGTGGGAGAGCCATCCCCCGCAGCACTACACTCAGCCTGCAGCTCAGCATTTTTGTCCCTGCATCCTTTCTGCTCAATAGGGAAGTTCTTCCTTTTTGTTCTGTGCAAGAAACTTGCCCATGGATTTCTGGGCCTTTCTGCTGGTCCAGGTGAGCAGGGTTTGTTGTAGATCACCCCAGACTAGCCTTGCATACTGGGCTGATTTGGTCTTTAGTGGTGTTCATATCAACGAAGTTATTAAGTGTTGTGACCTCTGGTAGGAAATGGAAATGTTTTTCCTGTCGTTGACAATTGTCTCACTGCTGATACTGCAACTCTATGCTTTGACTGTTTTACCAAAAATGCTTGGGCCCCTACCACACTCCCCCGGTCCCCTCCCTTCCTCCTGCAGCTCTGCAGGAGTTGTGCTGACAGCACTTTCTGAAAATGTCTACACCCAGCATCCCCCAAAAAGGGAATTTCCCAAGACAAAGAGGAAACCACAGCAGGAGAATCTGCTCAGGGCTGGTCAGAAGAAAGGTATAATTCTTGGGATCTCTTCCCTCATCCTACTTACTCACACTGTTTCATCCAATGAAATATTACAAAAGAGGTGTTGCAGTCAGAATATTTTAGAAGAAAAATAAATGGTCAAGAATATAAGGAAATTACCAATTTAGAGTAAGGAAGCCTTTGAATAATTGCACTCCTGAAAGCTCTCACCTAAATGCTAGGTAAAACTCCAGCACCAGAGAGCGGGTGTAAACATGAATGGGATTGGTAAGGTTAAGTCAAGTTAACATTTTTTAACACATTTACAAAAGTGATGGATCAATGGACAACCATTAAATCTCCAGGTTTTTGCCAACCACCATGCAGCCTCACCATGCTACCTTTTTTTTTCTGACAATCTTATTAAAAGTTGTGTGTAAACATGGTTCCAAGGATGCGCTGCCAGCACCTCCTGTAGTTTCCCAGGCAATCAGTGGACTGTGGCTCGTGAGCCAGCAGTGCCAGCAAGCTCAGCCCCTGCAGATGGCTGAAGTGAGGATGTCTCAGCGCCCACAACCCACACTGGTACAAGTAACCCACAGAGCTGGTACAGGAGGTGAGCACGGGGCACAGTGAAGCTGTGGGGCGGTGTCACTCCTCCCTGTGCACTGCTGAGCCAGGCAGTGCGTGGTAGCACACCAAAATGTCCAGGCAGATTATTGCACCCATGTAAGTCACAGTACCTGGCACTTGTACCCTCTGTATGAAACAACACAGGCAGGAATGCCTCCTCTGCTGGTGCACACAAACACCCTGCATTAACAGCACCTTCTTCTACTTTATTTCATCACAGTGCTTCTCAGAATATCTTCTGTTTGCTTTTGTTTTCATTGATTTAAAATGCAGAAGAAAGAAAGCAGACTTTTTCTCAGCTACAGTCCAGATGAAACAAGTTTTTAAAAAGCAAAAATTAGTTTAAAGAACCAAGCTATGCCTTGTCATTCAGAATGAGACCAAATATATAAAATATATAATTACTGTCATATGTAACTGGGTTTTTTTGTAACTTGAATAAAATCAAAGACAAATAAAATGCTTGCTTGCATTGTTTCTTTCCAATTGACTGCCCAGAAGCCTATAGTGCTTGAAGAGGATGTCAACACAAGAGCTAGACGGGAACTTTTCAATTAAATGTTTTCACCAGAAAATGCTGTTTCATTGAAACCAAAACTATTCAAGAAAATATATCCATAGTTGAAACTCTTGTTAGCAATGTTTGGGGGTTCAGAATTATATTTCTGATTAAATGGAGAAAGAGACAATCAGACTGATAATATTAATGCACAAGACTGAGCATCACTGCCTTAATAAACACTTTCTCTCTTTTTCCTTATTCTTTTTTCTGACAAATTTCAACAGCCAAGCTAAAAGTCTCATTTCTAGTTAGTTCAACTAACAGCCAAATGTATGAGTCTTCTTGGGACACCTGTTCAACTCCTGTTCCAGAAAGCTTTAAACCTATGAGAGATTAAAATAAAAGCATGCCCTGGAGAAGTTACCTCAGATAACATCAATATAGGTTCTTGAAAAAGATTGTTATGACTCCGAGTGGCTAAGCACTGTTGTTCCTTGTTTTTGGAAATGTCCAAAACTGACCTTCATCAAGTAGCTACCCAGCAGTGGTTTTGGGCAGGCAATCCAAAGTAATCTCTTCAGGACATTCAAGTATGAGATATACCAGACTTGTGAGTCAGGAAGTATCTGCTGTAGCACACAAGCTGTTAGGAAGCAAACTCAAGGGGATGTCCCTGATCCTAAGAAAACACCACTGATGGGAGCTGGGTATTGAGCATCCAGCCACCAGAGCCTGGAGTCCTTAGCACTCAAAGCCATCCCACCCCCACCATTCTCATTTTAAAAGGGTTTGAGGTTGCACTTGACTGTGCATCTTGCCTCATTACCTTTATAGGTTGTATTCTCTCTTCTCCTAAAGAAATAAAATGAGAAAGCACACACAACAAAAGTAGATGGTTTAAGATATAATACTTAAGCCAGTTACTTGTAGTTTCAAGATCTGACAAATCTCTTTTCCCAGAATGGGTAATCCTGACTTAGCAAATATTGTGGCTGGGGTGGTATGGATTTTGAAGACCACTGGAGAACAAGTCTGACTCTTACAAACACAGTGATATTTTCAGAAAATATGACATCTTTATCTATTACCAAAACAACAGAGCAACTGAGAAAGTTTGACCCAACACTCCTGTATTGCCTTTGGTCAGCTCTTGGTCAGCAAGAAGAGCGGAATGGCAGAAGCCAGGTCATGAAGGATCTACTGACAGGAAATTAACCATTGGTTTATGCAAGCCCCTTAAGGCTTGTCAGTGGAGGTAGGCAGGTGAGTAGAACATCATGATTGATGATCACAGTGGCTGGTGATAGACTGGGGAGACCCAACATTGACATCTGACATCCGGCTGTTATCCATCATAGCTGTGACTGCTGTCTTCTGATTTCTAGGGGGCTGAATTATTGAGCAGACCTAATTTGTGGCAAGCTGCCACTTGTGTTCCTGGGAAGGGTGAATATAATAAGAAGCAAATGGGTCAACTACAATTTTGTACTGTTTCCAAGTCTCTCCCACTGTGCTTCCCTGCTGGGTAAGTAAAGGCAGAGGGGAGATTTAACTGCATGGCAAATGGCTTTGCATGGCAGTGACAGGTATTCAGAGGCAGTAAGACTTTCTGTTGTCAAAGAACCAGCACCAAAAAGATGTTAAGCCATGGGAAAGGCAGCACCTTTGAAAAGGAGAAGGTGCGCTTAAAAATATGGCAAGATCAAACCCTCTATTATAGTCCTCTCTTTACCCCCCAAAACCCTCAGACAATGAACATAAACTTCTGGGACTATAACTAAGTACAAAAGCATGCTCCCGTCATAAAATTATTTGCATGTGCGTCAGTGTAGAAACTGACACTTGGCCCATCTATGTTCATAGTCAAACTTCTCTGCCACAGAGAGCCAGCATCTATAATTTTCAGTCCAAAGGTGTTCCTGACATTTCAACATTCATTTTTACTACAAAATCAAAAAGAAAAGGTCAGGCTTTCAAGTTGTCCCTCATAAAAGGCCATGGTTTGACAACAACACAAGGTGGAGGAGGCGATGCTGGTGTCAGGAAATGGAGCTGCCTGTGGGACATGGAGCAGCACTTGCCTCCAGCTCCAAGCCACACATCAGGCACTGCCACCATGCCAGGGACCCTGAGGAGGATGGAACTGCAAACTCAGTGCCAGGGAGGAAAGCACAGCCCTGCAGCACCATCTCGCAGCCTGACTCATGACTTCTGGGTCACTTCCAGTTAAATGAATCAAGCATGACCAGGAGTAAATGTGATCAAATAAATGAATCATATTCACCTTATCTTTTAAGAGAGGGTGAAGTAAAACTCTCTTTATCAAATATGTGTAAGTTAACTACCAATGGGGTAATACTGTTTCAGAGTCAGCACTGAAAGAAATATTTGTCTCTATTATTTCTTGCTATAAAATTGACTCCATTCTGGTTCCTTTTATGAAAAGTGCCTATAAATTTGCTTTGCATAAGAAAGGAAGCAATAGCAAAACCAGCTACAGACTATGAAGTAATACTCTTGTATAAAAAAAAAATTCTGGTGAAAAATCCCCTTTCCTTCTATTCAGAGATGCTTTCAATTATCTTCAAAAATGAAATCACTGAATGGTGCAAACTCTGCCCCCAGCAATGTTGATACAGTGCCATTAAAGTCAACGAGATTACGCGTGTTTGAACGATGGAAGAATACAGCCCTGCATGTTTATTGCATTTGTCAAATAGGATAAAAAGTGTATAAATAAATGCAGCCTCTGGAAATATCAGTATTTTAACTGAATAGTTGTATATGGTTTAAAACAAGTTCATACAAGAGAAGATTTCTGGCTTTTTCTTTCAAGTGGCCTTTCACGTTTCATAAATTTGCCTGTCCAGGCCTTATCTCCCAGGCCTCGACCTGTAACCTCAGCAAAATACATTAAGAAAACTCCTGTGAAATTTCAGTGATACAACTGTCACATTAACTGTGTATACATTTCTGTTTTGGGAAGAAAAGCTTATTGCATTTTGATTAATTGTCTTTGACAGACTAATCTAGGAGCATGAATAGATTCTATTAAAGACAATTAACTCCCTAACAGTCCTGGGGTTGAGGGTGTTTCCAGGAGGCAGGTGTCCTTTTGATCCTACCAGACCTTAATGATACAGTTTGTATTAACATTAGCAGTGGCATTTTTAAAAATTCAATATTAATCAAATCCTCCTTTCTTGATTATTTCCTATATACTGTGTTTTTCCATGAGAGCCATGACTCATGCCAACAAATGCCTAGGGAAATATCTTCACCTTGTAAACTGCAAAATACATTCTACCATCCAGTTAATTTATGGCAGCAATTTGGAAGTCTGCTGATCCAGACGTATTGAGCTAGCTGGCAATGGATACATTGTTGTTAAATATGAGCAA
Source organism: Pardalotus punctatus (assembly GCA_013400915.1). NCBI lineage: Eukaryota > Metazoa > Chordata > Aves > Passeriformes > Pardalotidae > Pardalotus > Pardalotus punctatus. The sequence continues at coordinate 302,113 of VZTX01028273.1, forward strand.
CATGTGACAGTCATATCAAATTAATTTTTGAGACAAAATGCATGCAAATTGCAGTAGCCTATAATAAAGAAATTAAAGAAAATGGTGCTATATATATTTGCAAAAGTTAATTTATGTTGTTGTTTTATACACATTAACTGATTATTCCTAATTTTATTAGATGATGGAAGCAGAGATGGCACAAGTAGAGATGCCTGACTATTGAATGTACCAGGGCTGAAGTCCCTGGCTTGGAGTTGACCAGAGGGGTAGGATAACCCTGATGACAACTCCATTTAGCAGACACACCTTCGAGGAGATGAGGCAGATGGTTGAAGTCGCAGGTGTCATTTTGTGAGCCTGCAAACTCACACAGAAACCACAAACTGTCAGGTCTGTGCCAGTCCTCCCCTTGAATAATCCCGTGTAAAGGCTGGGTCTCTGCAAAGTGCTGGCTGGGGTTTCCTAACACACTCTCCCAGCTGGGGAGTATAGAGATTACAACGTACAGGAAAGAGAGGTTTTCTGCAGACGGGTTTGACAAAAAGATGAACATCACTTTAATTAGACTTTTCCATAGGAAACTTTGCCTTTTGATGAAAAGCTCCATTCAAAATGTTAAAAAGCTATTTGCTTTTCTAGCATCTGGTAACAGCTTTGCCTCATCAAAAACTGCTGAAAATTTGGGGGGTTTCTGACATCACTGTTTCAAGGAAGAATAGCAATATTCAAAGAAAATATGTATTTTTTGGACGATTTAATTTAAATAAAGATCCAGTTTATCTTCAAAAAATAATGCTTTGAATGGAAATCTTTTGGTCTTCTCTTTGCAAAGCATAATCTCACTGGAAGTTGTCAGAGTAAATCCCCCAAAGTAATTTATAGGAAACCCCTACAAAATATTTTTAGGAACTGGAAATCTCATAAAAATCACTCCAAGTCATTCTCTAAATATTTGTAAGGTTTTCGGTGTGTCATTCTTTTGAAAGCCCTACCAAGCGCACCACAGAATTTTCATAAATACTGCATATCTGACAGCCCAAGCCTGAATAGTCCAAAACATAAAACGGTGACTTAAAACCTGTATGGGTTTCAGTGTGGGGATGGGCTCTGTGGGATGCAGTTTTCTTCAATGCTGGCTGTAGGGGACTGGTTGCAGGGTGGTCTGCAAGACAGGTGTTGCTTTTTAATTTGCAGAAATCCATAGCCCATACTCAGAGGAGAGTTATGTTTTCCTTTAAGAGCTACCATGTCCAGTTATTGTAAATCACTGGTTTTCCAGCTGTTCCCCGGCACCTACAATCTCCAAAATTTGCCTGAACACAATAGCCTCTATGTACACTAAACACAGCCAGCAAGGGGGAGAAATTTCAAATAAAATGCTGCATATTCTGCAAACTCTGACTTTGCAGCCCCCTGCCCTATGCTACTGAAGCACTGAGGTGACCATGAGACGAACAACTTGAGTGCCTTTGGTGTTCAGGCTCATATATTTCCATGTCCAGTTCATCCTGTTCACATGCAAAATGTGGGTTTGTTGCCGTATTTTGGGCTGCCTAGCCCACGGGCAATCTGCTGACGGTTGCATTCACCACAGATTTTGCCCAAACCTCTTGATTTGCAACAAATCTCTTATGGAGAAATGTGGTTTATTTCCACTGGGCATCAGATCTGGGCAACAATTTTGAGCTCAGAGAAGCACAGGGAGGACACAGAGAGGATAAATAACAGCCTGCAATGGACCCAGGAATGGAGGGTGGAGCTCTTTGGCCAGAGCTCCAAGTTCTTCTCTCTTTTGGCTTCTTGCAGCAGAACTCACAACATCCCATCAGGAATAATTTACATCATGAGAAAGAAAAATATAGAACAAAGTGCTGATGTGGTTTGTTGAAATTCAAGGGAACTTCTATTACAGAATGCTGTATTTTTGCCATCTTTGTAATTTTAAAATTAAAGACTGTTTTCCACCATTATGTATGTCAGACATAGCTCCTGCTCTATTCCTGAGTTCACTTTCCTAGGGGAACAAAGCTTACCTATCCCATTGGTCAGTTTCTCATTCTTGGTCCCACAGTAATTTTAGCACTCATGATCAATTTTATTCAGATTTGAAGGGAGGGAAGGACCTTTGTGAAACACGGCAGCTTGGAAGAGAAGAGAAACACTATTAGACTCCACGAAAGAGGAGGTGGGTACCAGGGAGAGCCACGCTGTCTGCCAGGCTTCACTAGTAGTGCTGCTGGTGTGAAATGGCTCAGGGTACCACATCCAGCTTGCTTGGTAGGTACCTCACAACCTGGCAGGCATTTCAGTCTTCTCCCAGTCCGGCAGTGTAATGTGAGCAATCATAAATGAGGCCTGGTTAGAAGGGGAAAACTACTGAAGAGAAGAAATCATCTGCTGAATAGTACTGACAGAGAAAGGGCAGCCAGCCTGGGACTACTGATGAATGGGATCCCCTCTGAGGATGGGGCTTGTAAACTAAAAGCATCCTTGAAAAGTGCAGCCAGGGTACCTAGAAAGTGAAGACATCCTGAAATACTGCAAATAGGCAGAAAAATGAGGGACTGTAAGAGCAACTTATCGTATAAGAGGGTGGAAAACAGTCTGGGAAAATAGAATTGCTCTGAAAGAACAGAAAACACCATAATATATTGGCTGTTACAGGTGAAATCAGCCATTAACAGCATTTATTGACTGCTTGAATTAGGATGTCCTATGCCCTCTTATGTCCATATGTTATTTAAAAAAATGTATTTTTTATCCAAAACTGAGCCCCTGTCTCACTCAGAACTTTCCGGTTGAATCTCACACAAACTTTCTACAGGATCTTGGACTGTCTCCACAGATGCCTTGGTGACCCCTGGTTGACCCCATGAAGTGAGTATCTCTGTTATCCTTTCAGTTCAGCTTGTCATCCCCTCTTTTGGAGATGGTTGGGTGTGTAGTCCCCACCACAGATTGGTTTGTTCCTCCCCTTTTGGAATTTCCTTCTGAAATCTAATTTGTTTCATATTGACATTATATATACTCGTTGTTTTGCTAGTGACAAGTTGTGGTAATTGGTAAGAATACATAACTACTTGGTTGTGCTTGCTATTGATTGTACTACAATCATAATTGGTGCTGCCATTGATTGATACCATACTATTGATTGAGACTGTAATTGATTGATGCTAGTAATATGTAATAGCTTGAGACATATATATATCTATTCATTCATATTTATTTATTAATCATAGGTATTTTTGCCGGTGGTGATCTTTGTGGTATTTGTGGTAATCTGTAACAAGTAGAGAGATTAAGAAGAAAAGGCCTCCCTGACCTTAAGTACTGTGAAATCCTATGACCCCATGGTTACAATCTCTGCACTAACCCTTAGGTCATGACACCTCATCAAGACCCCATGTTCTCTCACTGCAAGGGGAAGCAACTGTCCAGTAGGTGATGTTTTTCTAAAGGCAAAAGCACACTGCTCAGTGAGGTAGAGGAAAATTTCTATCTTTTATTCTTTTTTAATAAGTTCCTTTTTTCTGTGATAGCAGTGGTGGATGTAGATTAAAGCAAACTCTGTGATATACTGCAGGTGATGGATCATCCTCTGAAATACACCTGCCTGGGATGAGTGCTGCTGGACACACAATGACTACATTAGATTCCCTTTGGGTGCTACAGAAATCAGTCTGTTAATAACAGCAATTAGTTTTTCCCTAGACTTTCATTGCAGCTTCCTGACATTGTGAGTGGCTGGGGAGCTTTGCCCCCAAAATCCCAAAGCAGAGGCACTGAATTCCTTTTCAGAGGAGACCAGCGTGCACCATGGGGAAACACGTGTGAGCCAGGCTCTGCTCTCATTGCTTGCTTTTCAGATCACCTCTTGCAGTACTCCCATGGAAATGCCATAGACCAGAGCAATTGTGTGTGGGTTTTCTTCTCTGTGCTCTGTCCTTTTATGAAGCTTGCTACTTGGCAACTGTAATGTGTAGATATTGAAGCCAATGACATGGCAAGCAGGTGGTCTTTCCCCCAGTTTTCTCTGTTCATATGATTTTCACAGGGAATCAGAAATGTTTCTTGCATGACCACAGGCTCAAAGAGAAAAATAGCTGTGTGTGTAGAAGGGCAAAGCTGCTGAATGAAAAAATTTTCTTAATTCCTCTAGCCTGGGAGCTTGATATTAAGAGTGAGTTAGCAGCTGGCCAAGTTGGGCTAATTTTAGAAAGCTGCAAACACATATAAAACAAACAAATACCCTTCCAGCCAAGAGCATTCTTGAATAAATTGTGGCAATGTGGCAGTGGCACAAGCAGATGAAAAGCCAGTCTCTTTGTGGCATCACACTGAATCTAACTCACTTTCACAGCACCTTGTGGGGATCATTCATATACAATTTTTAAGGATGCACCAAAGCACAGTTAGTTGTGAGTGGGAAATAGGAGCAGCTTGGAGAGACTGTGTCTGACACTGTAGCGGCTTCTGCAGCACAGGAAGCCTTGGGAACCTCCAACAGGGACCTTAAATCTGACCAGAAAGATCTGAACTCACTCCTGAACAGAAAGAGGACTTCAGCAGGAAGCACAGAGAGGAAAACAGCTTTGTGTCATCATTTGCAGAGGCTGAAGAGAAGTTGCAAGGATCTATGCCAGGCTCTTTCACCTCTGCTCTCTCCCGCCTCTTCCCACCTGTTATCCTTTCTTCCACCACACTTCTTGTCCTTTTCATCCATGTGGTTTGACACAGCAATGTTGTTTTCTCTTGCTTTATTTGATAGACCTTTATGAACATTCACATCAATATAAATTAAACCTATCTCTATATATCTATATATCAATGCATATTGATAACACAGTAATGGCAGCATATGCATGTTGTGTAACATAGGCATGGTACATGCTATATGTATGTTAGATATTACATACTGATATATGTTACATATCCATATATATATATTCTAGATGTATATATATGTGTGTGCATTTATATATGTGTGTGTGTATATATATATGTGTGTGTATATATATATATATATATGCTTAAATTTTTTAAGGCCCACAGCTTTACTAGCTTTGCTTGGAAAGTTTAACAAAACAGATAATTCTTTCTGGTTTAACTGGAATTTGTTAACAGTGTTTACTACTGGTAAGTTAAATAAGAGGCTGATTTAACTAGGGCAGGCCTCCCATTAGATTTTTACTTGTGTTTTCTACCCTGTTAAGCATCGCAGCTGAAGTGAAATCAATTGGCACCATCTGTCAGGATGCTTATTTTCAGTTACCTATCCGTAGAACCTAATCTCAGCTAATGTTTCAGCTCATGCTTTAACTTATCTGCCAGTGGCTGCATACATTATTCCCAATTCCTTATCAAAATGTAAGCATAAAACAGAAGCTGAAGGGAGTCTCCACCAACAGTATGTTTTTTCTCCTGAAGGAAGTATAAGGAGTGGAGCAGACCTGTGCTCTGTGAGATGCTCCCTATGCCCTGTGGAGCTGTGTGTAGGAAGAGCTGTGTATTCCCAGGGGTACACAAGCTCTTCTCTTGGAGTACAATGGTCAGGGTGGGTCAGTGAGGAAAGATGGAGAACAGGAGTGAAGTATTCCACATGATGAAGTTAAATCACATTTTACGTCATCTGTAAGACAGCCAAAATAAGCATGAATTGTTTTTCCAGAAGTACCAGGCACTGAAGTCAGAGGAGGTGAAAGCACCTCATCAAATGAGGCCCAAAAGGCATCATTACAGAGAAGGCATCTGTGCACACACTGAGCTGGATGATGAACTGTGCTGAGCCCAGGAGCTGCCACCCAGCACTAGCCATCTTCCAGCCCCCTGCAAATAAAAACACCCTGTGTTGCATCCAAGATGCCATGGGAGGGCTGCTTCCCATGTAGCCCAGACTAAGTGTGTCCACAAAGCTCTCACAGTCTCGAATTAGCAGCACATGCTTGTGTCCTCAGCTCCCTGCCTGCATGGAGACCTTGCAGTGACCTGTGGACCACCAGCAGGATGCCCCACCAGGATGTGCTGTGCTCTGCCCCAGTGCGCTAACAGGGCACTAAATCCACAACTGGGCTCCAGCATTGTACATGCCGCAGTCCCTGAGGGCAGCTTTGCTTTATGCCACATTTGAAGAACCATTTGGAGATTGAGGCCACTCTTGGAGCAGTGTGGGGATCTTCTGCCACCTTGTCCCTGTCCCTCTCATGGGTGTCCTCTCCTGCAGACCCCTCAGGGCAGGGCACAACCCCTTTTGTCTTTGCACAGCAACCAGCAGAGGGGCTGCTGTGCAAAGCAGCCCTAAGACTTCCTCAGACTGGTGTCATCAGGCAAATAAGAACTACTTTGCACAATGTACTCTTAAAATTCCACTGATTTCCAAAATCGGATTGGATGTACAGTGTTAGGAAAAGCCTTGAGTGGATAGAAAAGGTCTGATCCTTAGTGCCTCACTGCCTGTTGATGCTTTGGTGAGCAGTCTGAAGGCACTTCCTGTTTTTTTATACAGGTTTTCCCCATGTTTTGCAAAGAAAGTCTGTTTTTTTGCAAAATGAAAGGCAAACATAAGTGCTACTAACTCAAAATGCAAGTCCTTATTTTTATAGGCATCTTCCCGTAAAACACACAAACACTGAATCAAACAGAAGGAACAAAAAAGTCTACAACTTCTCCGTGGCCCTAAGAGCAAATGATAGGAATCACCAGTTCCTGCTGAAGGTGAGCAGAATTAATTTGCAACATGAAGAAACTGCTTAGCTGTGCATGAAAGGCTCAATCCTGCTGTGCTGACTCAGGCAAATCTGATGCTTAAACAAGCAGCCTGACACTTCAGATAAGGTATTTTTCCAATGCTGAAGATCTCTGTATGAAATCAAATCAATGACTCTGTACCCTGCACGTGCATGTGTGTGTGTGCATCTCTGTGATGGAGCATAAGTGGGCTCCTGCCAGCTGTGGGAGAGCTGTGCAGGCAATCTGGCTTTTTAAAGGCATGTGTCTGCAGTCGTATTCACCAGACCCAACTCAAACAGAAGCACTGGGCTTTCCAAGCTGCCTGAAAAATAAAAGTCAGTTATTTCACTGTGCCCACAGGACCCTCTCTGAGCTGGGTCAGACCGCATGGCAAAGGCAACCCAGACACTGCCCTCAAAACCCATACCCAGTGCTAAAAAATTGGTCTCCCAGGATTTCAGAAACTGGGGGCAGGAGGTAGAGTGGTTATTTCTCCTAATGGAAAGACCATTGGGAAATGGTCCTATCCATGGGACCCTACAGATATTTACTACATTGTTTTTGAAAGGTGAAGTGACCTGGACAGAGTAGGGGGAGTGGGTGACAAAAATTGCACATGACAGTAAATTATTCGGGATACTTAAAGCTGAAGCTGACTTTGGAGACCTGCAAAACTACTTCATGGTGTTGAGTGACAGGGCAATAAGTGAAAAAGCTGATAAGCAATAAAAAAGGCTGATAAGCACTGAACAACATGCTTAGGACAAAAAAAGATGTACTAAATGACAGGCCTTCATTGCTACTGCTCAAGATTGTGGCTTTGTCATCACTGTGGAAAGTTCTCTGAAAGTATCTGTCAACACTCAAAAGCTGTTAAAAGGCAAATTGAGTGTTAGGACTTGTTAAGAAAGTGTAGAACACAAAATGAGGCTCATCATTTAACCTGTGAATAAGTCCATGGTGTACTTGTACCTCAAAATCTTTGTGCAGCTCTGATTATGTCATCTCACACTAAAAAGAAAAGAAAAAAAGAAAAAGAAAAAAAAGTCTTTATAAAGATAAGGAGTGACTTCCACTGATAGAGAGCCAAATCCTCAGAGTAGCCTCAGTCTGGAAAAGCAACAGCCACAACAGAAGCTGTGGACATGAGGGATGCAAAACTTGTGATGGAGGTTTTATCCCTGACACTGGGTTCAGCAGGAGCCATGAGCATGAAGATATCACTCTGGGGCGAGACAAATTCACAGAGCTTTGATTCCATGTGGGATTGCCAGGGTGCAGCTCTGGCTTGGGGAGGTCCCATGTCCCTGACTGCTGGAAGCTGAATGTGATTGTTCAGTCCATTCCCTATTTTTGTACTCTACTTTGTACTTTTGTACTTCCACAAGCAAAACACTCTCCAGGTGGACCCTTGAGCTGACCTCACCTGTCTTTTCTTCCATTATACATTCTTGCATTGAGTATATCTGGACAGAGGAAGCTGTCAAGATACATAAAGGTAACCTAATAAGAAAACCTAATAAGTTAAGAAAACTAAAAACAAATCTTGCTGTGCTCTCTTAACCTCAATATAACCACTGAAGATAATCCTGTTTCCTCAAGGATTAATCACACACCAAACTGATTTATTTGCCATGACTTATTCATAATCTAAGAAGTGGTTGATACAATCATTGTCTGCAAAACCATTGGAGAAGCCTCACTTTGATGGCTTCTTTCTGGCCAGAATTCAAGTTTAAATAGAATATAAATTGTTATATTGTATGTCTAAGACTTTCTGTTCTGATTTTTTCCTTTTCTTTCCCACGGTCTTGAGGGGCAACAAGCCTGTATCGATGTGTAAATGAAGGTATTAACAGTGCAGTCTTTGATGACTTTCTTATGTAGTCTCAGCAGGAGACTGTACTACTTTCTTTAAAATTTTTTTGTTGTTACATTGCCTTATTTCAAAGTTAATGGAAACCCATTTCTATCCTGATTAATGGTTATTGGTGTCTTTATCAAGAACTGAAGAAACATGAGATACGCTGACACTTACTGAGTGTGGAAGCCCTTCATTTCAGCACTTAGGGCAGAATCTGCCCTGATGCAAAAGGGTGCAAAAGCCAGGTTCATCAGCTCCTGCTGGAACCTGCCAGTTTTTTGCTTCACAGGTAATCTGTGTGCCTCTGACAGTGCCTGGGAATAGCTAAATCTGGTCTTGAACAGGGCTTTTCATGGAAATTCTTGCTGATTGCACATATGACGGCAAGACTTGAAGGCAACTGAAGACTTGAAGGCTACCTTTGGGTCATCATCACTGCCTGGTAAGAGCACATGGTGGTGAATAAAATTATCATCTACTTATTTAACTGGCGTGTTGTTGCTGTTGCATTTTCTTTCAAATTTGTTTTGCTTATTTGAAATAATAACATGAGTGCTTATAGATTATCACTCTTTTAAGTTTGAAAGGTATATAATTATTTTTTTCTTCCCCTGATGTATTAGGGGAGAATTTTTAATCCTCCACGTTTCAATAAAATGTATGAATATAGTTGACAATAAAACATCTCTGCTGGTTTCACTTTTTATTAATGGTGCTAATTTATCCTTATTGAAGTCCATAGATTTCCAGTAGAACAAGCAGCAAAGAAGTCACCACAGTAGAAACTACCCCCATATGAAAGTGGGCACTAAAAGCTGTACAGTGTCCTCAACACATGCTCCTAGATTGACTGTAGGCAGCTATTTTTAAGAAAGATTGCTCATGACTTTTTTACTGTGTAAAAAGCACGTGACATTTGAAGTGGTTAATGAGTAGAAGATAATATGTAGTGATGGGGTAAGCTCAGCTCGTAATTTGACACAGGGGCTTATAGGAATAGACCATCCAGTGGGGTGCAGTACTTGTAAGGGTGAACTGGGGCCAGCAGAGGTTTCTCAGTTGAATCCAATTGCTCTGGGTGTGCAAAGTGCCACAAGTTCATTCACCACAGCTTTTAGAAACCATCTCTCACACCTTCCTACCACTGTACCCATGAGTTACCCAATGTTTCATTGCCCCTTTCCACTCTACGTGCAAGCAGAAAACACGTTGGGTGCGTGTGGTAACAGTTTACTCATAGGAAAATGCCGACAAGCCCAGGAAACATGCAATGTTAAAAAATGGAAAGGTGACAGAAGAGGCAAGAGCAACACTGCACGTCATTCTGCCTCTTCTCGTCATGGGAGAAGAAAAATGCTTCAGAGAAGATCATATGTCTCCAGAGGGCTCGCTGCAAGGTGCAAAGGAAAGGCTGTCTCAAGAAATGTTTTTCACTCTCTGTGCCCTGGGACTGGAAGAAAGGCCAGCGCAAATGCCATGGGGCTTGTGACAAGGGAGGGCAGAGGGGGCCGGAAAGGGGGCTGTGGTGGGAAATGTGTGCACCCCTCTGCCCACAATTCCAGGGAGGGGACTCCATCAGAAAAACCCAGGGGCTGTGCTAGTCTCATTATAACCCCAACCACAAAAAAGCGTTGCTAGAAACGCCATGCAGTGACTCACCCCACTGACATGCACTTTGCCCGTGGGCCAGTGGGCAGCACAGGGAGCCTGTAGGGTCGAGCCAGAGCACTGTGTACACCCTGGCAGAAAGCAGTGGGCCAAGGGGGTGTGGGAAGTGAACGGGGCAGGGGAACAGCACCCACACTGCTGCCTCCACATCACCCTTCATGGCGTGAGGATGCCGACAGTCACCCGCTCCCTCGTGGCGCGGTGTAATAGTCCGGCAGGACACTGGCATTCCCAACAGGCACAACTGCCCCCTGGACACACCACTGGCATCTGGTCTGCCTGCCCTGCATTAGGCAAAATTCCAGGGTCAGCCTCAGCCTGCATTTGTGGCTGAAGCTGCCTGCAGGCTAATATTCAGCTGATATCTGTGCTGAACATGGCAGCTGCTCAGACATGGCCTGCTGCAATGTCACCAGCTGCCTAATGGCCATCTCTGCTATCCTTCAAAGGCACCAATACTCTAGGTATTTGCTGCAGAAAAAGCATGGAGGAAAACAGTGTTTGTGGAGGAAAACAGTGTTTGTGGAGGAAAAAGAGGACATTTGAACAGATGTGGTGCTCCCATGCATGGTGGAGCAGTTGCTGAAGGCAGCAGAAAGCACAGACCACAAAACCAGCAGGGAAATGTTGAGTGGAAGAGCTCTGTAAAAGCACCCAGCACTGATGGGGGAGCAAGATCCAGCACCCTGGGACACAGGTGAGAATGGCCCCTGGAGGCCATCAGTCCACTCTGCCCCACCGTCACGGACATACCCAGCCACAGGCTTGTGTCATGGCTCAGTGACAGTGAGATTTAAGAGAGGACCAAGTAGTTCATGTGCTGGAATAAATGTGATCTGCCCTTCCTGAGCGCCAAGGCTGACACCAGTGTACACAAGCTGATGCCCAGGGTTGTAGAGCTTGTGCCCAGGCAGCAACAACAGCAAGGAGCAGCAGAGTCACAAGCTCCCCACACTTCCAGCTGTCTCTCCCAATATGTTAGCTAGAGTGTTTCTGAAAACTAGAACCTGAACTTGAACTGAAGCCAATTCTTTCTGTGCTTTTGGAAGAGGACTTTTCACTATTTTTACTCATTGAGCTGCCAAATGACTGGGTGATTTTGTCATGAGATTCTAATTTACTCAACCCTGCCACCCAGCTTATTTAACTGTGCTTTGTGAATTTCTAACTGTGACCCACAAAAGCACCTGTGCCCTTGCAGGGCCATAATCACTGCCCCGCTCCTCTTGTGAGGCGACATCTGCCAGGGTAATTAGGGCAGGTCTGTGCTTGGCACCAGGCAGCCCTGCCTCACTGCAGGTCTGCTCGGGATAATGAACTCAGTTAAGCTCTTAAGAGACATGCTTTCCTACCAAGCCATCAAGAATTAATGGGGAAGAAATTAGTGTTTCCTAGATCACTCGAGAGAAGGAAATGGTATTTTCCCATTTCATCAGTCACAGACTCTCTGCTGATTGTAGGGATACCAAGGCAGTGCTAATGTTGGCACTGAGATAACACTACCAGGAGTCTTGCAAACATGTGGTGTTAAGGGAAATGCCTGGTCCTATTTCTATGTTTCCATGCTGCATTTACATCAAGAGCAGCCTCTGATGGGGCTAGTTGGGATTTTTTCTTTAATTTATTTCTGTCCAAATATGCAGCTTTGTTTTATAAGCTGACAGAGGAACTAAAATTGAAGCACCGCCTGCTCCACTGCACACCCAGGTGCTGTTTCTGAGATGGTATGAGCGACCTCTTCCAAGCTCTCTTCCCCATGACAGCATGGCATCCCCAGGCTTTGGGGGCATGAAGCAGCTTGCTGTGCGTGGGCAGGGTGGGGGAATGTGGAAAAACCCCAGTGTCTGTGGGAAAACCAGCCCCACTGCTCAGGGCCCCAGCACAGAGATTTGGCTGTCAGCCAAATCTGCCCCTCTTGCAGTGAGTTTGGGAGGTGGTGACAAGGCCAATGGCAGGCCAAAAGCCGAGCAAACTGGGAAAAGGGCCACTGCTTCTTGAGCTCCTTGCACTGATGCTGTTTCTGGTGGCCAGCTGCCCCGACATGCACCTTTCTGAATGAGAAATTCTTGTTTACATGCTGTTTTTCTCCCACTTAGAGAACTTCACAAAAATGAGATTTTGAGCTTTCACCAGTTTGAGTGTGTTATTTTGCAACATGCTTTAAAAAATAGGGAGGAAAACACATACAGCAATTTTCATCTTGCTTCAGTTCAGTTTTGCTGGGAATTTGGAGCAAAAGCAGGAGTCATTCACTTCACTGTAAGCTGTTGATGTGCCAAAATACCACAGAAAGTCTATCTGCTCTGATGAAAGCAGGAAGTAGCAGGAATTTCTGGAGCAAGATTGTTCACATGACCATTCTGGGGCAGTTCTACAGATTCAAAAGTACAAAGTTCACGTACAGTTCAAGTATTTCTTGAACATTTTATTGGAGTGAAACTCCTCAGCATTTGTCATTTACTCATTTCTAGGTTTTTATAGCTTGAGGGGTGTTGGCTGCCACTTTCTCTTATGTTCTTCAGTTATTTCCACCTTATGTCATTAACCTAGATCCATGTTCACCTTTACAAGGACATTGAGTCCAAAGACATCAGAGATTCAAGGGGTCAAGCACACAGCAGATCTCTCAGGTTTATCTTAAGTACATTCCTCATCACAGTAAGAATGCTCTAGTCCTGAAAAAACCCTAACTGGTGGTAGGAGATATGGAAATATGCAGATTATGGAATATGGTATGCTAAAGTCCTTGCTGTATAGGTCTCTTCTATATTTTTCACAGCGTTTGTCAGCACTGATAAGGAGTTTCCAAACAGTAACTCCTGCAAATACCTTGAGAGTACCTTGTCCCAGAAATTCAGAAAAGAGGGAGAAGAAATGCCTCAATGAAAAGGAAACCTGAAAAGAAAAATACTGACTGTGTGGTCAGCTAAGTCCAGGTTCTCCTGGAGCTGAAGTGCAGTGTTGTGCACAGCCATTTTCCCAGAAGTTCATGTTCCCCTTCCCAGCCCAGCACGCTGATTGCTGGAACACATCAGGAATAGACAGCACTGAAACACTTAAGGTTGCTGCTCCTTTCCACTATCCTTGGCACTGACCAATGTATTTTGAGCCCTTAAGTGTCCAAGGGCTAGAGCTGGACAGTAACAGTCACCTGACTTTAGAAAAGTTGGGTTAAACTAAGCAGCCAAGCACACTGTCACCAGACATGGATATGTGCAGATTTTCATGGGATCCTTTAGTTATTCTTGATGGCAGCCAGCTGGATCTCCATTTGTGATAACTTGATGCTTCCCCTCAGAGAATTAGTGTTACAGCTTAGCTATTATTTTTCTGAGTGTGATGCCTGCCTTGGGATCTGTGTTCTTAGATGTTTTGGCTAATGTGACTTGTTCATATAAAAATAAGGCCAGGAAAGATATTCTCTGCTTTGCCATTAAAGAATCAGTCTCTTCAACAAATTCTATTGTCTTATGATTTGCAGTAGAGACTGAAAATTTAGCTTGTGATTTGAATCAGCCTAGAGAGAGTTCTTATATAAAAGTAGTGTTTGCATTTAAAAAAATCCCAGAAAAACTTAAAGGCTGTGAAATCCATGAACCAGATGTTAGAAAAGGCCAGATTTTAGATTTTCTGTCAGCTCTATGCTCTCAAATTCTCTCCCTTCTTCTTCTTTCAGCACATTGCATGTAGTATTGTCTTTAATCAGTACTGCATACTTTTTTATTCCATTTCTCTGTGGAGTTGCTTAGGAAAATTTCCCACTGATCTGGTAGCTAATTCTACTAATTCATTTATACCTGTGTGTCTAAGACAACACAGTAAGCAGGTAGGAATCATCCACAGTCCCTGTGCACTGTTTCCATTCAGAGGACAAGGGGATTACAGTTGGGTATCTGATACGCACTGCCCAAAACACAGGAGGAGGCAACTCTTCTCCAACCAGCACTTAACTGAAAGATCTCTCTTTGTGCTTTCCTCTGTGCCATCCTCTCGGCTCCAGGGGTGGCGTGTCATGCTGCCTTTTCTCCTGCTTCTGAAGGATTTTGTCTCCTCCCTCCCTTCTCAGGCAGTAATGGCCTTTCACCCATCATATTCAAGTGAGTGGCTTTGCCTGCCTGCTTAACTTTGGGAAGTGACTTCATCCTCTGTTTAGTTTTAGAGATCAGGTTTGCAGCAGTAAATAGCTTTCCCTTGCCATTTCTTCAGGTTGTTAGGACAGTGATCATGCAATTAAGAACACTGCTGCACACTGGGCCTCTTCCTTTCAAGACCGCCTTTGCAATGAACTGCTATGTATTCTCCTTATTCTTTCAAGTCTATGTTTTTGCTACAGTAGTTGCAGTCTACATATCTGTCTGATTCTTGTATGTTCAGTAAAACAATCTGGGAAGATGTTAAATATGTGAAAGGGTGAAATACTGGCTAAGAATATTTTTATCAAGATTTGTGTTGTTTTCCTTTCATTCTTCTAATGTTAAGATAGATTATTTCTGCCATAGGAAAAAAGCTTTGAAGAAAGCTCTGGGGACTGGAGGAGGAAATCAAACCAAAAAAAAAAAACAAAAAAAAACCAAGGAAACTGCAAAAAGTGAAAACAACAGAACATTGAGAGAACATCAAAAATATATTTTATCACAAGAGGGCAGTGCATATTAACAAGAGAGGAAATAATCCACGTTTCACAGGAGGCTAATCCCTTTCTTTTAAAAATTTCCAGAAGCTCTGCTGTCAGTGCTAAATTTAAAATTTTTAAAAAAGGCAGAAAATCTTAGCATGCAATAGCAAACCATGCCTTGTAAAATTTGTTGTATGCTGGAACTGAAGTCACCTGCTCCTGAGTATTGTGATTTTGTAAGAGAAATGAGAAAGCTCTAGGTGGCACAGGAGCCACTGGTTGCCCCCATTTTCCCATCTCTCTGGCACACAGTGATGCTACCTGGTGAACCAACATTTATTTTGCTCATGTATCATAACACCAGCAGAATGACCACTCTCACATCAGATGCATTTATCCTGGCAACAAGGAAAGAAATGGAGATGGAGTAATACAATTAATTGTGTTACATCGAATGTTAATTTTGCACCTCTGTCCCTTTGATCACTTTCTTAACTATGTAAATTTGAGATGTGCAACATGAGTTAGATTTTCCTAGAGATACACATCCTCTTTTGTGCTACAGGATCTCTTTACATTTCAGATGACTTGTGAGCCATCCAAGTGGTGTCTGCTCAGAAGTCGTGTCTCTTCTTGTGTGAGGAAATCCGTACAGTGTTTCTGGGGAGAGAAGAGCAGGTTTTCAAGGAGCTGCAGAAAATCAGAGTAATTTTTCTAGCATTTGTTTAAAGGTCAGAAAACCCTGATACCTAACCCTTTAGGGACAGTTACCTGTATTTGCCTAGGAGCAACAAACTGCTGTAGTCAAGAACTCAGTGCTCAAGATGGCAGTTAGTGTGAAAAGTTGTCGCTGGTTCTCACACTCACACAGAGGGCACCATCGCAAGACATGCTCCCAGGGCCACTGCCAGCACATCTGGGACCTGAGAGCCTGCACCTGTGCAGGACTCAATTACAGCCCTCTGATCTTGTATTTTGGAGCTTTTCTGTATTTGCTTGTGAAACAGGATGGATGCAATACAAAGCGATATGCTTAGTCCAGCATTAAAAATCCATAGATTTGCAACAAATACACCAATTCTCTGTATGTTTATGCACAGGAAAACAAAAATACAAACCCAAGAGCAGATTTAAAGGCTTTCCTAAGAAAAGCCTTTGATGTCTCTGCTAAAGAAGGTTGTGTAAGTGAAATCTCTAAGGCCAACTCATATACATTCATCCATTCAGAGGCTGTTGTCTTAATCTAATAGAGTGTGGTTTAGTGTCAAGATTTAAAAGGTAATTCTGTGTGCTGTGGGACCATGCAGTGCTGCCAGCTTCTGGCTGAGGAGTAGCATTGTTCTCTTTTGGGGAGCAACAGCCTGCGTCAGCTGCATCCTGCAATGCAGGCCAGCTAAAACCTCCTCATGGCTTCCACTGGGCTAAAACAGCTTTTACTGCACTCTGTTTTAAAAGTGACATTCCTGATAATGTAATTAATGTCTAAATCATATCTCAAAACATTTTCAGGTATTTTCAAGCTCAACAGTGCAGTAATGCTTCTGTAAGGAGCATAAAAAATAAAGTACATATTTGACAAGGAAACCAGGTAGCAGAGACCAAGAGAAAGGAAACCAGGTAGCAGTCAATGAAAACTAAAACTAAAAAACTAAAAACTAAAATTAAAATTTAGAGAATAAAGGAAACTAGAGAAAAGTCTAAAGCACAAAAAGGGGATAAGTATTAATATGAAATCATGCAATGTAGTTGATGGAGGTAGTAAACGGTTTAGAAATTAGAAAGAAAAGGAAAATCTCAGCAAATATATCTGACATATTTCAATAGGAAAGAGGTGGTGTGCCTGACTATATGAATATGAAGAAGAATAATAAATACCCAGGGGAGCAAAAAGCAGTTGTCTGAACAAACACGTGTGCCACTGACAACGTTTTTTGAGAAGTTTGTTATACTCTAGTGAATTACAATTGGACACTGGTAAAGTGTTGGTATTGTGCTAATACTGAAAAAAAGGAGAGAAGGACATACAAGGTAGTTGTCTGGTAACTTTTTCTCAGCAAAATTGGAAATCTCATAAGGGAGTCAACAAACATAGCCTTAAAAATAAGAATGTGATTAATTCCTGACAGATTATGGAGAATAGATCCCTTTAAGCAAACCATAGTTCTTTACTTAGTATCACTTGCAATTTAATATTTTTTAAATCACTCAAAATGCACTGATAAATTTCACTGACTGAAAAGAGAACTGACTTAAAATATGATTGTCCGCAAGGAATTTTATTTTAAAGGAGATGCAAAAGCTGTCCTGTGCCCAGCCTGCTATTCAGATTAGTAATTCAGGCAGCCATGGATAGAGCTGGTTTCAATATTGGAGGCCTATTTAAGTCAGATGCATTTTAATACAGCCAATGTAAAGTTCTACATCTAAATTAAGGAATTTAGACCTGCAGAGAAATTACTGAATGTTGGAAAGGGATAACTAAAGTCAACCAGGTCCTCAGAGTGAAAATTCAGCATAAATTTCCAGTGTGATAATACCGAGAGAAAAATCAAATTACAGTCCTCAGATTTTCTAAATATAAAATTAGTAAGAAAATGAAAGGAAGTGGTTTTACTTCCAGATGACGTGTTGATAAGAATTAATATGGTGGCTGCAATTTTGATATTGATAAGGTGAAAAGAATCATGACAAATACTCAAAATGTAAAATGAGCATCTTTGAGTGAGAGAATCAGAGTACAAAATCTGCTTAGATTATCAGAGCGAAATTGAGAAATGACTCTATAAAGATTAGCAAGAAATTTTTCAGAGGGAAAAAAGGACAATTAAAGCCTTTCTTACACAGAAGAAAGTAAAGACAGACAGACCAGTGGTTTATCTTGCTTTACAGCTTCTGAATATATAAGTTCCAGTCTTCTGTGGTAGAATCTGTTCTTTTTCATTGCAACTATTTTTTGTCAAGTTACATGTCTACTCTTAGGGCTTTAGATTCCTATACAATTAGTAGCTAAGTATCCATAACAGAGTATAAATTTCCCCTCTTAGATATCTGTTGTAGGATAGGATGAATCACTACTGTAGGTTGCTCTACAACGTAGAACATTGTCATTTCATTGCAGATTCTTTGCGGATTCAGCATAAATTCATCTACACTGTGGAAGGCCAACACTGCTGTGTGGTGAATCATGGCCTCATGCACTGTCAGCCGCAATGGAGGACAGACACTGCGCAGAGCAGAGCTGTCTCCAAACGATGCCATGGGATTTGGAAAACTCTTCTAAAGCAGCACAACCAAAACAAGTGATGAGCTCTCACAGGCAGAGCAGCCAGATGATATCCATATACCACAGGAACATCCTGATGCCACAGAGTTGACGATCCATTCCCTGATGATATCTAAGAATAAAGAAGAAGGGGCAGAATGAAAAATATGAGCAAAATGTGATGGGAACAAATTGCTTAGAAATCATAAGAACATCTCTGAAAATGACTGGTGATCATAGATTTCTCAGCCTTTGGGCAGGTCTAGGAAACATGTCTTATGGCTGAGGGAGCTGGATTTGTGTAGTCTCAAGAAGAGGAGGCTCAGAGGGACCTCACTGCTCTCTGCAATTCCCTGAAAGGGGGTGGGGGCCAGTCTCTTCTGCCATGCCTGCAGCAAAAGGACCAGAGGAAACGGCCTTAAACTGAGACAGGGGAGATTCAGATTAGATACTAGAAAATAATTTTTCACTGTTGGGGTAGTCAGACATTGGAATAGGCTGCTCAGAGAGGTGGTGGAGTCCCCAGCCCGAATGAGTTTAAAGGGTGTCTAGATCTGGCACTGGGTGATAGTTCAGTGCTTTAGGGGTTACAGTGGTGGTGCTGGATGGATTGTTAGACTTGATGATCTTAAAGGTCTCTTCCAGCCTTGATGATTCTATGATTCTTATTTCAACTCATGAACTTTTTGTTATATTTCTTCTCCCCTGTCCAGTTGAGAAGGGACATGACAGAATGGCTTTACACTAGGCATCCAGCCAGGGTCAAATCACCACATACTTCTCCACTTTTATTACAAAGAATTCAGTCTCAGCAGACTGGCAGTTGATTGAATTATAGATTGACTAAAAGTTAAAAGAATATATTGTTCTTTTGAATTTTGTCTCTTCTTTTGAATTTACTAATAATCATCCAGATGAGCACTTACACCTTTTGCTTGAGTAGTCACCTAATTTGCCCAAGTACTCTCACAAATGGTAGTACCATGCTGTTTACAGAAACATGAGATGAAGAGCATGAGCTAAATTTGGGCTTTCTTCCATCAGTAGTTTTCCATTTCTTATAAAGTACTGTTAAGATCAGGACTCTGTCTCAAATGACAAGGTGACAACTGTAGCAAAAAGATGTCTTTTATCTGAATTCCAAAATGAAACTTTGTCTTTCTTCCTGTCTGAGAACCAGACCATTTTCTCTCTGCTGCTGGATTCAGCTAGAGCTCAAACAATCTTGAAATACAAAATGTGGCTGGTGGTGTCCTCCCTGCGTTAGAACTCCTCATAAGACCCTGGGAAAAGTCTCTTCACTGATTCCCAGTCATCATTGAGGGCTACCTCAATGACACAGCCCTAATTTCCAAGTAATAATCAGGTCAAGGCACATCTTTCTCAAAGATTAAATTAGAGTGCAGATGCCAGGATGAGAGCTGTGTAGCTCTCCTCCACAGCAGAGAACAGAGGCTCAATCTAAAGTGCCCAAAAGGGAAGGAAGAAGCATTTTGGATAAAAACTTAGAGAGCAAATTGAATGAAACTCATCTTTACAACTTTAGTAAAAAGGTTTTGACATAATTTTAAAACTTACCTCAAGGGATTAGTTTTCAAAAAGGAAACAACCAAACATTCCAAANTTGCACCCACATGCACACATTTCCTAAACCGAAGTTGCAGAGATTCCATGCATCGGGTCTCCAAGTGTTTGCTATTGCTACATACTTTCAATCTGCAAATATTCAGATACCATCATGTTTGAATAGAGGATAAAACCCTAAGACAGATGGAAGAGAGAGATACTGAACTTGCACAGGACATGGTTTGGTGAAGTGAAGTGTGGTTATTTGTTTCTAAAAAATAATACTTGACCTAGTTTAATTAAATGTGTATTGTGCTTCAACATTTGAAAATTGGTTACTAAGAAATTATATTGCTTTAAAAAAAACACTATAAACCAATCATTTCTGTGGTCTGTTCTCAAAGTAATAGAATAGACAAGGCCACTTAAACATGTGTACTGTATTTCCTTAAAAGTAGCAGTGATGAGAATGCAGGCAGTTTAATACTGCAGTTTAACCAGAATATGTTATTTTTATGTCTCTATAAAGCAGGTGGCATTTGAGCATGGTTTCATTCCTTATGGATAAATTCTCCTTTCATACCTATTGTAGGTGTTGAAAGAAAGTGGTGATTTAGATCTTTATTTTATCAAACTCAAATTTAAACTTATACTTATGTACGGCTTTAGCTGACACCTTTAGTTAATGAAGTCCTTAGGAGCACATCCTAATACATGCAAGTGACTTCCACCAGGGGATCTACCTTTTACTGGTCACAAGACACCAGCCTAAAACAAAAACCCAGCATCTTCTGATCATTCCCAGTGTGAGTCAGGTGTTAACTAACAACAACCCTACAAACTGCTGCCAGGCTGGCAATGATTAGAAGTTGCAAGTAGCAACAGGATGTTTTGGTGGTCTTCATTTAGAAGAGTAATGAATGAGTCTCTTCATGAGCTGTTTGCCTCTAAGTAGTGACATTAGAAGTCAGTTTTGGCTCTGAGGACTGGAAGAGTATGAAAGGGGCTTTGGGGTGTTTCTGAGCCTGTTGAAGCCACACCAGATGACTGTAACTACTGATCAGCTCTTCTTGTCTCTGCACTGATTACCAGAGGAAGGCCAGATTTCTTAACACCTGCACTATTTCTTTCTCTAAGTCACAGGACCCTTGTTTCAACCACAGATCATCACAGATTTGGTAGAAACTGAGCCTCAGAATGCAGGCAAGGCATCCATTCGGGAAAAATAAATGAGGACAGCTGGGTAAGCATATGAACAACAACTGGATCCACAGCCTGACAGGGTTGTTACTATCACTTAGATGTTTTTCTCCACGGATTTCCATTCCTGAGTAGCAGAAAGGATTAAAAGCGTATGTGTTTGCACAGCTACGTCAGACATTGGAAACTTTTGTGAACATTTGTCCAGTGCATTTTTTTTTAAATCACTGCTGCCTGGACCCATTTACCTGTGGACGTTGATGCAACAACTTGCTGGTTTTGGGATGACAGAAAGTTCTGCTTATTTACAGAGTCCTGATTTTTTATTATTCCTTTGTGGAGCAATCTTGTATTGAATAATGTTCCCAAAACACAACTGTTCTGATCAACCAAATGGATTGGCTGGATGCTAAGTGACATGTTCTCTGTGGACTTACAGTACTTTCTTCCATGCCTCAGCACTGATTTTTGAAGTCAGAGGTGATAAACTAATTTATTTTTTTGCAAAAGTTAGTAAGTCACAAGTGGCAATTATATGCCCAGGATCTCATGTCATTTAACACTGGCACAAGAAAATGGCTGGACCATGCTGGAAAAGGTGAGCTATTGATGGGACAGATGGCCATACAATGAGAAGAAAAATTCCCTACTTGGCAGACATTTCTAACTATTTGAATTTATTTGTATTTTACATAATGGTAAACTTGAAATTACAGCAATTTAAAATGCTTTTGAGAGAACAAAACCAGTGTTTACCAGGAACTCCTAAAGATGTCTCATAAAAAAATAACGGACTTTTCAGGGCATAAAATAGTTGTAAGTATGTGGCAATGGCTAAAACATCCAAGCCTAACTCATCATTCTCATGCTAGTCTGATGTAATTTTATGAGGTAATTCTTATGATGCTTGCCTTGATGCTTAAGCTCCACCATGGGGTTTTGGTCCAATTTTATCCAAGTTTGAGTATTAGTTCTTTGAAAGATGTTCAATGTGATGATAAATCTCAGACAATTTGTTTTGTGGTGATGGTGCTCCCCCAGAGAATAAGGCCCTCTTCAGGTCATCTCCCTTTCCATCTGCCGTCTGAAATCTTTGAAGGACCAGGGAGAGTTTCTAAAAAAAATTAAAGGGTCTGCTTCTTTTTGCTCGTGGTCAGGCCCACCCAAATAAGAGCAGGAAGAAATGGCAAGATGCTTTCGAACATATCAGACACCTCTGAAAATTTAAGGCTGTCGATTACTGCCTCATATTCATCACTTTCTCTAAATGCCTTCAAGTATCACTTGATTCTGAACGTTTAAATTTAGAAGACTTGGTCAGTTGCTTCCCTAGAGTCACTCTTATAGCTACAGACTAAATCTGTACCCTCCATGGAACCAGTGAGTCTTCTTGGCACTAGCTGTATTTTCCCTTTCCATAGGTACTAAACAGAGATCCTGCCATTATAAGCAAGAATGTTGTATCTCTCATCTACTATCACAAATGTAATTTAAAATCCCACTTTATGTCTGGGTGGAATTAGAAACTTTTCTGTAAGTCTGCAGTAGAGTAATAAGGCTGAAGAGAAAAGCTCTTTTAAGGTGAAGTCTGAATGCAGCTTCAAGATAAGAATCTCCTTAGTGAGATAAGACTGCCACAACGTGCATGCTGGTATTAGATCAAAAGTAACTGCTTACTCATTTCTGAAAGTTTAATTCTAATCACAGACACATAAGACATTTTCCTGTGTGACTCTCTACTGAAAGAACAGAAGGTGAGGTGTGTTTGTAATCAGCAGGTTTTGGAAGGTGTAGAACCGTATACATGTCTGAATAATCCAATGAGAATAGTTGTCTTTGCTCATATTAAATAAACTCTAATTTGTAATTAATTAACTTCCCAGTGACCCTCAAGCACCACTTGTTTTACTGTCCTCTCCATTTTTTAAGGTCTGTTAGCAAACCTAAAGCTCTAGAATGTCTGCAGTTGTATCAGTTTCTGTATCAGTGCAGGTTCTGTTTTTCTTTTTAATCCCTACTAGGTGCATTTAACTAAACTGCTATTTTGAAATTTTCATATGGTTTTCAGAAGTTCAAATAGAAATGTTATTTGTCACAAGAGAGTAATGCTTTTCAAAGGTGTAAAGATGGTAACTCTGCAGTTGTGGCTTTGTTGTACAGAGCTTCTGGAGGTGCAGAATCCTAGAAATATCAAGGTTGGAATAGGCCTTTAAGATGATCAAGTCTAGCTGTCCACCATGCAGACTGTCACACCACACAAAGTCTGGTGAAGGAATTCCTCTCCCTCCAGAGGATGTGGTTGAAGTTCCCTAGTCCCCAGTTGTGCTTTTCAAGATAGAAATGTCAAGAAAGTTTTGAACATTAACAAAGCAATCTTTTAGCCTCTTAAAATGCATTATAATGAATCCCAAGAATCTGTCTAAATGAATGTCTAAAAACTCCCCGATGTATTTTTCTTGATGCCTGGATGGAAAATCAATATTTAGGTTTTAGTTAGCTGACAGTTTGTTTCAGCTGGGGAGCATTTGCTGAAGCAAAAAGTCACCTCCGAAAGATGTTTTATATCATAGAGAGAAGAATGTTAGCAAGATCTTAAAGGTAAAAAAACTGCACAAAATTTACTCAACACCAAATCCAACATTTTGCTTCCATACTGTGCTGCAATTTCTGTATTTCATTCAGCAGCAATCTCAGCTCTAAACAACATTTCACCCAGGGGGAATTAGCTGCACATTTTTAATCAGACAAAAGTGCTCCAGGATTGGCAGTATTTTGGTTTATGTAAAGCACTTCTATTTTGAAAGAATTATGCATGAACACCACATTTCTTTAGATAACTGACTGCACATGTTGCCTCATCAAACATTTTAGCAGTACTGTTCTTGATGGTAAACAGCAGAACTGCTGTAACAGAATGAAATACTGAAGAATGTGCAAAAATGGTTTTCAAGCAATCTGTAAAACACCGAACATTAATTTTTGACCAAAAAATTTTAGTACTTATATTCTGAATAAAACAAGTTGAAATTCTGGGCAGAGGATGAAGTCAGGACTTTTTAAGCCAGCTTCTGGTCATACCTTCTAGCTATGTCATAGTGGTCAGGGAGACAATTGAAGCTCACACTAGATACAAAGCCTCATTTACACCTTGTTGGGATATAGAAAACATTCCTCAACATTTCTGAAAAGTTTTACATTGAAGGACAATATTGCAGATTTCTAAGAAAGAAACTCATCTCTGATTTTATTAAGGTATGGAGGGGTTTGACTTGAAGAAACCTTTCAGTTCAGCCGCCATTTCCACTTATATGCAGCCATAGTTCTTCCTATAGAGAGAGTCCATCATTTGCATTGCGTTTATCTTCAGGCACTTTCTGATATCAGTAAACAAATTCCAGATTGTTTTCCTCCTCCTTGAGGAACTACAGTAGCCTTTCCCCAATTGCCTCACCAGAAAAAGGCTGTCACAAGGCTCAGTGTCAAAGGTGGGAAGCCAACATGGTATTTATCACCTGTGCTATGGTACTATATTTTATATTGCAATATTTGTATTTATTTTATAATTTGTCATTTATTCATCAAAGTTATTTCTCATCCATGTAGCAACAGAGTTGAAGCATCTTAAACCCATAAATTACTGAGAAAAGTAGTTTAAACCTGAATTCCCCCTCTACCTCTGCCATCCTTATTTTCTTTCTCTTGGAAGTATTTCAATATGCTATTTTTGATCTCATTAAAAAGACAAGGCAGCTAGAGCATTGCTAGAAATTTGGTTGAAGGGTATCAAAAAGTCTGGTTTCAGTTCTGAAGAATGGGAATTTCTGAAGCCAAGAAAATTCTTGTTTCCCATGGTCAGTCCCATCATTATATTTTTGTTAAGTGGAATTCTTGCTTTCTGGCCAGTCTTCATGGGGATTGATTCATGTAGCAGAGGTTTGTGCCAGCATCCAAAGGCTGTAACTCTGCTCAACACCACTCTAAAGAGCTTAAAAGTGGCTGTAGAAGAGCCACTCTTGAACTGGGATTTCTTTAAATAAGTTCATTTTCTTAAAAGCCTAGAAAATTGCAATTACCAAATTAAAAAAATGTCAATTTCTTATTAAAGCCAAATTGCCAAGCATAGGAAACACTACAGCTCAGGGTACCCTGAGGGAGTTTGTCTCCCTTCTGTCCGTATGTCATAGAATAGAAGCATAGAATAATTTAGGTTGGAAAAATCCCCTAAGACCATTGTGTCCAATTGTTAACTCATCACTCCCTTGTTTACCACTAAACCATGTGCACCTAGGCACCACATCTTCCCTTTTCTCAAATTCCTACAGGGATGGTGACTCCACCACTTCCATGGGCAGCCTATTCCAGTGCTATTCCTATACCCTTTTGGTAATTTTTCCTAAAACCCAGTCTAAACTTCCCCTGAAACAACCTGAGCCTGTTTCCTCTCATCCTTTCACTTCTTACCTGAGAAAACAGACAGATCCTCACCTCCTACGACATCTTCTTAGGTAGTTGTAGAGAGCCATAAATTCTCCCCTGAGTCTCCTTTTCTCCAGGCTAAACACCCCCAGCTCTCCAGCTGCTCCTCACATGATTCATGCTCCAGACCCTACACCAACTTCTCTGCCCTTCTCTGGACATGCTCCAGCATGTCCAGGTCTGTCCTGTCATGAGGAGCCCAAAACTGAATACAGGATTTGAGGTAATCATGACAACATCTTATTGGATGATAGCCCATTTTAATCTTCCTACCCACAGGACGACAGGAACAGTGAAGCAGAGGAAGTGCAATATGCAGAGGAAGACCTTCAGTTGCATAGTGGACACTCCAGCTCATAAGAACTCTTCCTGCCTTGTGATGAAAGTCAGAAAATGTGTAGTACATGAAGAAAAAAAGATTTCATAACTAGAAAGCCTGATTTAGGCTGTAGCACACTATCTTTAAGAACTGAGCCTACTGGACAGGTTCATTTGAATGTTCACAAACAACACAAACAACAATGTAGTGGAGCAGTGATTTCATAGATTCCTAGAAGATAAAGCTTTGTAGGTTCCAAGCAACAGAGAAATATCAAGAAAGCCACAAGCTACTAATAAAAAAAATAGTAGGAGGTAAATTACAAACTATAGCTGTAACCACAGATATTAGATTATTACATTGAAACAAAGGTATTCTAGAATTTATGTCAGATGTACCAAGTGAGATTGATTTCATTTCCTGTGTTAAGTGAAATGGGATTTGAATAAAGAAATGTGAATTACTGAAACTCTACATTCTTGAATTATTTTTCAGATTAAAAATTTTATTGCAATTTACAAACTTTCTCTCTAATATTTTTAACTCACCATTGTAGTTAGGATTAGGACTATTAAAAACAATAAGGTATCCTTCTCCTCAAATCAAAACAGATTTATATAATCCATATAATCTACATAATCTATATAGTCGGTATATAAACTATATAGATTAATCACTAACTTTATTAATTGAGACCAAATAATGACATTTTTCAAACTAAAGAAAAATAAGTCCTTTTTCCTCCTATGATGTTCTATTTTTGGTAAAATTACTGTGCTATTTCAGAAAATCGCAGAATGGTTTGGATTGGAAGGGACCTTGAAAATCATCTGGTTTTAACCCCCTGCCTAGGGCAGGGACATCTTCTAGACTAGATTGCTCAGACCCCATCCAACTTGGCCTTGAACATTTGAGGGATGGGCCATCTATTTCTTGACTGGGCTACTTGTTCCAGTGCCTCACCGCACTCAGAGTGAAGAATTTCTTCTTGGTTCTCCCCTTCCACTCTCACGAGACCCCACTGTGTCCAGCTCTGGGCCCCCACCCAGAAAAAGGATGTGGACCTGTTACAGGAGGTCCAGAGGAGGGCCAAAATAATGGGCAGAGGGCTGGAGCACCTCTTCAACGAAGAGGGGCTGAGAGCTGGGGTTGTTCATCCTGGAGAAGAGAAAGCCCCAGTGATGTCTTTCTAAGAGGGTCTTATAAGAGAGGCTTATACAAAAGATGTAGAAAGACTATCTCAAGACCAGTTTTGACAAGACAAGGCATAACAATGTTAGACTTCAAGACAGTAGATTTAGATTGGATATAAGGAAAGATTTTTTTTCCATTGAGAGTGGTAAGGCACTGGAACAGTTTTCCCAGAGAATTTATGGATTCCCCATCCCTCCAAGTTTTCAAGGCCAGTTGGGTGGGGCTTTGAGTAACCTGGTCTAATGAAAGTTGTCCCTGCCCATGGCAGGGTGATTGGAACTAGACAATCTTCAAGGTCCCTTCCAACCCAAACCATTCTGCGATCCTATGATTCAACCTCTTCCTGGAGGGTGCTCATCCACTCATACTGCTGGAGAACTGACACTAATGATACACAAGAACATGACATTAAAAGAATATTAGCTAAGTTGCAAAGCCCAGCATAAAAAAGCTGGAAAAAGGCAGAATTAAAGTTTCATGTGCAATCTAATCTTGCTCGATAATCAGTGGCACAGTCAGTCATACTGTTTTTGTACCACACATCCCATTTAGGCTGCCCAGATCAGGGTGTTCATCTAGTAAGTACTCAATAGTCTCTCTGGTGTTTCATATAAGCCATTTTTATGACACACTAGTCGAGTCCTGCTCTAGGAAAGAAACCTGTTCCTAACATCTTTCTGGACTTTTACTTCCCCATTGGAAAAGAAGATTGTATTAACCCTCCTTTAAAATGAGGATGATGAATGAAGAGAGTTTTAATGCCAGGGCACTGATGGAGTGCTATGTTTGCATGGGATATGAGGTGGTTCTCTTATTCACAGTTTCCACAGCACTCTGACATCAGGGCCCACCTCCAATGTGGGAAGCCAGCATCTGCACCAGGTCAGAGAGAGATTCAGCTTTACGTGTTAGTCCATCTTCCTTTGTAGACCAAATGCCAGCTAGCACCAGTGAGCTCACCAGGCAGATGAGCAGCCCTTCACTCAGCTCCAATCCCAGCTCAATACACTGGACATTATGCTGGTTTTCACTAAGATGGTTAAAGATTTTCTAGAAGAGGCAAAACAACATGTCCAAAACACATTTTGCTAAAATCTCCATTCTTAAGGCAAAATAACAAAATAAAATCAATTCAGTCCAGGCCTGTTGTTTCAACACATGGATCAGAAACAAAGATCTGAAAGACTATAAATCAAAAGCTGATACAGTAAAGTGTTACGGGGTTAACCCTGCAATGTTAATTGCTGATATAATTTCACAGTGCATAAACATGATAAACAGTATTGCCATGCATGGCAAAGTTGTAAAAATCATATAGTATCTAGAGGTCAGGCCTTTTTTCTAGGCAAAGCCCAATCTGCATGTCAGCTGTTTAACTCAAACCCATCTTTAAAATGTTTTTTCCAAGGAAACCAAGCATTTTGAGGGAAACAGCAGCTACAGGTACACAGAAACTGGAGTCTAGTTGTCAAGCATGCTGTTAATAACTGGCCAATAGCATCATACAAAAACAGCTGCTTGATACCATATCTTGAACTAACAGAGGTACTATTTTACAAGGGAAACTGTTCCAGGAAGTAGTTTGCCTCAGTTTTATTCTGGTGCTTTCACAAGTGTATTGGTATAATGCTAGGGTGAGTTTCATTTCCTTGGAACATATCAATGAGAGAGATAAATACTGCTTTTTCCACATCAAATAATGATTGAACCCTATAATCTGTAATCCATGAAGGCTAAGGCAGAAATATAAGTGGCCTCATTTACACTGAGCTCAGGGGTAGGTGTGGAAAGCAAATTCCTGCCTCCTCTCTGCAGTATGAGGCTAGACACAGCTAACAGGAGAAAGATAAAGTATTTAAGAGATTTAGGCAGATCACTTGGATGCTTTTCCCCAAATGGCAAAGATTCTGTCTTTCTGCTGGGGAAGCCAAATCTCACAGGTGTGATTCTGGCTTTTAATCTCTCTCCTTGGACTCCATGACCTCAAAGGTCTTTTCTATCCTAGCTGATTCTGTGATTCTGTGATTAGTTCCTTCTCAGGCAAACTCTGTCCTTGGATACAGCCCTGCAATCAGAGTTTATGCAGGTTGTGTGTTCCTGGCTCCTGTACACTGGCACCAGTATTCCCTGCTCAGGTAACAACAAGATGGTGTGGGAACCCTCCTCCTCTGTGTGTGGAAGAGGCATGTGGGAATGGCCCTTTCTAGTGCGTTGCAGCCTGGTTTTTAGATCAGTGATGCAGAGGGTAGTTTTAGCTCATCACATCTCCAATTTGCCCCAGGACAAAAAGAGCTCTTTATGTCTCCATGGAGTGGTAAAATTTCCTGGTTTTTTGTACAAAGCTGGATTAGACAGTAGTAAAAGCCTTCCTGGCACAGGAAGGCACGGGTCATACTAATTTTCTGTCTGGGATTCCTATGGATCACATATTGCTTGCAAACTTCTTGAACAGACGATAAAGAAAAGCATTTTGAGATACTGGGTGCCACTGCAAGCTGCCCAAACAGTTTTATAGTATTGATTCAATGATTTATTTCTTACCTGTGAAAGAGAAGTATTTTTTCATTACTCTGCCTAAAATGTGCAACTGTGTTTTTGAAGTGTACAGATGGAAATAAAATAATGTCTAGCACTTACACAAGTTTAATAATTGGCCAACAAACTCCCAGGGAAAAAAATCATAAAAAAGGAACATACTTCAGACAACAGCAGAGGAGCAAACCATACCAGCAAAATGGAAAATGAAAATGGGTGTTGGGAAATAGCATTCTGTAGTCTGTCATATTAATCATCTCAGGATTTAATATTTCCTATTTAAGTAATCCTTTGCTTTACAAGTATTACCAAGCGTTTGGAGTCTATATTTTAGAAGGTTTAAAGCAAAACGTGTGCACATAGTTAGTGACCAAGCTTAATTTAAACTCAATATTTTTAACCCCAGTTAAATTATTTTAATTTTTAAATTTATTTCACACTTTCTATACCAAAGTTGAGGCCTTTGTTTCACATGCACATGCATACTCATAGTACCCTGCTCAAAAATCTCCAGCTTTAAGAAACTGCATATCAAGCCGAACCCAAGTGAAGTTTAGAAATATTCTTGTTTTCAAAGAACAGAGAACAGCTATTGCTAGGTGGCTTGTACTTATTTTCTTATCATACATACGAGTGTAGTGCTGGCAGTTTCTGAATTATTACTTTTTATTTAAACTAAAAAGTTAGTTTGATGCAAAGAGATTGGTTGCCATGGAGTTCCAACTCCCAGTAAAGTAATATTATGAAACTCTATCTTTTTCCATTTTAAAATGGAGGAATAATGTGTGCAGAAAAAGGTGCTACACTTAAGGCAGAGAAGGCCATACTATCCAATGTTTGCATTGCTGGACTCTTTCCAGTGGAAGATTTTTTTTAATGGTTTATAACCCTGTTAAATGTTCAGGTCTTTCAGGCTAAGTGTCCAATCCAAGGTGATTATTTTTTCTTAGTTCATCAAAAGCTATTTAATCACTTCCAAGAAAACATTAGAGGGGAAAAAAGCTCTGGTTCTGTTGGTGTTTAAAAAACCTCTTGATATTTCTTACAACTTTTGCACTTCTCTCCCAGATGAAACCTAGTAGTGGCTGCACTATGTGTCAGGATTCCTTATTCCTGCTGCTTTGAGAGCTGGACAAACTATGGCCATGGTACAGACACTTCAAGAAACTGTGGTTTACAGATGGTCAAGAAAGATCTGTTTCTTTTACTTTAGGAAACTTCCATTTGAGTAGGTAAAAGCTCTGATGGGCCTTTCTCTCCACCAAGAATTCTGCAAACTCTTGGTCCTTCCAGCTCTAAGCAAGCCATACGTGTGTCTTCTCAGAGCTCTTGCAGGTGGCAGGACTGGATATGCACCATCCTCACAGAGCAGCTAAGCAGATTTCTCCTTAGTTGCAGCTCAAAAGACAGCAGCAGGATTTTTCCTACAGTTGTTTCCAGATCCTCCAAGCTAGGACAAAGCTCAAGAATAAAAGTTCCCCCAGATGATACTTTGAGTTTGTTGGAAATAGACTAATAGAAATAAGTAGTTTTGGCAGAAATATTTCAAATTTTCAAGTTAAAATTATTTGAAGTTATTCAACTTCTGCAAATTTGCAGAACACAGAGGAGATTCCCACAAGATCTGTGAGATATGCACTAGAAATCCACCAACTTGCCTGCCACCCACCACCCCTATGCTGTCCCTTCATTCACAGACACAGTGAGAATATCTATAGGTCGCTCTGCCCTCCAGTCTTGGAAGATGCAAGCAGCTCCATTTCCAAATGCTTTTGGCTCAAGGCTGGTCTTGTCTCTGATGAACCACTTCTCAGATTTACACTGTGCTGGAGACTCCAAACCTCATGATAAATAATGACTATAACCCATTTCTCTCTTTGTCATTTTCTCACTACTGACAAATAGAGTAGACTCCAACATGACACGACGATCCTTGTCATCAGTTCTGCTGCAGCCAGCCAGGGCTGGATTCTGCTTTGGGAAGAGTGGCACACGCAGCTCTGAAATATCTTTTTCTAGTATTTCTATTTGATCAGTATTGTCGTGTGCTTGGCTTTCTGTTCCCATTGAAAATTATTTTTTATCTACTTTACAGAGCAGTTGTGGAGATTTTTTAATTTGTTTTCATGTATGTGTCAGATGCCCTCAGTGCTGCAGCAGCAAATAAAAGAGCTGGAAGCAGTGCTGGGGTCTGGCAGGATGCTTTGTGTCAGGGCGAGGGAAGTGCACGCTAATGGCTGTTCTGGGCATGAGCTTCGCACCGGGCCAGGAAAAGGACCCGGGCCAGACCCAGCCATGCTGAGATCAGGGGGTGAGGGGATGGTTGTCCATCCAGCACAACATCTCACTACTTGGGGCCCACCACGGAGGCTTCTGTCAGTCCCTTGATTGCCTCCCTCCTTCCTGGGATCTTGTGTTTGCCTCCATTTGGTGTGGGCCCATGGGTACCAAAGCCCCTAACCCTGCCCCAGGGAAGCAATGGGCAGGGACAGCTGCACAGACCAACCCACAACTCAGCAGGGGGTTTTGATGAAAAAGGGAAAAATAATAACCAAACAATCTCATTTTCCTCTTATTCAGAATCAGGTAATAATGATTTGAGTCATAGGGGTAATAGTGAGTTTGAGTCATATGGGAAAACACATTTGCCACTTGCTTTCATCAGCTCGTGGTTGAGTTTGCCATGGTTTTGGTATCTTCACTACCTGAGCACCACTTACTGGCAGACATTATTCCTAACATCTGTCCCCCCACTAGTTTTACCAATAAATACCATGAAGTTTTACCATTTATCTCCTTCCTAGTCCAAACTTATTTTCCATGTCCAGGTTATACGTTACCCACAAAGTAGTCCATTTTCAGAGGATTTAAGGACTCCTACATCAAACAGAAGTATTTAGGAAAGATTTTTCATTCTCCATGTTAAGGAAACTTCCCTGTCCAAGCACCCAGAAGCCACTCTGGCAGCCACTCTTGCACCACCTGGGCTGGGATCAAAGCCCCTTTGAAGCTACAGCCCCAACAGTCACACAGTCACACCAGATGTCCTTACCAACTTGACCACAGGTTTCCCATAGCAGAGTCTCAGACATCCAGATCCCTAAAATAATTTAATCATGGTGCAATAAGTAAATAACAAAATAACAGCTCGAGCTGGGTGCCTCCAAGGAGAGATCCCAAACAGAGGAACCACTGCACTTCTGTACCCCCACAAACAAACAAAGCCTGAGGTCCCCAGCGCCTGCCGTGTCTCTGGGTGTCCCGTCCCCTTGCTGCACCACAGGTCCCCATGGCCTTTGTTCTGCAAAGGGTTGGCAGTTCATGGCCGCTTGGTTCAGCTCGGGCTCCTGCTCCCAGAGCTCAGCCTGTAGCTGGCACAGCAGCTTCACACTGAGATGCCTGCACTGAATGTATTCCCCAACACTGCGTTGTTTGCAATGGGCAGAATTAGTGCATCTCATCATGTTACTTTTAGGTTATGCCTTGACTAGTGGTTTCTCTGAGCTAAAAGGAATTAGTGCAGGCTCCAGCAGTAGTTCTCCTGCAGCAAACCAGCTGGGCTGCAGCAGTGACCTCATTGTCCTTGAAAACTTGCTATGGGAAAACAGAAAATTCATTTTATGTGCAAAGATGGCATTTTTTGTTATCATAATTGAAATCTTAACAGACTAATCAAGACATCAGTATTAGCACAGATGTAATTATTATGGGAAAAGAGAGAAAAAGTAAATTAAGATTTCTGTTACAGAGGAAAAGTTGCAATAAAAAATCTACACATTTAAAATTCCTATACACACACATCCTGGTTATTACCTCTTTCTTTGGTGTTGTGCTCAGCCTTCCACTGGCCCTCAGGGTCCTAACATTGGTGGTTGCACTCTAGGGAGCAGGGAGGCATATGGCAAGTTATTCACAGCCCAAATCTGTGGAAGAGAGAAATACAGTGCTGATGTCAATGGCTTCTTTCTCAGTCTTGCTGTCATCTGCAGCCTTGCTGAGGGTATGCTCAATGCCACTGTCTCTGTCATAAATAAAGATATTGAACAGTGACCATCCCAATATACTCTCCTGGGGAAGATACCTTGTGGGTCTCCATTTGGACACTGAGCCATTGACTGCAACTCTTTGGATGCAACCATCCAGACAAACCCAAATATCTCCAGTTTAACAGCAAGAGTATTGTCTGGGACCACACCAATAGCTTTACACTCGGAAGCCCAATGAAGTTATTAGGACAAATAGCCATTAATTTCAGCTGACTTTACATAGTTTTTTGATATTTGGCGCAATAACACTATCAGAGTTGGAAGCGAATGTTCAGGCAATGAATGCACCTCCTGGACACAAGATGCCTCCCTGTGCTTACAGATAAAAGGTTTTACAAAAGTTTAGAAAGCCTTGCTGTCTACAGGATACATCCTGCCCCTATTAAAGGTAAAACAGGAGAATTCAGGGAGAATCATTTAAAAAGAATAGCAGTAAAGTTGGTAATGGTGACAACAACAGGAACTATCTAGTATTTTTGTATTTTGCAGTAAACTACTGTCTTTCTGGGGGCAGCTTTTGTCCAAAGCCTTTGAATTTATGGTGAATAATTTTATTATGATGATGAGGCAGGAGCTAGTTTTCAGTGAAACAGACGATGAGTAAGCTGAAATAGGCAGTTTTCAAGGAAACACTTCAGTCAAACATGACCTGGTCCAGCCACAGAGGTATAAATGACTTTGCTGGGCTTCTCAACAAAGAGAAATACATAACCACAGGAAGTAAGCACCCCATTTCATGTTAAGAGTCTACTCCTTCTGCTCCTGAGCAGCTCTACAAAGAAAGCACACCCAAGGAAAGCCGGAAGGTTTTCACACTTTTCAGTGGGTTTTATTTTACAGTAAAGAAGAAATAAAAAGTCCCAAACCCAGCAGAATAGCCATGGAAAGCAAAGCCCCAGCTTTTGTGTCCTCAGCTTGATTCAGCTTCTTGCTTATTCCTCTGCTATTATTAAAACAGAAGTAAAAGCATTTGACAATACACAAAGTAGCAACATGGGAAAGTTGCAGAAGGAAATTATTTTTAATCCCCACACTTTTGCACAGATGTTAGGTTTTTTAAGGAAAATATGGTCGTTCATTTTAAGCCTGCCTGTGCTTGACCCTCTCTGCACACCCAAGCTCTGAACCTGCAGGACACCACAATGGCTTTGAAACTGTTCCTTCAAAGCTTTTACCCACATTGCTAGACGAATTTGCCTCTGCACTTGTCTTTAGCAGTTCAGTTTAAACACAGCTTTTAATCCGTGTTTTCCTTCCAAAAGATGCCTTGTATAAAATCATATGAGAAAAATGTCCCCAAAAGCTTCGTGGAATTTTACAGAGCAAAATACATTACACCTGGCAGCAGGAAGACATCACTCATTTTCCTTCTGGAGGAGCCAGAGAGCTTAAAAGGAAAGTAGCAAGTGGGATACTTTTCCAGTTTTCCCTTTCTCTCCTAAAGAGGGAGCTAGAAAGCTGGATGGTGAGGGTGGGGAGGTTGTTGGTGTTTTTAAGTTGGGGTTTAGGGGTTGTGGTGGTTTTACTTGGCCCAGTTTTTGCTAGTGGGTAGGAAGGGGCACAAAGATGGCTCCTGTGTGTCCTGTGTGAAGGTTCTGGAAGTTTTTCACCCTGTCCAGCAGAGCCACTCTCTGGTGGCTCTGAAGATGATGGACATGCTGCTGGCCAAACCTGGGCCAAGTAGAGATGTTAGTTATGCCTCTGTGAAAACATATTTAAGAAGAAATCAAAACAATGGGTGCCCGCACTTCTTTTTAGCCAGAGCACGAGGAGGAGGAGGAGGTGAAAATATGTGAGGGAAAACCACATGGAGACACCAAGGTCGGTGGAGAAGGTGGGGGAGGAGGTGCTCCAGGCGCCGGAGCTGAAAACACTCTGCCGGCCGTGGTGAAGACCATGGGGGGAGCAGGTGGTCCCCCTGCAGCCCATGGAGTCCAGGGGGGTGCAGAGATCCACCCACAGCCCGTGGGGAGGTGCCCACGCCAGAGGAGCAGGGGGATGCCTGGAGGAAGCTGTGATCCAGTGGGAGTCCCAGCAGAGACTGAGAGTTGCAAAGGCTGTGGATGAGAGAGAAAGGCCTTGATCCTGGGATGGAAACAGCCTGGCCTCGGCTCGGGAGCCTGCACCCCATGGACAAGCACTCGTGTTTGCAGCAGATTTCGGCCGGGCTGCTGCTCGTGAGATTGGACCCACGCCAAAGAAGTTCTCAGAGGACTGTCTCTCGTGGGAGGGACCCCATGGCTGAGTAGAGGACTCTTCTCCCTGGTGGACTGACCCTGACCAAAGGGAAACCCCCATACCCTGCCCCACCCCGGAGCTGTTGGTTGTGTGAAAGAGGGAGGGGGGTGAGCTGAGAAATGGTGTCTTAAGAGGGAGAGGGGTGAGTAGAGAAACAGTGTTTGTAGCAGAAGAATTGTGGTGATGGACTGACTAAGGAAAAACCCTATACCTTACCCCCCACCACGAGCTGTTGGTTGTGTGAAGGAGGGAGGGGGTGAGCTGAGGAACAGTGTCTTAAGAGGGAAGGGGGGTGAGTGAAGAAATGGTGCCTTAAGAGCTTATTTTTACCTCTCATTTATCCTCTAACTCTGTTAGGTTAATAAATCACTTTGCAACTTTAAGTTTTCAACCTGTCTGTCAATATTCTGTGCGCCCACCCCCACCAGTGCCTCATCTCAACCCATGAGTCCAGTGTGTTTGTGTTAGTTTGTTTCCTCTCCTCTGCCTAGCTGCAGCAGGAGAGAGCATAGAGAGCAGAAGTTGTAGGTCCCTGGCATTTGGCCAGGGTCAAACCTCAAGAGGGATTTTTTCAGCTAACCTCATGGTTAGCTGCAAACTATTGATTAAATTAGTTTTCTATTATTTCTTTAAAAGAAATCACTTGCATCCAGTAGCCTCTTTAATCAAGTTTTATGTTGTCAGAACAAACCTGAGTGGCAAAATCCTAATGGAAAAAGCCTGATTAATAGATGTTTCTTTCAACTCCAGGCTTGGTTTAATGTGGCATATGTGGTTTACTGTAGCTATTTTTTATGCATTTCATTTCTTACAAATATTAAATAAAAAGAAGAGAAGCTTTCCTAAGTGCCACACCAATATTCCCACAATTATATTGAAGGTCAGATGCTGACTTTCTGCGGTGATAACCCTGTTCTCCCACACCTCAATAACTCCCAGTCTCTGAGATGTCAGCTTATTGCCAGAAAAATCAAAATAATAATGTCCTCTTACCTTGAATATTATAGACATTTCAAATCATGCAATTCTGAGAAAGCCATATTGAAATTGAAGAACCTATTGGCCTTTTATGATGGATTGACTGCAAGAGCGGACAAGTGAAGGGCTACAGTTGTCATTTATCTGGACTTCTGCAAAGCCTTTGCCATGTCTCCCACAACATCCTCTCAAAATCGGAGAGAGATGGATTTGATGGGTGGGCTGTTAGATGGATAAGAAGGTGGTTGGATGGTTGTATCCAGTGCTCAGACAGTCACATTCAGTTTTCAACAGCTTAGAGTCCCAATGGGTATCAGCGACAAGAGGTGTCCCTCAGGAGACCAGTGTTGTTTAATGTCTTCGTTAATAACACAGACACAGGGATCGAGTGCACCCTCAGCAAACTGGCAGGTGACACTGCTGAGTGGCGCAGTTGACACACCTGAAGGATGGGATGCCATCCGGAACATGGCATCAAGCTCGAGAAATGGACCTGTGGGAATCTCCTGAGGTTTAACAAGGCCAGGTGCAAGGTGCCGCACCTGGGTCAGGGCAAACCCTGGTACCAATACAGCTGGGGGATGGACAGATCGAGAGCAGCCCCGCTGAGAAGGACTTGGGGGTGTTGATGAATGACCCAGCAATGTGTGCTCTCAGCCCAGAAAGCCAAATATGTCTTGGGCTGCATCCAAAGCAGTGTGGTCACCAGGGTGAGGGGGGGGATTCTGCCCCTCTGCTCTGCTCTGCTCTGCTCTGCTCTGCTCTGCTCTGCTCTGGTGAGACCCCACCTGCAGTGCTGCTGCCAGCTGTGGGGTCCCCAGCACAGGAAGGACATGGACCTGCTGGATCAGGTCCAGAGGAGGCCATCAAGATGATTAGAGGGAGAGAGCACCTCTCCTATGAGGAAAGACCAAGAGAATTTGGTTTATTCAGCCTGAAAAAGAGGTTTTGGAGTGACCTCACAGTGGCCTTCCTGAAGGGAGCCCACAAGGAGGGAGAAGGACTTCTTACAAGGGCATGTAGTGACAGGACAAGGCATAATGGCTTCAAACTGAAATAGATCTGGTTTAGATTAGCTATTAGGAAAAAATCTTTTATTGTGAGTGGGGTGAGGCACAGGAACAGGTTGCCCAGACAAGTCATGAGTACTCCATCCTTGGAAGTATGTAAGACCAGGCTGGATGGAGGTCTGAGCAGCCTGTTCTAGTGAAATGTGTCCCTGTCCATGGCAAGGGGACTGGAATCAATAGACTTTCTTCATGGAAGGTTCTTCCCTTAATTTGAAATTGAGTTTATTAAAAATAATATGAAGCAACTTTGTTTACTAGTATTACACATCTCTATCCCGGGCAATTAATTTTCTTCTACTATAGTGGTGGACATTCTGGTTTTCATTAATATAGACATTTGACTGAGGGAGTAAGCAGAAAAAGGCTAATAAAAATATTATCAGTATTTGTTTTGATGGTGGTAACATCAGCAAGCCTGCTGACCTGTTCTCTGTTTTCCTTTATGCCTTTTACCAATTATTTTATACTTTTCCCTTTCCATTTCTCCTGCAAAAGGTAATAATCCCTACCATCTCCTGTAAAATGCTGTGAAACCTGGAAAATCAAACTGCAGCATCTGAATAAGATGTTTCTATTTCCTAGAGCATGTCTGTTAAAGAAAATCCCATGTGTAAGGTGCAGAAGATTTAACATCTGGTAAAGAACAGTCAAAAGTCTATGGAATTTTATTGTGGTTCACATTGAAAGAAATTAATTGGCAGAAAAACAATCACACTTTTAGGTTTCTTGAATAAGACTGTCAAACACTTCCTCTTTCAGGGATGAACTATGAACTTATAGTCTCTACAAGAATCTTCACACCTTTCTCTTAAAAAAGATAGGCTTCAAATGCTTACCTTTCCTGTTGAAATCACCTGATTTATGCAAGGGTTGATTGAGCCTATAGTCATCCACAATGACTTTTAGACCATTTCCTATTAGTCTGTTGTGGTTTTGCATGCTGCAAAATCCGCTGGGGAGTTTTTAAACAGCTTTGAAAGGAGGTTAAAGGAGTTGAGTGCCCTGACAAAAGTGGCATTTGTATACTTTACACAATCCTCTGCAAGGAAGGCATTGTGAAAAATTATTGAAGAAGTGTTATGAAACACTGGCAATAATCTGAGAAATATATTTGAAATCTTGATTTGTCTGGCAGGGTTTGTTCTCTGTAAACCCATGGTTTGTGCTATTAAGATTTTATTTACATTTGATTTACTACAGAGAATAATTCTCTCATAGAAGTGAAATTCTAACATGAAAACAACGCATTGCCCAAAAAGATATTGCTTTACTTGACTGGAGAGAAGCAATTTGTGAGGCTAGGCAGGGAGTTTATTATACCGTATGTCTGTGGCACAAATAACATACCTTTTAAATTTAAAAATAAGGAGTCAATTTCTTTTCCATTTTACTGTCTTAAAGTCCCTGTTGCATCCTCTTTCTAATCATGATTCAAAGTTTACAGAAGTAAAGGAATTGAAATCAGGAGTGACAGGATTGGTCCCTGGAACATTTAACAGAGATATCATCTTTTTATAAAATTCAGTAAACATAAGTCGCTGTCATATGAATCTTTTTGTGGTTAATTATCACATATACTTGATGCCACAAAGGTTACTGGAGACAAAGTCTTGGGTTTTTTCTCTCTTTGACAAACGAGTTCCTGTGCTGTAACTTGAAACTCTACTTAAAGATACTGGATGAGGTTTTCCTTCTGCAGTTTACTTGCCCATCTAAAGCAGCCAAAGAACACAGGATTTTTCCTCTTGTGGTTGAAAAATTGTTCCTCATATGCAGCTGAACTGCTTTGGTCCAATGAAACATAAATATTATAAGTATAGTACAATGCATTACTGCATGCTAGTAAACAAGAAGGAAAATTCTCAGTTGCT
Organism: Pardalotus punctatus; assembly: GCA_013400915.1. NCBI lineage: Eukaryota > Metazoa > Chordata > Aves > Passeriformes > Pardalotidae > Pardalotus > Pardalotus punctatus. The sequence continues at coordinate 341,723 of VZTX01028273.1, forward strand.
GGTATCACTATATGGCCATTTGAAAAAGCAAAGTAATGGCATTCCAATTCTTTGTGTGTATATGAGCTGTCTCAAAAGGGGGCTTGGTTTGGTTTTTTTTACATTTAGGGGCTTTTACGTATGTACATTTAGGTATCTTCAGGTGTTTAGGAGACAGGAATGCTGAGCTCACTTGCAAAGGAGGAGAAAATGTCACCCTTAGCATTTCTCATACCCTCTGGCTAGCAAAGCCTGTTCCTGTGATCAGGTGGTAGCTGTAGTTAGTCTCACATTTATACCATATTTTGGTATTTTTTCCTGAGGAGTAACTTCAAATTAAGCCGTTTTACCAAGCTAGAAGAACAGTCACCTGCCCTTGCACTTTGTCTATTGTGTTCTGACCTCCTGCAGGCCCTGTATCCCGGTCTGCCATATGCATCATGTGCTGGCTCAGCTGATCAGATGTCAAGTCTTTAAAACCATCATGCTATTCATCTTAAGGTTTTGACTAGGTCAAGCTTGCTGTTGTTCCTCAGCTTATTAAGCCTATGTTTTCCACAGAGCCATTTGAAAAAAGCTCCAATGCTTCAAAAAAGTTGGTAAGTAGGCGAACTGGATGCCATCTGGAAAGATGAAGATATGATTGTCAAGAAATCCTATTTTCCAGAAGGTGGTAGGACAAATTACTGGTACCTTGTGAGTAACTAAAACAGACTACTGGGATTTTTTGAGGCTTTAGATTCTCATAGTCTGCAATGGGGCACATGAGGCAGTGGCTGGCACCTTATGGTTGCCTTTGGCTGAAGACTTCATTGTAGTTCATCCCTCAAATCCTTCGTCTCCAAGCTTGCTGGATCCAGATGGATCAGGCGTTCTGGCTGACCAACAATTTGAGATGAAACCTTTCACACTCCTTACCTCTACAATTAGTTTGGAATCATTTGAAGGGACTTATATCCTGCATAACAGTGCCTGAATTCCTTTGTCTTCTCCTTTTGCACTTAGCCACACAAATTCCTGGCCCTTTGAACCTGGGTGTGGAAAGGTAGGGGCAGGCTGGTCCCCAAATGCAGCTGCTTGGGTCGGTCCTGCAACATCTAGTATCAATTTCATTTAGGAGTAACTTAGATGGGTATTTACGTGGTGTAGGTTTGTTGCTTTTTTTTTTTTACATTGCAAGCCAAATGAATTTTTGCCTTCGTAGGGGATGCGTGAGCCAGGAAAGGGAGAAATGGTCAGGCAGGCAGAGATGGACAGTAGTCATGAAGTAACTACTAACTACCCTGCCATAAAATACACACTTTACCCCAGGGGTTTGCAAGAGGGTATGACTGGAGAGAGGCCAGCAACAAAAAAAAAAAAAAAAAAAAAAAAAAAAAAAAAAAAAAAAAAAAAAAAAAAAAAAAAAAAAAAAAAAAAAAAAAAAAAAAAAAAAAAAAAAAAAAAAAAAAAAAAAAAAAAAAAAAAAAAAAAAAAAAAAAAAAAAAAAAAAAAAAAAAAAAAAAAAAAAAAAAAAAAAAAAAAAAAAAAAAAAAAAAAAAAAAAAAAAAAAAAAAAAAAAAAAAAAAAAAAAAAAAAAAAAAAAAAAAAAAAAAAAAAAAAAAAAAAAAAAAAAAAAAAAAAAAAAAAAAAAAAAAAAAAAAAAAAAAAAAAAAAAAAAAAAAAAAAAAAAAAAAAAAAAAAAAAAAAAAAAAAAAAAAAAAAAAAAAAAAAAAAAAAAAAAAAAAAAAAAAAAAAAAAAAAAAAAAAAAAAAAAAAAAAAAAAAAAAAAAAAAAAAAAAAAAAAAAAAAAAAAAAAAAAAAAAAAAAAAAAAAAAAAAAAAAAAAAAAAAAAAAAAAAAAAAAAAAAAAAAAAAAAAAAAAAAAAAAAAAAAAAAAAAAAAAAAAAAAAAAAAAAAAAAAAAAAAAAAAAAAAAAAAAAAAAAAATAGGAAAGAAATTAATTTGAAGAGCATATGAAAGCATACTGTGCACTTGGCCCATATGAAGGCAGACAATGTTAGACACAGAAGATGATGTGAGGGGGAAAGAAGCAGCAGAAAGAACCATCAGAAAGGCCAAGGGCAGTGTGATTAAGGCTGAAAGAGGGAATCATGAAAGAACAGAGTCATGATGACTCAACAGTGCTGCTTGTCCCCTGCCACTTGGAGGAAGGCAGCAGCCAGCCATGACTCTGGCAGTGTTGCCACAGCAGAGCAATAAGATCTTCAGCATCAGTGACAGCTGGGGATACTGGAAGCTTATGCCTGTCCCAAAGAGCAAAGAGGAGCTCTCTGTAATATCTGCACCCACTGTTGCTTCCTGAGCCCAAAGTTAGAAAATAGAGCTTTTCCAGCTCTAAGAGCTGTTTATGGCTTCTACATGAGGCTCACGTGGAAAAGCACCTCTTTGCCCTACCAGAAAGAAGGAAATGCCCCGGTTGAACTTTTTGCTCTGTGTGGCAGTAGTCCCACCAGCCCTCAGAGAGGCATGCTATAAGGTAACAAAACAAAAGCTTAATTTTTCTCTGCAGTTTAACTGTTTCTACCATATGTCTTCTTCCTTGTGGGAATTTCATTAGAATGCATGGTGTCCTTTGGAGGTATGGTACACTTTTTTTTTCTGAAAGTCACAGGCTCAAAAAGCTGTGCTAACATCAGGCAATTTTGTTTCCTGTCATTTATTACCCTGTTAGTACAAATGCTTTTTTTTTTTTGCTAAAGCACATAATTTGTGGTCAGCTTCATCTGGTACTACTAGACAATTACGGTAAGTTTACATTTTACCAGCTGACATTTCCTGTAAGCCTTCTGTGGGCTAGAAATATAAAATGAAACTAAGCAAACATGTTCTGACAAATGAGAAATATTATTTTATTTTATTTTGTTTGTTTGTTTTTTTCATAACAGTATCTGGACTGACTGCTGTCTTACCACAACTTGTGACAAACATGAAAAAGCATGTGGCAAAAAATAATTTTCAGTATTTCTGCAGATATTGTCCTCTGACACAATAAACCTCATTACTCTGCACAGGCTTATGGATGGAGATGCTTCTAGTTAACACTCAATTCTGAAGGAGCTTGCAAAAGGTCTGTTTTACTCTGTAGTGTTCTAAGCTGTGCATAAGAGCAAGAACATCATAATTTCTTACTTGCTATCTCACATTAATGTGGGAAGCTCCTACAGTCATGGTCTTCAAGACCAATGGGGTTTGCTTCATACGAGTTAAACTGAAATGACTGGTGCCATCAGGTATATGTAGTATAAGGTGTCAATAAGTATTAAATAGTATTTGTAGCTGAAACTGTATTCTGTAGGGCTTCAGCTGTGACTGGAGATTTCTGACTGAGATACATGCAATGAGTAATGCTGGTAATGAAAACTATGGGCTTTTTCCTTTCAAAGAGAAAAAGAAAGGTGATCAGAAGTAGCAGCATCCATATTTGTTGGTCATTCCTATATAAAATTCTTTCCTATGTCTACATGTTCACCATCCAGAAGAGAGGAAAATTCAATTTGTTCAGCTGCTTGTTTTCCATTGACTACCAACACCAAGAAATGTGCAAAATCTTTTTTCTCAGCTGACAAGCTTTTCTCTTGCTGATTTTTCATAATCAGGCACTGTGCTGATCCAGGATGGAGTCAGAGACTACTGAACTTTGCAGCCACCGGATGGGGGCTTTGCCTACCTGGAAGGCTGAATCCAGACAGCACTGTCTTGACTCACTTTGTGCCCAGGCTGGCTGATGTAAAGAGATTTGAGGATCTGCCATTTGATCCTGAGTGGTTCTTTGTGCCAAACTGTGTGGTATGTGCTGATTCAATAATCACATGGGTGAGCTTTCCCTTGGAACAGCAGAAGTGGGTATAGGAACAAGATGCATGGTGCTGTATAGTCCCACATCTCTGCTGAACAGTTTGCTTCTACTTTGAGGAAATTGCTTCCACAGTACAAAGGTACCAGGGAACACTGTATGTTTTCTTCAAAGGGCAATGTGTTTTGGGCTGGGATAGAAGAAAGTTGTGCAGTAAAGGCACCAGCAACGTTTTGAACAGGCTGACAGAAGTGAAGAGAAAGGAAAACCACTTTTTTTCTTGTGTGTATTTGCTCTTGTTTTAGGTATCTTTCCAATCTGACCTTTTGAAAACAATGTGTCTACACATCCCACACACAGAAGGATGCAGAGCTGAGTGGTTTATAACCACTGCACGTGCGCCACGCCAGCTGTGCCACCCTCTCCCCAGATGTGTGCCAGGGGCTGACCCAGGCCTGGAATGTGGTGGGCCTCCTGCACCCTCGTTGGGGCTACTGTAGAGGCTGTGACCGCATGTGCTGGTTTTTTGGCTGGGGTAGACTGAATTTTCTTCACAATGACTAGTATGGGATTACGTTTTGGATTTGTTCCATGACAGATGACTTCATCATCTCTGCCAAGTTCCCAGCTCCTAGGTATGACATCTCAGTGTCCCCTGGCCTGGGTTAGATCAGTCATAAAAAGGATCTTTGCCATCAAGGGCAGCATATGGTGCGCAGCTGTGCCAAGATGAGGGGGCCGTGAGACAGCCCAGCAGATCTCCTCCCTGATGCGTGGCACTGCAAGCCTTTCCTCTCCAGATGACCTGGAGTGTATCCCTTTTCCTAGCCACTTTCTGCATCCTAGATGTATGCAAAACCACAGGAGAAACAGCTTCACTAGCTTGATTCTTGATAAGTCAGGAATTTATGTCTGCATGTTGCTATAGCTGTATGTTACAGGGAACAGATTCATAAAGGGGTATGTTGAAAGGCATGGTGTTAATTGGTGCCATAGTACTTTTAATTTAGTCACATGTATCTGGCAGTGCAGTTCCCACAGCATCTGCCTTCCTCACGCACAGGGGAAAAAGCTTTCCAAGAAAGTGGATTTCTTCACTGCAGTGTCACAGAGACTAGGCAACAGAGATTTTTTTGGTAGGAGCCTTATATAGCATAGCAGTTGGACTAAATTCACAAAGTCGTCACTTGAATATCCATGCACATATGGGCATATATGGATAGCCCAGACTCATCCCAGACTCCAAGCCGGAGGCTTTTGGATGGACTTTCAAAATTCCTGACATGATTTGTTCCAGTAATAGTAATGGACAGGAGCTGTTCAAAGCTATAAAGTGGCTTGGGCAACAATAAATCTGCCTCCAGGGTCTGTCTCAGTTGGGACTCTTTGCTTTCCTCATCACAAGGTGTTACTTCTCACTGTATAATTAACTTGAAGTGCAGACTTTTATTTTGATTCAGGAGGAGGGAGGAGGCATCTTTGACAAATTCTCTGGGGAAGATAAACTAGGTGAGAGTACCATCACAAGGTCAGTGAGTACATGACAGCACAGCAGGGAGACCTGGCCTCAGCAGGTGAAGTAGAAGATGCATCACTATTAAAGCAGAGCGGCAGGACGGTCTGTAAGCAGACATGATAGCTGTCCATTGGCCCCCAGAGCTGGTGGAGACCATTAAGTACAGACATGTAAAAAAAACTTAGTGAAGGCTGCTGTGTGTGAGTGATTTGCATTGCACTTTATGAAGTCTCAAAGAGACACACAAATGGTTTCATATCACACCAAAAACTCACACTACTCACATTAAATACGATTTAGTATTTGCTGTTAAATTGGAAAGAACAGCTCTATAGTTTGCATGTAGAGCTACAATTGAGAAGAACTTGATCCACGACCTTTCAGGGTCCTTGTGCCTTGGGCTAAATGTGCAACTTTAGGCTGATCCTTATGCAGAATTAACAAATGTGAAATCTGATTTCACCCATTCTGAAATTCAATGACTTTATCCTTCCTGATTTAGCTTTCATTTTCATTCCCCTTGGCTGACATTTTTAATCCATTCTTAGATTCTCTTTATCTGATATGTCTTTAGTCATACTTTTCATGTTGTTTCGTTCCGTATCAGTTACATTCATTGAGGGCTGCTAAGCCTGGCCTCAGTTAGTCAGGAAAAGACATGGAAAGAGATTACCCATCCACATATAAGACCACTGGCTTGAAAATGTCCACCTTTCCAAAAGATAAATATGTCTTTTTCTTCCTGTACTCTGCTGGAGTAGATGTTCTCAGGCTTTCCAGCCTCATAATCAGTATCCCAAACTCATTCAACAGTTAACTGCCATTTTATGTCTTGATATCCTGATTTTGTGATACTTCCCTTGCCTTGCCTGTAGCTTCCTCTGTTTGTTTAGGCTGAGGATGTTCTTCACCTTCATGGCTTGTCCCTGTGGTCTCTCTGGATGGCCAACACCAGCTTCAGTTTAGCAGTGTCAAATGGAGTCTGGATCCAGGCTATCAACCTTTTCTCAGGCCTGCAACTCAGGTGTCTCTTTCAGGTCAACTGTCTGAGTCTCCACATTCCAATTGTCACCAAGTCTTGTAAATTCTACAGAATATACAAATACACTGCTACCAAACACGACAGTGTTTTAACCTACAAAGCTAAAAATTAACAGCCAGGTGTTTATCATCTCTTCAATTTCATTCTTGTCCTGCATCAACACTCTTTTTTTGGCCTTCAGCAGTGCAGCCTTCTTGTTTATGTTGGTTCAAGATATTTCAATTTAAGCATTCTCCATGTGCCACATGAACAAGGTTCTCATTCCCACTGCATCCCTAAGCAGATTTTCCTTTCTCCTTTGTGCCAAAATCTACTTCTATGCATTGGCATGGTTTTTTACCCTCCCTCTCATCTTGTAAGTGCTGTGGAGATGTCTTCTCTCCCAAGGCCATTTTTCTGTTGCTTTGCACATTGAACTGCATAATGATTATTCATATTTTTTATGAAAATATCCAGGCTGTTTTATAACCTGATGGTGTCCAGTTTCCAACACTATGACAAGGTGAACAGGGGTTTCCTCACACACTTACATGTCTGCTGGCTTGGTATAAATTATCAGTAAATACTGTTTTTACTTTGAGGATAAAAGTTTTATAGGACCACATGTCTGCTTCAAATTCATCTTCTAAGCTCTGTGCTACCATGTTTCAGTCAGAAGCTGATGAAAAAAATCTGTGTACACAAACTGGTGAGATCTACTGGACCTATGAATATTTATGTGTTTTCTTGACCTTTTTTGTAACAACTCCCTGGATAAAGAGAGTATTTACTTGAGGCAGTTGTGCTCACAATATGAAGTCAGCACTGGCCTGTTGTGAGTGGCTTTGAGCCCACAGCCTGCTGTATACACAAGACTCTGTAGCGTCCTGTGGTTTCACTAGACATTTTTTGTAGCAGAAACCCCCCTCTCAGAGCTGTAGCCTCTGCTATGGGGGAAATTGGTTAGCCTCATATGGCACACCCTGATCATGTTTCCCAACAGCATAGAGCTGAGACAAAATACTAAAAGATTTAACAGCTTCTAGCTGGAAGGTCTTGTGCCTGGAACTACAGAACATGAAGCCAGCCTATTTGCCTCAAGAATCCAAACAGAAATGGACATTTTCTAGCCAACAGAAATAACCAATTTAGTGAATCTGGGGTATTTTCTACAACTTTTGCATTAGCAAGGAAGTGGAGAAATGAAATTCAGACTTCCCAATGTTCTTGTGGCTATGAATTTCTCTTGTACATAATCTCATGGCCTTGTTATCTTCACTTTAAAATATCTACCTTGCTATCTGTCTCAAGAGGAATGTGAGTGCAATATTAAATATCTAACCCTACTGTATAAGAAACTAGAAATGAAAGAAGGTTAAAAAAAAGCTCCCTCTTTATTTTCATCCTTCTCAAAAATTACCACAATGAGCCATTGTGGTACAGCACTCCAGCAGGGAAACTCCAAATTCCACCCTAAACAAAAGTAAATTAGTGGTCATTAGCCACTCCTTTTCACTGTTTTCTTTACTATTTTGGAAAAGTAACCATAAACTGTTTTTTGTTGCCCATATTTTTAATTACTGTATTGTCACTTTGCTGTTATGAGTCAGCCAGACAACTTGTTTAATAGCACTGTGACTAATATAGTGCCTTTGTTTCTACAAAGAGCTACACCAAAGAGCACCTAAATAAGATCGTTCCAGCGATACTTTAATGTGTTGCATTTGAAGTCTTTGCTCCTTTGCTGCAAACTGTGCTCACTGCTTAGCTTTGACCACAACTGAGTAAGATCACAGTGGGATTCATTCCTCTTCTTAATAAAAGTTTGTTCACCTCAATATTTATACAGTTGGCTAGACCATCTCTGCTTGCAAGGGGTCCAGCGAGAGCAGGTATGTAATGCAATATATTAGACACATGCAGGGAATCCAGGGCTCCTTTGAGCCCGACTTGCTGAGAGCTGTGTAGCAGTTTCCCTCCATTTCACAAGGTCTGTACTTTGGTTTTCTGTTGGTTTAGCCACCTGTGCAAGCTGAAGGCAGGCAGGGGTTTGAGCTGAACTGCATGAGATGCTCCTGGCAGGTGCTTTGACACTCAGCCCAGACGTGAATTCCAGCCCACACAGCTCAGTAATTCTTAAAATTGTGGGTCTGCTGGAAAGAAAATTTGGCTTGCCTCTGGCACTCTGAGACAGATGTGGTGATACAAAACCAGGCTATCAGATGGTGGTACTGCCTGGGGCCTTTTCTCCTGAATTTTATTACAGACCTTTCCCTTACCACAGCCTTCTCATGCATATGAAAGCTACCATTTCCTTTTCAACAATTTTATTCAATGTTTAATTCAATTGTGTAGTCCGGGTGCTAAGTATAAATAAATAAATCCTGCTGCAGAAGAGTTGGTGTTTGGGCAAGTTACATGAATGTATGCATCTCTCTGTAAGATAAAACTTTGCGTGCCTGTACTTTGGGATGGCAAAGCAGAATGACAGTGAAAAGGAAATTTATCTTTCTGCTTGAGCTAACCCTCAGACATTTTTAAACTCAAGACCTTATATCCCCTCTCATTCCTTCTTGGAGGTGAAAAAGAGTAACAGTGCTCATGCCGATATGTCAGAATACCAGGAGCTGCTTTGATGATGAGTTTATTGCACATGTCTTTGCATATTCTTGTGGCTGAAGAGGTATTGTACAGGAGGTCTCTTCTAGCTCAAACACAGACAAACTGAAAATAACTACCAGGAAGAAAACAATAACAGCAAAAAGGAACAGAACCTACAGACTTTCCTTTGAAGATCAAACTGATTAGCTACAAGTAAGAAATAGCCAGACAAGAAGTAAAACTCCCACACTTAAATGGTAGACTCATTATTTCTTATGTTGGCGAGTAAAAATCTCTCCAAATAATGGATACCACAAAAGATGACAGAGACAGAGCATTACAATACCAGCTCAACTGAATCAGCTACCAATATTTGACAGGAGCTCACAAGGTGCTAATAAATTTCATAAACGCAGGGTGCAAGTGAGTTCGATAAAACAGGAAAAAGAACAAAGAGAAAGATTAGAAGGATCATAATAAAGTCAAATAATTAGTTTCAGAATCAGCTAAAGAATGGCTGAATATTGTGCAGTCCTCTTAAGATATGAGGGGGTTGAAGGTAGAGAAAGGGTGGTTTGGACCTTTCTAAAAATAGACAGACATTAATATGTATTCTCATTTGTGTAAATACAAACACACATGTGCTCACCTGCCCAAGATTTCCTTTGTGCTCAGCCGGCATTTTCTGGGTCACATATAATGGGAAATGGTAAGCCCTGAAAAGAAATCCATAGGAAATTTTGAGTTTTGGCCCTATTTGTAGATTCAGGAAGGGTGGGCTCTGGGAAGGGCCAAGCAGTGTAAAAAAAAAAATCTGAGAACTTTCCTGGGAGTGTGAGAAAAAGAGTCAAAAGTAACCAGAGAGAAAAGTGACTGGTTAGAAAGAAAACATAGCAAAGCAGTGGAAATTTAAACCAGAAAAAGGGATTGAGGAAGCAAGTTAAGTCCAAAGCCTTGCTCATTTACTGATCTGAACCACTGAGAAAATGTTCAGATGTAGCTCGTTGACTCTGAATTTAAGATCAGAGAAGATGGAAGGAAACACAGGCACCAGGAGGAGCAGAACTATCCATGTGGGAAGAAGATCAGGGCAGATTGTTTCACATTTTGGCCCATCCAGAGGAAAGTGCTGACTCAGATTGAGATCCTGACTTAGTATTTTCCAAGATCCCTGTCACATCACTGTGTTGCATTTTCAGAAATGAGCCTCATAGAAATGCACACAAGCATGTCCTGGAAATGATACATCATTCTGACAAATAAATCAAAAAGAAGCCTATCCAGTATTAAATGCATCCTCTTGAAATTCTACTTCTGTATTGTCAGTCATTTTTGCACCATTTCAGAAAGTTTATCAGAAAAGCCCCTTTGGAGTAGAAAATGGCCTAACAAAATTGAAAACCTGTGAGTTGATGTTGTACATAGTCTAACAAAATAAAAAATATGTGAAATGAGTGCTGTATGGATTACAGGGGTGCCTAGGGCCGTTAAAATTGTGGAAGCAGGACAACTATTCTTTACCTTTAATCAGAGTCAGACTACATGGTATTTCTCATACCTGCAAAGAGCACATTTGGTTTGAGACAGAGCTTTCAGTAAGTGGGTTACACACAGGTACTCAAACACCACTTCTGTAAAAAGTTCAAATTTAAGTTTGAGTTTGGTTTTGTTTGGATTTTTTTTGAATGGCATGTGAAAGGCTTACTGAGAAGAAACTTCTGTCAATGAACAGAAACTACTTAGCTGAAGTAACTTTTACTTTTCATCTGAGACTTTGTTTTTCTCTGCTCAGATTAAAAGATACTTATTTTGTCCATCTGTGTGTAGCTTATTTTTGATACAAGCACAAATGCATGAGAAGTTATTCTTTTAATTGCTGTTCTTTGCCTATAATTTGTTCATGTAGCACTTGTGTGGTTGGGCTACACATAATTTTAGAATTCATAAGAACTTTCTGAAATGAAGAGCTAACTTATCAAGACCAGCTCAAGGTTTTAAAATTACTCATTTTTTCCACTTATATCCATGTCACTAGCCACTTCTGATAAACACCATCTGAGTACCATGTAAATTTTTTCAGCACTCAAGAAAAAAATAGTTACTAGATAGCCAACATGAATTTCACCAGCTGGACTTTTGGATTCACTGCTTGTTTGTGCCTGATAAAAAAAATCACAATTTCTTCATTCACAGATAATTTTTATAAAACTGCTCTGTTAATCAACAAACTCAGAGAACAAGCACATGAATGGCATAAGGGAGTTGACAGCATTTTATGCATTTTCTAGAAATCTCTGAAAAGAACTGCATACATTTTAAATTAATAATTTTATGGTGTTTTATTTGAGAGTTTTATCACTTGTCACTAAATTATGGCCTTTCTATAAATTCACAGCCATTTTATTCCGAACATTTTTCTACCATCCTAAATAAGGGAAAGAATTTTAGCATATTTATTTGTAATCGAAACCAAAACAATTTAGCTTTACAGTGAGTAATATAATCTTTCCAGCACTGAGTAAAAGGCATTGCCTGAGTGTCTGGAGTGGCTAAAAGAGAAGAATGATTCAGGAATCAAAAGATAGCAAGGCTGGACCATCCAAATTAAATGGAGCTCATGGTGTGTAGTGGGTTTCTGATGATGTGAAGCAACTCAAATTCTTCATAATTCTCAAGACTCTATACCAGCTTCAAATGGGAGGAATTTTGAGACTATCTAAGGGAAATTGGAATATTCTTAGCAAATAATGTGAACATTGCTGATAGGTTTTCATATAAATTCATTAAAGTGCAGGATCTATTCTAAGCTCTCAACCTTTTCTACATTTTTTTCATCTGTCAGAGTAATTTTTTTGGGTACTCCACTCTAGTTAAAAGGACTTTTTTTTTTTAATTGAAGAATCTTCTGTTGATATCCAGAATCCAGTTTCCCAGTTCAAATCACTTTTAAATCAAAAGGAATATTTCCATTGACTTCCGTGAATTTTTAAATCGATCAACCTGTAACAGAAACCTCAAGCAGCACCAGCTGTTCAAGGAATAATACAACTCAAGTGAACAGTGCTGGTTTTTCACTAGAGATAGTAAAGAGCTGTACATGGTTATTGCAATAAATTGAGCAAGAGGGAATTCTTCAGCATTTGTTTGGCCTAATAGCCAAATTTTCAATGCAGGTAAGTATTTCAAACTTAATTTATCATCATAGTTCCTTGAAATAGTGTAATCATGTAGCTCAAGTGGAGAGAAATACCTTATAAATCCCTGAAAATAAATTTCAATTGATAGAGCAGCATTATTTTCATAGTGTTGCTGTCCAATAGTCCTTCTAAAGATGAAGCCAAAGGGGGAAGTCTAAATTTGTTCTTATAAGATCATAAATCATTGATGTCTACAGTTTTTGAGGAGGCAACCAGAAACCTGCAGAGGCGGACAGCAGGTGATAATGCAGGAAGACCTGAAAGTGGACAGAGGACAGTTGTACACACCCCAGAGGGACAGTTGCCTGTTAGCAACTCATGTTTGACCTTCGGGAACCTATCAGAAAGGTGACTGTGGGGGAATTTCCTTACCTCTGGTGACATTAACAGCCTAAGGACAAAATAAAATCATGAATTGTGGAATGGCTTTCCTTCCATGTCATTGGCTTTGGATTCATGATGGATTCATTTGGATTTATGATGGTACACTTTTCAAGAATATATTTCTGTGGAAATGTTTAGGCACAAAGATACATTTTATTGCATCTTTTTGATAAGATAGATCCAATCTATGAAGAAGTACTGAGTGTCATTTGTCCCTGTTAAACTCACAGCCCTGGGTTTATTTGGAGACCAGATTTACCTGAGTCATTTGCTTTCAGTTTTATAAGGTCAAGGCCATCTTTGACCAGTGATATAGGTAGAAATCTTACAAAAGATGTGTTTTCTTGTGAGATAGCAGTGAGCAGGGAGTGGTGCAGCAGGTTCCTCCCCACTTTGTGCAATGGGGAGTGGAGCCCTCTATGATTTTATTTTCCCTCTGGATAATGTGACCACAGTACAGACACACCTGGTTTTCCTATGGATCAAGGATTTACTCTACCTTTTTCTGCAGGTAGATTTTTGGCATACACCTTCTCCTTATTGCTTGCGAGGAGCTCTCTGCTTACTGTGAGGAAGAACAGTGGTCAATATGAGAACCGTAATAAAAGAATGAGAGAGAAAGCTGGAAGACAGACGGCCTTATTTCGCTATCTTGTATCAGGACCAATGGCTACGTAAGACACCCAGAATATTTTTGCTGTTTCTAGGCCATTGTGCTGCTCCTCACCTACTTCAGCAGCTTCCATACACCCCATGCATTGCAGAAGTTGTTGTTATCACTCTGCTCCACTCAAGACAGCAAAGAGATGAGAGGTTTTGTATAATTAGCTATTTTGGGGCTGAAAATCCCACACCTGTCTCACAAGTTTGGGGTTTTACACTTCCAGACTTTTTAGAATTTTTTATTATTTCTGGTTCCCACTGACAAAAAAATAATCCCATGGTTACTCTTAGACTAGTGATGGCCAGGACAGGTTTGAGCTGACAGCCCTCAGCCAGGAGTCCTGCAGGGTAAAATGGTAAAACAGCTGAACTACAGATTTCAGGGTTTGTGGGATCCAGCTTGCTCTTGAGTCTGCCCCTACACCAGGGATGCACAAAGTGAACTTCTTGGTCATTAGTTTTTTAAAAAGCCTCAGTGGAATCCAGAAAACAGCAAACAGTAAAACTGACATCCTTACTGCACAATACCCTGTGGGCCCATGGATAGATGTAGTGCAAAGGGAAATAGCAAATATTATGACATTTGTGACTGGATATACCACACTTCTTGTTTGCAGTAGAGTTTACTGAAGAGTCAGGGTTTATAGACAAGGGGAGTCAAAATACCACCATGTCTTTGGAGCTTCAAAAGGATCTCTGATGAGCCTCACTGTAAAGCCTGCCAAAGAAGCTGAGCTATTACAACTCCTCACATAAATATGCAATTGGTTAAAATACAAGAAAAAAGGAGCAGGAATTAGTGAGTGGTTTTTGCAGTTAAGTGGGTTCAGTCATGAGAGGGCTTGCATGGGGCCTGTGCCATTGGTCATGCATTGGAATGGGCTGCACAAGGAAGTGCTGGGATCACCACCCCTGTAAGTACTCCAAAGGCACGTGGATGTGGCATTTGGGGATATTGTCCAGGGGTGAACACAGTGGTGTTGCTTTAACAGTTGGACTCCCTGGTCCTAGAGGTCTTTTCCAACCTTAATAATACCATGATTTAAAATGCAGCCATCAGCAGTTTGAGAAGCAGGGGGAGTTGTGAATTAAGTTTGCTGATGTACTAAGTTATTCATATTAACTTAGTTATTCGTATTCACAATTAAGTTTGCTGATGTGGTAATCTATTAATATTCATAACTAAGTTTGATGGTGTACTATGTTACGCAGGACACAGAGAGGAGGTCCAGCTGCAAAGAGCTATTAAAGGACTTCAAAAGACAGTGTGACAAGGAGAAAAAATGGCAGATTAAAATCAGGGCTGGTAGTATGCAGGAATAAAGAGTAAGGACAGAATTAATATGCTGCAGAAGTGATGCACAAAACACAATGAGGTTCTCAGACAATTCTGTCTTTCCTTTTGACTTTTTCCCTTTCTAATTTTAACTACTAAATAGTAGATAATATCTTTTCACTCCAACCATGCGCATGTATTCACACTCTCAGATTGTGTAGGCGGAAGAAATTGCACTGATGTTCAGTAAAAAATGGCCAAAGCTTCTGATATGCTTTTCTATGGAAATATTTATGGTATGCATTAAAATTAATTTTACCCTTACATTCAGCTTAGCTGGAAATGCCTTCCTCACTCGGATATTGTGAGGAATGACATAGAAAAGAAATCCAGGACTCCTGTGAATGTGAAAGAAGAGATGACAGGTTTTCATGTTAAAAGTGATTCACCTAATTTCTATGGTATACAATTATATACCATACAAAAAAGGCATGGGATGGGATGGGATGGGATGGGATGGGATGGGATGGGATGGGATGGGATGGGATGGGATGGGATGGGATGAAAAAAATATGGTTTTATAGAGGCTGATTTTTATGATATTCTTCTCTAACATTATTATCACAGTAACAGAGCAAAGTGTGGAATGTTCAGAAATTTATTTTAAACACCCTGTAGAAATTGCACAGATTTACACTGGGCAGGAAAAAGTCAGGTCAATATGAGAAACTAATTCTTTAGATTTCTTTGAATGGTTAGATAACTATGGCAGCACTGGTGAATCTCTACCATGTCTGGTGTCAGACATTGAATGGTTTCAAGAGGCTTAAAAAAATTCCAGCTGGAAATAAGGATACTTTGGAGAAAAAAAGAAGGAAAAAAATCCAATTAATCAATTAAATGAGAAAAAAAAATCAAACCACCAAACTACTGAAATGAGAATATACAAACATATTTTGTCAGCAGTGACAGGTGTTACTTCATCTCTGCACTGTTCATTCCTTCACTACTTCTCTGCTACTCAGCATTAGGAAAAGAACAACCCAGAAAATTGCATGACTAAGCTAAACCTCCCTGCAAAACATTTGCTGTTTTGAGCCAGATTTAATACAATAACTTCAGGAATGCAGGGGACAGCAGAGCACAGGGTGGATACACACAACCAAAGCAGGTTGGATTGCGAAATGTTATTTCTTCTGGATGCAATTTCCTTAATTTTTTTTTCCATAGAACTGTACATCAAGATGCAGAAGGATTGTAGAATTCTCAGTTTATAGTCTAATTTAATAGTTCCTAACCAGTCCTGGCTTTCAATTCAAGAAATAGAGTATTAATTCATTCAGGAGTAGTGGGGAGACACACTATCTCACTGCCAATGACTAATTAAACATTAACCTTTCTGTTAGGTTTTTCATTTTTCCTCTTTTCTCTTCTCTTTCTTCTCTTTTCTTCTCTCTCTTCTCTTCTCTTCTCTTCTCTTCTCTTCTCTTCTCTTCTCTTCTCTTCTCTTCTCTTCTCTTCTCACTTTCCTTTAATTTCTTTTCCGTTTTCTTTCTCTTTTTTTGCATTTTTTTCAATAGAGCTTGCTACACCTGGTTGTGTATCCCCCCAGACGAGAGTTAGTCTCTTTAATACCTCATGAAAGAACGTGACCACAGAAGTACACATTGTCTGTGTTAAAAGCTTACTGGGGCTTCTCATGCTCAGTCCTGAAACTGGAGAAATCCTACAGGAGAAATGTCACTTGCCTCTCCCATGCATATGCATGTCTGTGATGAATATAAACAAGAACCACTGTTTCTTTCAAAATCAGCTCAAGTCTCCAGGATCACTGAGTCACTTGGTTACGACTCTCAAATGTGGGTATGAATGAAGGTATCTTGCACCAAGGGAGGCAGCTGAGCCCATGGGAGCAGGAATGGCTGCAACAACTACAACTAAACTTGTTGGACTTGCTGCAACTAAACTTTGGAAGTGATGTGGTGCTATTTCTGGAATTTGCCGAGTCAGTCAGAGTTCAGGAGGTAGTTGGAAGTCTCATGTTGGCAGGAATGCCGAGGAAAATTTGCCCCATTCCCAGTCAGTTCAGGCAGTCTACCCCCTGATGATTTGCTGGGTAAAGCCCTGAGTACCTGAGAATTCAGAAGCCCGTGAACCTGGCCCAAGCTGCCCCAGCCTCCAGCTTGGACCACTCGCAGAGAGCCCAGCAGATGGGCTGATCTCAGCCTGGGCTCCACAGCTTTTACATGCACAGAAACTTGGAAGTGTTTTTTGTCTTTAATCAGGGTAACAACAAATTTCAAATTATCAATGCCTTCTCACAAGAATAATGATGTTTCCTCATCCAGATACAAGAAAAACTTGGGAATTTTATAGTCTTCTGCCATATTTCTTCAAAAACATCATCTTTTCCCAAGTCATAGACAGGCAGGAGGAAACAAAATGTGTTTTATACGTCTGGGCAGGACCATCATTTTTCACAATGTAGAACAAGTCTAGCAATTTACTTTTCATGGAGATGATGGTGAATAAACATGAAAACACATTTTTAAAATATCTGTATTTATTTATTTGTTTAATATTCAATTTTCAAAAAGTCTCTATAAAAAAAATCAAAGTTTTTAATAATATTCCAGTGCAAAAATATAGTCTTTGAGATTAAAACTTCCATATTACTACCTCCAAATAAATAAAATAACAACAGACACATTTGAATGATTAATTTAAAAAAAAAAAATTAAATCTGAGAGTTTAAGTTAAGTCAGTGCAATACAGTTAGTCACATTCTTTTGAGATATTAAGTAGACTGCCCTCCTGGTAATTTCAGTGCATAATAATAATAATATTAATAATAATAACAATAATAACCAGCAATTAATCATCAATCCTCTAGTTCCAAAATGTGCTTCAACATTTGCTTATCTTTAAGCATGTCTACTTGCTTGATTTGGATTTAGATATGTTTAGTAGTAAGCAGACATAGATACATTTTCCTGAATACATCAACTTCCCCATACTGGTGCTTGTATCTCCATGCCAAATAGATCAGACTAATCTTATAACATCCCTCTCTCAAGACAGCACCAGATGGAAAGCTGGGTACAATATCGTGTCACTTCAAGATTTCCATATGGAAATTGGGTAAACATTGTCTCATTTTGTATTTTCAGGTCAACAAACATATAACAAATAGACAGGATTTAAAGACAAAGTAATTTCTTATATAATATTAGGGAGTATAAATACTTTGGTTAGGATTTCTTAATAAATAATTACTTAAGACACTTAAATATTAATAAATAAATGTATAAAAATCAATAGAAAGATCAAAACTAAAAAATTATTGTCAGAACAAGATTTGCACAGTAGCTCAGTACAAAAGATCATAAGATGGCACTAGCATTTGCACAGCCTCTGAAACTGGCTTCTTTTTCTTTTTTGAGAACTTGAGGTGTCCCCCAGTTTTTGTAAGACGCTGAACAGCTCATTCACAGCCTTGCGCTGGATTTTCAAGTCATTCATCTGTAATAAATAAGAAGCGAATGGAACAAAAGTTGTGCCAAGAACTATAAATATTTACTGATCACAACCCACAGGCTACTCAGCTACCAGGGTAAAACAGAAGGACATCTGTAATTTTCAATTCCCCACTGCCTAATTCCCAAAACAAAGAGCCACTTTGTCACAGATTTTTGATTTCCCGTTTCTGTGCCACTTTGCAACCTGCCACAGAGGAGCCATATTCTGTGAAACAGAGCTACGCCGTAGTTAAAAGCAGCTGAGTCCACTGGGGCGCTGTGTGCAGATCTCTGCGAGGATGG
The DNA here is from genome assembly GCA_013400915.1 of Pardalotus punctatus. Classification (NCBI taxonomy): domain Eukaryota; kingdom Metazoa; phylum Chordata; class Aves; order Passeriformes; family Pardalotidae; genus Pardalotus; species Pardalotus punctatus. The sequence goes on from VZTX01028273.1 coordinate 359,976, forward strand.
CATGAACACCGTGGGCCAAGTGCTCCCACAGCCACGGAGCATTCCACAGCTGGGCACGACTTTCCCAACCAATTTCCATGCCACAAATGGCTGCAGCAGTGGCAGCTCTGGTACAAAGCCTGTGTGGCAGTGCTGCCAGCACCCCTGTGCCAGATTGCAGCAAGACTCGGCACCACCCCACGCTGTAAACCTGCAGCAGCCCCTGCAGCTGGAAACATTTGGTTTTCCAGCATGAGCTGAGCTAGACGGGGATTACCATATGGGTTACTGAAGTACTATTGGCTTGAATCGCACTCAAATCACAACTGGAAAATATAGTATCATGAGCCTTGTGGGCAAAGGAAGAGCCTTACCTGAAGTTTTGTCAGGTCCTTGAGATCTTCTATCTTCTTTGAGCCATCAGAAAGGCTTTCTTTCAGAGTATGGAGCTCCTCAGATATGTTCCTGACATGAGCCTTTGACCTGTCAGTGTTTTCAAGCATTTTCAAGTACATGGAAATAATCTGACTCAGGATGATCCTTTTTTCATTTCTCTGTTGAAAAATACAGTCAAAAAGAAAGGTCTGTGACTGCCCATCAGCAGGGAAATGGAGGAAGATAAAACAGCATGCAGGGGTTCTCTGCTGCTTGAAACAAGATGATAAAGAAGATGTTGCAGCTCATCTCCCAGGCTTGGCTGTACCTCAGGGTCAGTTCATAGTGCAGCATAAAGCATTTTTATGGGGACTTTGGTCTCATTTCCAAACTACCAAAGAGAACTCTGTTCATGTTCATTCTACTGCAGCTAATGATGCTGGTTCTGGGAGCTGCTTTGTACCAAAAGCGCTCCACAAAGTGCCTGAGATGCTTTGTTATATCTGGTTTTGACTCACCTCTGTCCAGCTTGACAGCTTCTCCGTAAAAATAGGTCCACCATCAGCTACGTCTGAATGACTCGAGTTCTGAGAAAAGACCAAGCATATCTATTATACAAACAACATTTCTCACCAGGCAAATATATGTTCATTATTCAAATGAGCAGCAAAATCCTGATTTTTGCACACCTGGCCTATAGCTAACACAATGCTTTCACTTCTAATTACCAAACCCCATTATATGGCTCCCTGAGATCAGAAATTGTATTAATCTGCTTTTCAATGTCTTCTTCTGCTATAACTCATCTGAATAGAGATGTTTATCACATCCATTTTCCCAAATGCTCCTTGCAAGTTTTGCTATTGACAGATGAAAATAAAAGCTTATAAGCACAGCAACTAGCTAGAAAATCATTGGGTTTGATCTTGGCATGTTTTCTGGTAAGTCAAAGTCCAACGGTTTGTGATCTGTGATCTTAAATTCATACAGTCTCAGTAAAATCTCATATGGAAAAAGAATGAATTATTTCTACTATGAAACTACAGTTTGCAGAACTGGAGAATATCCCAATATCCCACAGTCAGGCATGGGGATATTCAAGATTACTGGGCTACTGAGAAGCTCACAGGGATGGAGTTGAACTATCAGATGTTGGCTACACACTCTGTCAGATTCTAGGAAGCAAAGGCCAATACAACTCTCCTACCAAGGAAAGGCAAACTGAATCATTTCCTCTTCTGTGTGTCTTTTTTTCCTTTTTGTATAAAACAGTGTATTTCCTTCTTTTGTCTGCTCAGTAATTTAATTACAGGGAGTGCAAAGGGAAAACTTGCAGGCTGACAGAAACCTCCCAGGCTGATTGGTTCCCCATGCTGAGCACACTACCAAACTGTGATTTTTTTTCTTCTTCTGAAAGGTGGGGAGCACCTTCTGTGGAACAAAGTTTTAATGTCAATGCAAAAGGTTCACCATGGCTCAGGATCTCTTCTACAGAGTTCTATATATTCTAGTAAGACTCTCTCTGGTCTATGTTAATGATAAATTTAAGATATAATGCAAATTTTACAGCCAGTTTCCTGCAAACACTGACGAATCACACTAGTTTTTACCACTTCAGGATGGTTCTCTGACTACCAAATTTCAGCTGTCATTTGCACAAATTTATGACAAATTCATGGTAAAATCAGAGCTGAAAAAAGAAGCAGACAGTCACAGTTTTTTCATACATTTGGAGGGGAAAAAACGCAACAAAAATACATTGAAAATAAAAGTTGTTAATTAAAAGTGACTCTATTGTAGATCTGCTGTCTCTGTGACTAATCCCTGCTGAATTCATCTGTGTACTACCTTAATGCCTCCCACATGAAGATTGGTGAATTAACATTACACTTATCAAGTTACCAAAATTCTATTTGACAAGAAGGAATAACATGCCAGATTATATTCCCATGACAGATCACAGTCACACAGGTGGAAGTAAAATGACTGGAGGATGCAAAAGAATGAGAAGTAGGAACCACATTTGAGCAACACACTACTACAATTTAAAATAAGTAGAAAATGCATTTGTTAAAGAAAAAGTTAATCTCCAATATGTTTATATTGCTAACTAGTACTAAATCTCCCATTAATATTGCTAACATAAAATTTTAAAAGTCAGTAAATTGCATCTAGTCAGAACTGAATAAAGATTCATATATTGACCATAAATTGCATTAAGATTTCTTGCTAGAAACTATTCTATGTAATTAAACCTGAATTGAGCTGGGAGAAGGTATTGTGAAAGGAAGAGCATCCCTGAAATAAATGTAAATTACTACAATAACTATTGAAAAACTAAATCAGGTTAATGAAAGGGCTTAGTAAAACAAAAAATGCTATCCTCATTCTTAAAAAGGCATGATCAAAAAATTAGTTCCATGATTACCCTCTATTGGTACATACTGAGTATATCAAGCAGTGCTCAAGTTTGGACTATATGCAAAGTACAAGCAGAAGGAGAAGATAAATGCAGAAGACTATACTTACGAAATCAGCTTTCAGTTTGTCTATATCATTTTGAAGTTGAAGAAGATTCAATCTATTTTCAACATGTCCAAAAGAAATCATGATGACAGACAGAACAAACAAGCTGTAGGTTTGGAAAGCCATTTTCTTGGTGGTGGTTCAGTTAAACTTCTCAGAGAAGTTCTAGAAGAATAGGTCTAAGAGCAGAGAGCTTCAACTTCTAATAGTTAAATCTTCTATTAGAAGAAAGTAGATGACTGAACTTCATCAGCCTGTCAGTGGTATTTATACCTGGTCTTGAATTTTTTTTATTTCGTCATCACAGCCTGTGTATATTTAGACAAGATCGTGTTAGATAAGAACCCTTCAATTTTTTGGCTAATCAAGGGAATCCCTCGAAAGAGTCTTTGTTAAAACATGGTCCTGGAAAAATTTTTGGTGGTTCGTCAATGGGTAATGTTTACGTAGCAGATTCTGAAGTTTCTTTTACACGTGGTGGTGGAAAAGGGGGAAATTACGATACTGATCAAGGAGTATGCATTGTGGCTCAAACCAATTCTTACACACCATCTGAAAAAAAATCTTATGTTGTGGTTAAAGGGTCAGTATAACAGTCAACTCATTTCTGGTATTCTTTTAAAGCAGCCACTGAGTTTGACATGGCACTCTTCACAGACACTTAGAGATTTAAATGTTCTTTCTACTGCTGTCCTTTTGTGAAACATTGCTTGCATCCTTTCCATGGTCTTAAGTCCACTTCTGCTGCTTTTGCATTCCTCACCTCCAGATTCAGAGCAGGACAAACAAGGTTCCATCATTAATGCAATGATGTGTCATATTAAATTCCTCTATGGTTGTCTACTATCTGTGGGAACAGAGTATTTAGTACTTAAGATGCTCATTTCTGCTGGGCAATGATTTAAATTCCCCACCTGCCATTTCACTTGCACTAATGTGTGTAGAATTTGAAAACAGAAGGATATGGATGAAAATAAGCCCAGCTGAAGACAGACAGGGTGGTCTCTGAGCACATACAGAACCCTGAAACAACTGTACTGAGGATAGCTGGGGAAAGAAAATGGTTTTGTATAGAAATTAAACGCTGCTTTGATGGATATAATGGGAAAAGAGCTTATTCTGAAAAGTCTTATGAAGAAATCAGATAATTTTGGGTGACAGGATATGAACAGAGGGTAGGTAGAAGCCTGAAAGAGAAAGAAAAAAGGGGCCATTGGGAACAGAAAAGAGAGGGAATCAGGAGGAGGGCACTTGGGGGCTCAGTTCACATGGGCTGCAATGGAAGATGTCTGTAGCTCATTAGAAATAGATGAAAATTAAAGTTGTTCCCAACAGGCAAGATTTGAACTCTTCAGCTCAGCTCCACATGACTCTTCGGATATTCCTTGCAAGTAACTCTCCCTTTCCCCATCAGCTCCTTCCATCTCAGTTAATGACCGCCAATGCCACAAAATCTTTTTCATCTGCAGCTTGAAAGAGGACCTCCATCTGTGGAACAGACCTAGACTACTACTACCAGGGAAATCGTCATTTTTCAGGGAAAAGAGCCAAATTTCACCAACAGTGACAGGCCCAAAAGCTGCATGCTAGAACTCCCTGGGAACAGCAGCATAGACAGATGAGGCACATCTCACAACAGGCGTGGTACTACACAAAAATTAGTGCTGTAATCTGCTTGAGGTAATAACACTATGCAATGCACCTCTTGGTTTTAGTTTAAGAAGTTAAAACTGGTTAGGCAATGACTTAATTGCTCGGAGGTGTTGGCATGAAGGTAAGGTAATAGTGCTATTCAAGGATGCTTCAAAGCACTGCAAACAAGTGCAAAGTTAGCATGCCCACCCATGGCAGAGAGGTTGGACTAGATGATCTTCAGAAGTCCCTTCCAATTCAAATCATTTTCATTCTGCGATTCTGTGCTAGAAATTAGAATCATAGAATTATTTTGTTTGGAAAAGGCACTTAATGTCATTGAGCACAACCACTAACCTAGCACTGCTCAGTCCACCACTAAACCATGTTCACAAGCACCACATTCGCATGCCTTTTAATTACTTCCAGGGGTAGCGACAAAATAGAGGTCCCACCAAAATTCAAAGGGGACTCACAATTCAAAGTGAACTCACAACTTAAAGTGAACTCACAAATGTCAGCACACTGAACAAACCTATTGATAATGTTGAAGCATGTGGATTGCTATGCAAGGCAAGCACAAAGATGTTATGGCTCAGCTAAATGCAGTTTTATATGCAGCATGTTTTATAAGATGGGAGCACCTGCTGAGGTTCATTGAGTGGCCGTGAGTCTACGGAACAATTCTTTTGGCAAAATGTTGGAAAGGACACGTCAAGTGGGAGAGTGAAAATTATTCCTGTTACATATGGCACTCTTTATGCAATCAGAAACATACAACTTGAAGAGGGACTGCATCATGAAGCTAAATTTTTGCCATTGCAGGTTCTAATTTGAACAGTGCTTTTGTGCTGAATTACTAGAGAGAGTATAAAGAGCTGAAAAAAGGAAGTTTGGGAAAGATTCTTTTACTTAAAGAGTTTGGTGCTCCCAACATACTAAGAACAAATCACAACACAATTGAACACAACTGATTTCTGAAATTTTCCAGCCAAACAGAAGATGTGATTCCAGGAGGTGAAATATTAAGTCAGGAGTACTGTCTTCTCCAGAGAACTATTCACCCAGAGTGACCATGCTGGGTTAGGCTGCCCTGTTAAACTTGTCAGACACACATCTCATCCACAGCAGGCTGTGCCTCTCAGGTGACCTCCCTTTGGTCTCACATTACAACCAAACTTTTAAGAATAGCAGGAGGATGAAGTATTGGAAAAAAGGATTTTGCCAACTCACATTTTGTCAATACTGGTTATCATTTTGCAGGGTTACTTGGCTAATTTGATCACGAAATCTGCTCACACTTCTGAGGAGGCCACTTGCCAAGCATCCAATTTTGCAGGTAAGAAAGTAGAAGCACAGAGCAATGGGATGGTTCATGATCATTCAGCCTCCGGGAAAGGCAAATCTAGAAACACAAATGGGGTCTCCTAGTCCCATTGTGGTCCCTTGACCACAATGTAGCGCTACAAGTAATATATCATAAACTGCGGCAAGAAATTAGGCAAAAAGCAAAGAAAAAAGCCATGACATCTGTCTCTGTCATGCTTCCTTCTGACTGCAGGTCTGACTTTTCAGTACACTCTCCAGCCTGGGGAGGTTAGATTCAGACCTTTTCCTTATCTCCACATCCAAATTATCACATAAAGCATTGAATGTTCTGTGATAAATCACCAGCTGCACTGAAATGTATTTTAATACAGAAATAGAGTATCCCTTTTCCAAATCCTTTACATTTTAATAAATGGTGCCACATTAACATACTTGTCTCATAATAGTCTCTTCTGTTGACACACAATATTGTGACTCCAAACTATTTTGAAATTAAGCAACAGTTTACCACAGAATATGAGGGCCCTCTGTCTCTTCCAGCCCTGTTTTGCCTCCCATTCCACTCAAAAGTGATGAAGCAGATCACCATTGTCCAGTCTTGCTGCCCAAGAACTGTGAGCAGTCCCTTTGTGAGGAAGCCCCAGATTCTGATGGCTCCCCTGCACTGCCTTTCCTGAAAATCAGCAGGATTACAAATAATGCAGGAAGTGTCCTGAAAATATCTGTTCCTTCCAAGAGCCTAAGAGCATGCAATTTTTTATCTGTGTTCTTTAGCAGATATCTGTGGAGTGCGTGCTGGAGAGGGCTGAACAGTCAGCACTAACACAAGCTCTTTGTCTGGGCACTAGTCCTAATCTAGTTGAAAGAGATGCCAGAATAGCATTGAAAAGTCTTGTGCTGCATAGAATTGAAGTGGTCCTTCTGAGAGACTCCATAGTCACAGCTGGATTATCATCAGTTCCAAACACAGAAGGAAGTAAAACCAAGGCATTTTTTCATTTTTGCTGCCTGGAACTCATCTGACTCTTCATGCAAAGCAGAGGTTTCACACCCTTCTGTTCATACAACACCTTACACCAAATACCCGAAGATGCCCTTGCAAAGTCACATCAAATTTCACTATGACCACTGATTACACCTTTTTCCCTTTCATTTTTTGTTTTATGCATACTCCTCAGAGCGCTGAGTGGTTTAGTGGGCAACTGCCCGTGCCAGTTCAGCAGATCTCTGCCTTTCATTTCTCTAAAACGCAGTGGCTTTCTCCATTACCACTGCCCAAGGAAAGCAGCCCAGGGTCGGAAAACCCTCTCTGAGTTGTCATTCTAACCTTATATTACACTTCATCTCTAAGTCTCCCTTTCTTACAAAGCAGCAGAAATAGTTCCTTTGTTTCCCCCTTCACAGTGCTGGGGCGGTGGAGGCGGGGTTGGCACACTTGAGGGTGTTAAGTGATTAAACTGCCTACGCATTGTACCAGCGCTATGTAATTGCCAAACATTGTTATTCATGTTGGTACTATCTGCAAAGTAGATATCTTGATAATCAGGCATCATGACTAAGGGGACTTAAGGGGACTTACAAGAAAGCCGGAGGGGGAATTTTTACAAGGGCATGCAGTGATAGGATGAGGGAATGGCTGCAAACTGTCAGAGGGAAGGTTTTTATTAGGCTTTAGAAGAAATTCTTTACTGTGAAGATGGTGAGAAACTGAAACATTGCCCAGAAAAGCAATGGATTCCCTGTCCCTGGCAGTGCCCAAGGCCAGGTTGGATGGGGCTCTGAGCACCATGGTCTAGCAGAAGGTTCCTTGCCCATATAGTTGGAACTACATGATCTTTAATGTCTCTTCCAACCCAAACTTTTCTATGATTCTATGAATTTGCAACTGACCCTTACAAGTATATCATAACACTGTCATTTTCCCTGCCAAAAGAACAAAACAAAACAAAACAAAAAAACAAAAACCCCCAAACTGATAAGACAATAACCAAACCAAACAAAAACCAAAACCAAAAATAAAATTAAAAAACCAACCCATCACTCTCCTACAGATAAGGATATGCTTCATCAGTACTACACATCATGGAGGATGTAACTGTCTATTCTCTTTGACCACTGGCTCTCCGTGATTTAGAGGGTGTTTCCAGTGACCAGTAAGGATAATATTGGCACAAAACACCTACTTTGTTTTATAAAATAAAATTTCAGGGTAGAGGGATGTTCCGTAATGCTCAAAACTAACTGTTTTGACATTTTTCTAAATAAAATTTTGTCCCGTTGCAAGGACACTTTGGAGATTGTGTTGTTTGAGAGAACTGGAAAACCAGTTTGTACCATCTGATCTATGACACCAGGAAGGTCCTTTGTTCTCCATTACATACTCCTGTCTGCATGCAATTAGCAATGGGAAAAGGCGCATTATTGATCTCTCTTTCCACTCACAAATTTTCTCACACACATTAGCTGTTGAGTCGTCCAAAGAAAGGGAAGGAAGAGGAAACTAACACTCGGTGTTTTTAAACATCTAAAGAGACAGATGTCCAAACAGATAATGAGCTGATGGGTGCAACTTCAATTGATTAGAGTGAAAGTTCAAAATTATTAAAATCTTGGTACTTTGACTTACACAAGACATCAGTTTCATACTTTCCTTCAGTTTTTCAATTTTGTAAACTCATGCAGGAGTTCCCTACCAAACACTATGATTCCTTTCTAAACTAGCAACAGGAAATAACTACCCATCATGGTCTGAGTACTCATCTATCCTGAAAGTAAGCGTTCAAGCTTTTGCTATACCCAAGAAGAAGAGGATAGCCTCTGGCCTTTCTCAAACACTACAGTGGATTTTGTGGTAATTCCCAACTGTATTACCACCAGCTTTGTATTGTCTAAACACTCCAATAATAGCATAATATAAAATTCAGCACTAGTGTTAAAATGGTTTTCTGGAGATTATAAAAAATATTTTCCTCAGAACATCTGTCCTCATCATCAGCTGCTCATGTCCCTGTTTCTAAAATCAGCATATTGCTGTCTTCCTTTTCTATTCCTTGAAAGACTGTTGAATTGACATATATGAGGAAGCCTGAGTCTCGAAAGACAGACCAATAATATACATTTGCTCATTGCTAATTGTGCATGGACTGCAATATGTAATGGAGACACAAGTTTCCTTCTTATTTCTTGTACCCCATATCAACAAACTGGTTTTCCAGCTCTCCAAAAATACGCAGCCTGTGTGTATGAATGATTTAGAAACTATAAGCTACCAGTGAGAGCTAGCCATGAGAAAGGCAGGTGAAATTCCAAAATACTCTTTGTCTTGAAATAAAGTATGGAAAAAATTATGACAATGTAGAAGACAGTGATGGACAAACATGGTATGGGTTTTTACTCTGTACTTCTATTGTCGGTAACATTTCCACATACCCAAATCCTGATTAAAACCTATTGCCCGTAAAATAGAATAAAATTCTAAATCTTATTTAATTTTAGTTTAAGTCCATATCAATGAAAAAGCAGCATGACTGTTGGCACAACAGCAGTCCAAAACTATGGCTGTGTTACACCTCCTGTGCTACAACCACAGCATGTCTACAGGGTTTTCTACATAAAATCTTCCACTTTCACCAGCTCTTCCTTATTCTTCCAAGAGGAATAAAACACCCTTTAAAATTTTCTGGTTTCAGCACCGTAATATCCTTTGGAGGTACTGCCCATTATAAGCATTGTATCATGGATCTTACAGTACCTGTTTCCACTTTAAAAACCAGCTTCTTGTTTTATATGATTTCATTAATATTGGGATCTATTTTAGAGTTTTGGAGTTGGGATGTTTTTTCTAATCACTTTTTAATCAGTACGGTTGCAGGGAAAAGACAGAAAACAAGAACTTCTAAAAGCAGAATAAAGCAAATAGAAAAAAGATATTATTTAAACACAATTGTTACAAGATCTTTCCTAATAATTTTTAAACACTTTTGCCTAGGCATTTTAGGCACTAACACCTACAACATCCATATTTATTGGTTTTTAATGTTAAGCAGGCAGTTCTATCTATCCCATGCTATCAGTAGAACATACTGACTTCAGATAAGGCACCCTGTGCCTTGGTGGATGCGAGGTGTTCTACAAAATAAAGATTTTTTTTTTTTTAAATAGTTTTCCCCAAAGTGGTCTTCCAGAGTTTTTAATTCTTCTGTTCCTTCCAGGTCAGGATATTCTATGATTCCATGGTTCTCTAACAGCCCTGCTCTTCATAAGACCAGCATGCTAGTATTACCATAACCGTTCCCACAAATGTTTCCATTAGTTTTAAGGCAATATTTTAATTCACTTTGAGAAACCTAATTCATGGAGAATACAATTCCACTGTAATTTGCCCTGACTGTGTTCTGTGGTTCTATCTGATATTTCCTGTAAATATGTATGTGTATGTCTACCATTGTTGTATGGTACTACATAGAAAAAATATCCCGTTTTGCTCAGTGTCTTTCCCCAATTCCCAGTAAACCTGTGCATGTTTATTCTACACTTTAACTCTCCATAGAGAGACCTCTGGTATTTTCTCTGTCTGTTATTCAGTTTCATTTTCATAGAATCAAGTCCACCTTCAAAAGAAGAAAAAAACACTGGAACTGCTCATCCAAGTATCTGTGATAACAGCCCAAGGCTCTTTTTCAAAAGGACCGTGTCGTTTTTAAAGGGAGAAAACTGAAGGATGCTAGTCTTGGATCAGCTGTTGGTTTCTGTTTGTGCTCGGTCAATCCATTCAGGGATTTTCATTAACCTCATCAGAGGCCAGCTTGCAACCTCACAAAATAGCATGGACTCAGCTGATAATTCATTGCAGATTGATAGCAATCTAATACTTTTCACACATTCTTAATACAATATCAAAATGGCATTTTTCAGACTATCAGCCTGTCAGTGAGTCAGTCCTGCTCTTCTGCCTCTCATTATATTTATAGAATTTTCTCCACAAGTTGGGTTTTGTTTTCCTTCTTGTTACACTGGTTTTTTTTGCTGTTGCCTTTTATTTGCATCGGAGCTATTTGATCTAATTTTTAATAAGGAATTCAAGTGCCATTTGAATTTTCATTGTACAGTTGCATTTGTTTTCACAGTCTAAGTACTTTATCTTATAGATATATTCATTGTTAGAAATTACTAGTCATATTTAAATTTGGAAGAAAACAGTAGTGGAAGCAATCCTGCCATAATTTCTTATTAAATATACTAAGTTGAAATGTGAGCATTTGGAGGAAAAATCTGATCATTTTCATGTTATCACCTACACAATTTGTAATCATTAATTATCACATATGTACATGGAAACACAATGTGTATGTGTGGGCGCATGTTGGAGGCTAAGTCAATGATCTGTTTCGATCATCAGTAAGAAAATATCCATTAAATATTTCAAACCAGCCTACAGAGTGGACATTTTCTGTCATAATAATTTGGAAAACTCCACCAGACATTTCCTAGAAGAACTCTACTACATGATGCAATCTTTTATTCTAAAACAATCCAGGAGACGGTTTGGTGGGGATTCCCCTTACCTGCCAATCTCTTAAGCGCCATTCATAATTGTGTGACTAAGCGAGCCAGTCATGTTTTCTCACAGAAAAAAAGCAATTCAGTACACGGATTTGGTCCTACCTGTTTCTGTCCAGCCTCCAGGACACGTAGGGGAATGCCAGAAAGTCAGGCTTAAAAGCAATTCATCCACAGATATCATTTTACTTAGAATTGGCCTTCTTGTGAGGAGTTTGTTGCAAAGGTTTTTCAGTTAGATTCAGAATTTAAAGTGAAAGGAGAAATATGCAAGACCTTTGCTTTTTGGTAGTTAAAAAATGAAGAAGGTACTTCACACCCTAAGTACATTTCCTCTTCATCTCCACAGGAAATAAGACTGCCTGTAGAAGAGCTACTGTGGGTCGAGTGTAGATGCACTTCATTTTAAAGCTGCTCATCTTTTTTCAAAGGCCTGAACCTACAGCTATGAAGGGCTCTCTGAATTAACATATTCTGGTCCCCTTAAGATAATGAAAAGATTTGATTAGTTACTAATAAATACTTTTTTTAAAAACACAAACCTAAGAAAGGAGAGAACTAAATTTCTTTGCTTTTTTGAAGAGATTATTGAGTTTCTCCCAAACTAAAATAAAACAACTTTTTAAAAAGACAATAAAATAAACAAATATTGCTTTCTTTCCCCCAAAACTGCAAAAATCCTCTTTTCAAAAATAGCAAAATACAGTCTCAAGTAACATACTTTAATCAAAATGTAGGTACTGTGGCAAGTTGGGTTGTTAATCTTTTTTCCTAAGGAAATGAAACTTATGTAGTTTTTTAGCTATCAGTTCCTTCCTTGTCAGTAACTTTTGAACAGAGTCAGCAGTGTCTTCTGTCCAAAACAAGCATAGTGTGGGACTTGGGTCCTCAACATTAATTTTTTTAACTCACTAATCTGCTCCTATAGTATTGCTTCTCTTGCTAATGAAGACATAAATTATCTTCAAACAATTTCTGATCTTACCTAAATATTTAAGCACCAAAGATGAACAGTCTAAGCAATGGGAAGTTTGAAATCAAAAAGTTATTTGTACTAGAACCTGAACCAGAATAATCAAATATAAGTAGACAGATAAGTGTACAGCAATAAATATTTGTTAAAGAAGTAATTGAATATTTTAAAGAAGTAAAAGATCTTCTAATATGATCTTATTATAAGATCTTATAAGATCTAATAATAGATCTTCTAAAGATCTTCTCATATGTAGCACACATGCAAACACATTAAAAATGCCTGTAATTTATGGCATTGCAGCTTGAATTACATTTAAAAGAGCCTGTGATGGGATGCATCAGTTCCTCCTCTGCTTCCAAGGAAGTCTTTGTGGGAACTGTGTGTCTAGGAGTCAGCAATAATGAAGTGTTGCTTAGTTGAAGAAGGAATGGATTCACTTTGTTTTTCTAGTCATCCCAAATCAGAAGGTTATGCTTTGCTGATATTCACAGATTTAGGATGTGTGTAGGTCTTTTTGACAGAAGGTAAGTACTACTGCAAAAGGTATCATTACAGTAGATGTTCATTCTCTGAATAAGACCGGATGTTGTCACGTGAGTTGTAACTTCTCAGTTTAAGAATTACATTTTCATTTCAAAAATAAACGTTTTGTTTCAAACTCATGTTTCTGAAAGAAACATTAGTTAAAGGAACTGATCAGTGGGCCAGAAGGTAAAGATAAACATGATGCAAGACTGGTGTTTTGGCAAGTCATAAGAGCAAAACTATTCAGAATTTGCCTCAAAAGTAAAGAAAAAATACAACAAACAGGACTCTAATTCTGCTCTTGAGCACTGGAATTGCTGGTGGACGGCTGAATGGAAGTGGATTTCATCTTTGCAGCTGCAAAGACAAATGATATCCTGGGCTGCATTGGTGGAACTGCAGCCAGAAGGTCATGGGGTGTTCTCTCTCCCATTCTGCTTGGCACTTCTCATTCCACAGCCAGCTTAGTGCACCCAGCTTAGGCGCCCCCAGCTCAATAGAGACACTGAAAAATGGCAGAACATTCTGCCAACAGCCTCCAGTGTGATTAGAGGACTGAAGATCTCTACTCATGGAGAAAATCTGAAGGAATTTGATTTGTTCAGCCACAAGACAAGAAGGTTTAGGGGTATCCAATTTCAGTTTTCCACTGCCCAAAAAAGTAGTTACAAAGAAGGTGAAGGTACTCTTTACACACAGGGCATAGTGAATGGATGAGGTGCAATAGGCTCAAATTGCTTCAGTGTGAGAAACATTTAATATCAGAGTTAGCTGCCCAAAGAAGTGGTAGAAGGTAGCTTCAGGTGTTCAACACTGGGCTTGACAGGATCTTAAATAACTTAACCCCAAGACAGCACTCACAGAAGTTTGGACCAGGTATTTCCAGGGCTCCCTTCCAACCTGGGCATTTCTGTGATTCTGTTCTGGTGAGAGCAGCCAACTCTGCCACTTCCTGAAGAACAACAGGAAGACAACAGCATCCCAAGGGACATAAGTGCATCTCTGATGTGGAAAAGGGGTGTGAAAGAACTTCCCAAATTCACACCAAATAAGCCTATGTAAAAACAGAAGCAGAAAATCATGTCAGGGGAATGTAAAAAAGAGGAGCATAAGGGAAGTGAGGCTGGTGCAAGTTAAGACTGGGCTGGATGTTTGTATACATTCTAGCCCCAAAATTAAATAGACAATTCATCTCAATTTTTAATACGGCTGGGTACATTAAGAAGCATTGAATGTAGTAGGTGAACAAGGTTATTTTGAGAGATGTTGACACAAAACACAGAGGTAAAGTCAAGATGACTGACCACAACAGGAATGGAAACAATCTCCTCTAAGGTAAAGGCGCAAGCAGGAAGGTAGAGTTAAAGTTTCTTCCATCAAGTAAACAAATGGAACAAATGGGTGCATAAAATTGCTGTTGCAGTAGTGAGAAATTTTTAATCCAGCTGTCAGATGAGTGGTAGCACAAGCAAGGCAGAGATATGTTATCTGACAAGAGTGGTGTACAATGCTTTAGGACAAATTATGAAATAATGAACCATTAAAGACAAGGAAGGTAAAGAATAAAATCCAGCCTCGATTCAATCAAAGGCAGACCAAAGTGAGAATAATTTGGTTTACATGAAGATAGAATGAATAAAATAGGGAGAAATGTGATTGTGCAAATGTCACTCTGGGTGTGTGGTTTATAGTCAGAAGAAGTTGGGAGGACACCCTTCGGAGGAGGAATGACTCCATGGTGCCAATGCTCATCACAGGAACAATCTCTTGTGCCAATGCTGCAATGGAAATGGGTGCTGTGAAGGTTAGCTGGGGGAGGTGTTTCCAGAAGACTGAGGAGGGGAGCAATGCCAACGTACATTTGTGGGTTAAGCCTGTGCTATATAGATTAGTTCAAACTACAAATGATCCAGAAAACAAACAGAGAGCTCCTGTTTTATAATGGAAGACTAGAAGAGCTGGGATTGCTCATCTTTAGAAAAATAAAAGCTGAGAGAAGACTAAGTTGTTATCTGAACGACATTATGGCAGGAAAACAGCAAATTCAGTTACTCATGTAGGCTAACAGAATAAACTGACACTAGACAAAATGTCTATGTACTGTCAGTGATTAAATTCAGACCAGAAAATGAAAGATTTCTGGCAATCAGATTGTGAAACTTTTCAACAGCTTTCCTAAAAAAAAAAAAACGAAAAACAGAGATGGGTTCATGGGTTAAACATTTCAGAGGAACTCATTCCACTCCTGTGCTCGGTATCTGGAGGATGTAACTTATAAAAAAGCTTAGAGATTCCCTTTATAATCTTAAAAGTGATCATTTACACCAGTTGGCCTGGTCAGTGTCTGTCTTACTGCTAGTTCCAGCATAACTTAATTTTCTAGGTTTAGTGCTGCGGAGTACAACTTTGCTGTGCTTTCTTCCATCTGACTGAGGAAATGCAGAGTTTCTTTTGAAGTCATTTCTGTAGATGAACTACAATTGGCTGATGTTTTTTTCTTCCCTCTCATGGGTGGGGTTGAACTGATATCTTCAATTTCTTGTACCAGAGGGCAAATTTTCTTGTAATTCTTCTTTAAACCCTTTGCAATATTCCAGTGTTTCAAAGAACTGAAAAGCTGGAGCAGACTCAGAAAATCAATAATGAAACCACATACAAAAATTACATCCTTCTGCTTCCTCTCAGTAGTTCTCACTCATGGACCAGTTGAGCACATATATTCAATCTTTTTGCCATACTACTACACATGCAATTTGTAAAAATTCTTAATTCTTTTTCCACTCAGTGAAACACTCATTCTAGAGTTTAGGCCAGGATAATACTCTTTAATACATTTCTGCTACATTATAATGGCCTCTTCCCTTCCTTCTATAAAACCTCCCCAAAGATTCACTTGTTTTTTCTCTATACAGAGGAAAAAGCACATGCTTCAAATGCTCTGAAATCAAATTGTGTTGAACTTGTCTTTCAGCTGAGTGCAGTTCATATCAGTGAACTATTTAACTTAATCACCCTTTTGTATCAGCAGGCTTTTTTAGGGGTGCAGGGCATGAAAACTCAGTTTGCTGGTCTCAAAGAGACCACTGACTCAAGCTGCAGTTCTGCACCTGATGCTGCAACCCTTTTTGTACCCTTCTGCAACCCTGCAATTTTCTCCAAACTTTGAACTTCTTCTTCCCCTTGGCAGTTGTGGGATTCACAACTCTGTCTTAGGATTCACATCTACAGCCCTCGTGGGTATCGCCATTTGTGAAGCACTCTTTCCCCTACTGTGGGTAGAAAAATAGGTTGTATTTTCCACTGACAGCCTGTGGTTTCTCATTCACAAAAAATGTTTTTCCTCACATCTAAGAGGCTCGCTGGTAAGAGGCTCACTTTATCAAGTGACTAATTTAAGGCACCTGTGGTTTATCTCTGCAAGCTTTCTTCATCACTTGGAAATTGCTACTGCTTATTCCTTAGTCATTATACAGCAACAGAGAAAACATTTAGATTGACATGACAAAATTTGTCTTGGAGATGTCAGCGAGTGCTTTGCATGTGGTTAGGGACAATGAGCTGAGCTGGCACAAACCACTTCATCTTTCATGCAGGGAGGGAAAAATCAGAAAATAATTGATGATGCTTTATTAAATGATGGACATGGTCTACAAGCTTCACCTATGGCAATAAAACCGCCAGGGTGTATTCTGCTGTTAACTACTGCTCACTGAACCTTTCAAAGAAACAAGCAAACAAAAGCCCCCCCTGCACCATGGCTACTTCAAGGAAATTGTTTCCTTCTCATCAGCTCTTTTGAAAGCATGGCCGAAACAACTTAAATACGCAGCACTGGGAGAAAGTGCAAGGAAAAGCATCCATTGGTTAATATTAACAAGCAGTGCACATTATTAACCCCAAACTCTATTATTTTGTCAAAAGTATGAAGGCCTTTTTGAAGTCTTAAATAAAAGAAAAATAAGATCTTATGAAATATGAAGAAACATAATTGATTAAAGGGCTGTTTGAAAAGAAAAACCAAACCTGTTCACACCTTGATGTCTTTATATCTATAGTACCTAGAGTATTCACAGTATCTACATGCACCTTAATATCTATATATAACCTCATTCATAATTTCTGTCCGAGTTTTATTCTTTTCTCTGCAACTCCAACTTTTCTCTCCAACTTCTGGCTTTCTTGAAGTAGTTTTTCTTTAATGTGCAAAATACAGCAACATGCTGAAGCATACAGATAAGACCCAAACACCCCAAGCTCCTCTACTGACCCATCACTCCTCCTCTACACTCTTCTCCCTTGGGTTGCCTCTAGCTCTATGCACCCTCTTTCACTAAACTGAATTAAATTTATATTTTCTTAGGATCTATCTCTGAATATTCAAAAATCAGGGAATGGTAATCAGATAGCTGATATTACTTAAGTATTTTAGCATAACATGTTCTTCTGCTGCTTTGCCTGTTTGCTGAGGCAGAAAATCCATCAGAAACCAACAAAACTCTAAAAAGGGCATCACCCAGCTCCATGAAAAGGACTGAAAGAAACGTTGTCCATGTTTGGCAATTCAAACCTACTCCTGATATACATCACCAGCATCTTCATTCCACGATAATCTTCACCTTCAATCAATTGTATTCCATTGATTCCCTTTTCCCTCTGGCAATGTTCCTTTAGAGCAATAGACCTACCAACTGCCTTTAGATTTCCAAATAATTCTTCTACTGCAGCCAACAGAATAGGAATGTCACTCTAAATACTGATTTTTCAATGAAAACCGATTTGAGGTGAGGCCATTCCCCACACGTGTTCTTGGAGAGTGAGTATTCCACAGCTCAGCAGTTCCTGGCAGTTTTTAGGGGGGGATACCCCCAGGGCAGTCATTATTTGCAATATGAAGAAGTCTGGCTAGAGATGGCAGAAGCTGTGAGGTGACCGCTGCAACAGCTCTACAGGGGCTGCCGTATCCCTCCCATTCCTGTGACAGCACTGCCTGTCCCAGCACCCCTTCTCTTGGCAGCCCCACAATTGCTGAGGGGAAGATGACTCGAACAGTATGTGGGCTCAGTGGCTACTGGGGACTATTTGGGGAGCATCTCATTAATCACAAGACCAGAAGTCCATGCATTTCACCTTTGGCCATGCATCTTTGCAGTAAAGAGGTTGCTATTGCAGTCACTAGAAATTGATGTATGTTGTGGGCACAAAGAAACAGTGACCAAACAGCCAAATCCAACACAAGTTACATCCTTGTCCAAATCCCATTCTTATTTCCATGTTTCAGGAAACAGCGTTCTAATCTAATTTTCTAATCCTTCTAATACTCTCTCATGGAAACTATCCCAGCATTTGCCAGGACTTGTTTAGATTGGAGACTAGGGGAAATTTCTTCTCTAAAAGGGTTGTCCAGCCCCGGAACAGGCTGCCCAGGGAAGTGGTTGAGTCACAATCCCTGGATGTAGGTAAAAGACCTGTAGATTTGGCATCTGGGGATATGGTTTTGAGGTGGACTTGGCAGTGCTGGGTCAATGGCTGGACTCGATGATCTGAAAGGTCTTTTCCAACATGGAATAATTCTATGATGTTATGATTCCATGGTTCTATGACTTCATTATTACACCATTTCAGGGCTCCAGCTGAGGTCAGGAGTTTGCAGTAGATGGTTAAGCCTGCAGCAGAAATTTTTATTAAGTGATAATCTCTGCTCTGAAGATTTTGCTCTTTGGAGAAAAAAAAACACTTCAGAGAAACAAGAAAATTGTACTTGGTCTTGTCTGTGATGGAAATTGTCTTCACTGACTGTTGCTGTACTATTTACATAACACCAAAACTGCATGTGCAGCTGCTATTTTCCACTAGATCAGTGTTTTTCAAGTTGTGATCTAGTGACAATTTTAATACACAGCCTCGTTTTTCATCCTTGCTTTTGCAATAGCAGTCATAAAATATATTTTTTTTCCATAAAAAAAGAGTCACTGTTTCAAAAAGACCAAAACAGTGTGATAAGCCACACTAAGCAACAGGACAACAGTTAACACCACATGGGAAATAATTTCCTTTTGAGGATTTCTGTATGCTAAGAAAAGGTAAACTAACTTGAACAAATAATTGATAGACAGTTTTTCCATTTGTCAAAGGAGAAGAATACTTTAATAAAGGAACTTGTCTATAGTCACATAAGAATTCTGTAGTAAAACTAGAGACTGAATTCATATTCCATTAGTATTTGGCTATATGCCCATTGTCCTTACCCTTCATTTTTCATTTCAATTCTACATTTGTGGCAATTGAATATGAATAATTCAATCTTTCTAACCCAACTGCATATCTATCTCAGTTTCCATCCAAGGAAATTACTTAGGAAATGCACTCTAGCACTTTCTCCATCAGCTGAAGTCAGCAGTAAACAGGACGAACACGAGTCTTGTTTTCTAAGAGTGACACCTAGAGTCTCATCTGTAAAATTAAAATGCACTCCACTCCTTCACTTGTCCAGTTTTAAAAGATAACAAGCTTTTGTCCATACTTATTACTTTGAATTGACAGATGAATATATTTAACACCAATTATTTTCCTATGTTTTTGTGAAGATTCAAAGCAATATTTGTTGTCTGGAAGCCTGCATATGGCATGTATCACTTATCACAACGTTTTTGCATTAGGTAAAGACCTTTATTTTGCAGATGCTGTCTTTTGCCTTTCATTCAGGAGTGTTTAATTGGTTTGGAAATGTGATTTTCCTTCCTGTATGAAGGGATGCATCGTGCCCAGAGGTACTCTCATTTTATAGACAAGGCAACAAAGAGTCTGCAAAGTGTTCCTAGCGATGTGGAAAATGAGGGCTGAAATACACAAATCCTAAGCTTTCATGCCATAAAATACTTTTATTTCCATCAGATGAATAGAGGCTGAGCCTTGCTGCAGCCTGACCTCAAACCCTGCTGCAGGAGGTCTGCTGGCTGTCCATGCCCACCGCAGGGCTGATCCCAGGAATACAGCGTGGCAGGGAAGGTGTTACTTGCCCTTTTCAGAGGTCATCTCTTTCCTGTGTCTTCATGTGTCACCCCCGACTGGATGTGGTAGCCCGGAAAAATTTCCACAAGAATAATCTTTAGCAACCTGGATCACCTGAAACAATTGCCCATGGATCTTCCCAACTAAATGTGGCAGTTTTTCTGTTTGCAGGTGTCACTGGCTCCCTTCTGAGGCAGAGAAGCAGCAGCCCCTCCAACTCCCACAGACACGGGGCCCCCCAGTTCCAAACTACTGCTCCCTGCCAGCTGCGAGTACTGGACAGTGATGTCTGATAAAGGTTGGTGAGGCCATGTCCATGGTCAGTTTTCCATTCCATATACCAGAGTTTGGACAAAAAACATTAAAGCTGAAAGCAAACCTAGATTTCACCAGCAAAGGGGTGAGCTGTGTGAAAAAAATCCATGAAAAGGAACCTTGTGTTCATTAAAAATTAAATTACATGCTCAAAAAAGACCATGACATTAAATTTGCCACTGTCCCTCTAATTAACCATTTTGTCTTCAATGGAAAAAAATGTATTTTGCACAGCAACCCCCTTGTATTAGTTAGACATTTGCCATGACACTGCAAACTGATGTTGAATATTGACTCCACAGGATGGTGGGACTCTGATGTAGTTGTTTGTCTGCAAGGCAAACATTTGAAATTATGGAGTTACACTCCTGGGGATGAGCAAGTGAACACACACTCACCCAGCTACACCTCCCTTTTCTCGGGTTCTCCTGGTGCCCAGCTCACCCTGGAACAAGCACCGCATCTTGTGAAACCTTCAGGCTCCTGCTCCAGCAAAATGTGCCCAGGATGGGTCCTGCTCTTTTGTGCAATGGTATCAGGTGTCTGCTGGGTCTGCCTCTGCAGCCTCCTGTTATTTAAAGCACTGGGCCAGCTTTTTCTGTTTCTTCTCACTGAATGTTCTATTTTGGCAACAACCAGTTTCATAAAATCTAAAAATAAAGAGTTAGGGATGTGTTTCAGTCTTGTTAGCCTCCTAAGTGTCATCTCACTGTATGAGGAGAGCATATCAAATCACCAAAAAAAAGGAATTCAGTAAGATCTAAATAATTTTGAGGTGATGTGTCAGAGCCAAGAGTGCTATGTTCAGATTTGTTTGTTTTATAATACAGTTTGTTCAGATAAAATACTGTTGACTAGTAAGGTACTACAACAAAACCTAGTGTGTCTTATACTGCAACTCCCTCTAGTAATAAAATACAAATAATGAAACCATATAACATAACTATTAATAAAAGAGAGGATTAAATCTGTGTCTCATTGCTAAACATGCAATGCATTCAGCAGGAGTTGGTAATGCTCTGGAATGAGGGATATAAGGCAGTTTTTCTCTCCTTGCCTGTGCCTTTTATATATTATTCCACATATGTTCCGCATTGGCAGATCCCTGTCAAATTTAAAGTCACCACATAGGATGGTACATTAGGTTTGCCGTCTCCCAGAGTAGGAATGTATATGTTTAAGGATATTTTTGTCAAGCGTCTCTATCATCTTTCACAAGGAACAGGTTTAAATGTACAGTGCCAAGTTGTTAGGAACAATTTCAGCAGATGATATATTCCTCAGTGGTTGGGTCCTTTTATACTTTTTCTCTTTTAATTATGGGGGGGCTGGGAGGGTTGTGAATTATTTACTGACTTGCTTTTATAGGACAGCTTGCAACTGAATTTTTCTTAAAAAATATTCTTGTTCTTCTCTTTTACTTCAGCCATGGGCATCTGGGCAGGCTATTCCCATGCTCTGTCCTGTCATATCAATGCCTGAGGAAGTTCACATAACCAAAAATTATGTGAAAATGATTCAGCACAAAAAAATATGAACTCTGCATGGGGAAGCTTTCAATCACCATCGAGTTACGTGAGAAGTAACATCAGTGGGCTGCAGAAAGACACAAGGGAGAAGAGGAACTGGCTCAGACTCATCAGTGTCATCACACTAATGTTTTCAAATGCTCCTGACATAGAACTATGAGATTCAAAAATTTTCAGAATCTCAGCCCCATGGAACTGCCAAACATACAGACTGGGAATATGTTCATTGCCTAGGGAGTTTCTCCCGGTAAATCTTTAAATATATGAGAAAATTAAAACTCCATCTTTATTCTGTACTATATGAAAGACATTTTGGAAACCACTACCATCAACTTCCATAAAGCTCTCACAAATCATTTTACAATCCCAGTCAAAGCAATCCATTTATTGTGTTTTCTGAATGTCTGATCTCATGTAAGTCAATGTGGTGTCCGAAGATCATGCATGAGTACGAGAACAGAGCTTTTACATTAATTGTGTATTTTTATTAGGGATCAATTATTACCTTAAATTAATAATAAAGATAAGCAGTATATAATTACTTTTCATATTTACATGTAGAACGGCTGTGTATACAGTTATAACTCTATACAGTTATATATCTGCAACCACAAACCCCAAAAGAAATACAACCTAGGGGCAGGATTTTCCAAAGTGATCCTTGTTCCTTTGAGCTGTATTCACCCAGCATGGCACAGGCCATGGCTGGATCATGCCCACGGCACATGGGACACTGTGTCTGACCTGCAGGGCAGCAGATTGCCCATTCTGCTGGCACGCTGTGTTTGGGGCTGCCTGCGGGGCAGCTGGCAGGCAGGATGGGGAGCACAGCAGGGGGCTGTGACTGCTCCAGAGGCAGAACAGGCAAAGCTGCTGTGCCAGGCTAACTGTCATAGCTCATAAAAACCCCTCTTGATGCTGCTGTGTTACAGAGGGTGTCCTTCCATGGGTCGGAGTTACTGCCAGACTCATTGTACGTCCAGCTCTTGGTTCATTTTCAGGCCTTTTGGGTAGTGATCTGTTCTTAGCACAGAGGTAGCACGTTTGTCTGTCACCTTCTCATTCTTCATATGACAGTTTGTATGTAGGCCTGAATCCAGGGAAGGAGAATGTCCAGCTCATGGATGGCCTTGTAGATTCCTTTATCTCCAAGCTGTTGAGAATATAAAGGCATTAGAAAATAAACTAGCTACAGCCCTTGAAAAAAGTGGGGAGCCAGCACCCCCTGTTCTTACCTTAAGAAATTTTCTCTTTAACTTTTTGACAGGAGAAGTTAATCTTGTGGATGGAGCACATGGAAGCTGAAGGATGAAAAAAAGCCAAAGATGCTGATGTAAAGACACAGTGATGGGGAAGAGTCCATTCCACAGTGTGGCACTGCAGGGCTACCAGTAAAATGTGTGATCTCAGCATCATTTCAGTATCTCCCAATATTTCAAATGTGTTCTTTTACCTGTGTGCTTCCTCTCAAGTTGAGTTCACAACACAAAAAATTTGTACCATGAGTACCTCTCAGTTTTCTTATTAAATACCTTCTATTTATCCCAGGAACCCTTACATAAGTTGCAGTTACATCTTTTGCACATTGTGTGCTAGTTCTAAGATTCAAGGCCCTTTAACTCTGAACCCTCAGAACCTCTGAGCCTGAGAGAAGGAAAGGCTAAGGGCCAAAGACCATTGCAAAGTACAGGGAGCAGTTTTGCACATTTCTGCAAGCCCTTCAAACATGTTTATAAAGTTAATTTATGTTTTTCTCTCTTTCCCTGGCCATTTCTCCACTGTTTGACTAATTACAGACTGGAGTGCTTCATCCTCTCCTCACCACCTATCTCTGGCCACTCAGCACTGGCTACCCAAAGCTGTTCCAGCTGTTTCTTTTAGAGCTGCCAGACAAAGCTTTGTGAGCAGCACAGCTTGCTGATTCCTCAGCTGCCTGAGTTTTCAAAGGGGAAGATACATCCTTTCAGAGAAATAAAAATGAAAAAATCTGATGTTTTCCTATCTACAAACAAGGGCAACATGTTTGAAAAGGAAAAAGGCAAAGGTCCTCGCCTCAACTCCTGGGAAGAAATGACTCTGCTGAAATAAATGGTTATTGGTGCTTTTGTATCTCACACACAGTACTTGAAAAAGGAGCACAAGCATTTTCAGGTTACCTTTGCGCTTTCTAAACCCCACATGATGAAAGTGGGGATAAACTAATAAAGAAAAAAGAGATTGTAAGTAAAAGTGTATTTTTAAAACTCTTTTAACCAGGGTAATTCTTTCTGACTTGAAACTTTCTTTTTTTTAATGATTTGCATCTTGTATGATGCACATTTCTATAAAATATCATTTGGTAGCAGAACTGACCTTAAACAAGTATGTTGGCTTTAGTGGTGATACACATTACAAACTCTTCCTGCATAAACTGCAAGTAACTAAATGAGCTATCCAATAAGTTTGAGCATTGCAAACAACACTCAAACTCAGCTTGAGGTTTATAAGCCCTGCCTCAATGACATAGAAATATTAAAGATTCTGCAGGGAATCTATTGTCCTGCAATGAGAAAACACTTCCACAATCTGCAACTGATGTAGGAACAAAAGTTCAACCACAGAAGGAGCTCCATACCATTCTCAGCAATGTTGACCAGGGCACTTGAGCAAGTAATGAGGCCATTGGTGCTTCAGGTGGATGCTCCAAGTATCCAAGGAAAAATGTCTGTTCCCATTACCTTGCAGTCATAGTCTAAATGAAAAAACCTGACTGTACGCAGAAAATTAGTTTGGAGATTTTCGAACTTACGTATTTCTAAAAAACTGAACTTGTGCCCCTGTATCATTGGAAAATATAAATGCTTCCTTGTTTGGACAAAACCAAGAACGGGCAGAGTGAGAATCATATTGTAGTATTGTAGTGGTTGGGAGGCAAATACTGTTGGGATTTTTAGGTAGTAGACCTTTCTCGCTGGTTGAATTACAGCCTGACTTTGTGAATGAATATAGGGTGAATATGTATATCAAGGTATCACTGTTTTTCTTAGATGTATAGAGAACTTTATCCTTGAAAGGTAACAAATTAATTATGGATGTTGTCATGGTGGAAGTCTCGTCTGATAAACATCTTAAAGCTCAACTAGGTAATAACAACTAAAGAGCTTATGTACATGGATGAATGAGTGTTAATTTATTGAGGAATAATATGATGGAGAAATCCTCAGTTTGGTATTAGCAAAGGATCATTACTTTCAGTCTATTCACAGTTTCTCTTATTCTTTCACATAGTCTTTTATTTTTGGGTTTGAATTAATGCAAACGTTTTTAAAAATGTTCATTTCCATAAATGAGGTGTGTCCTAGAAAATCATGGCAAGCCATGATTTCTCAAAGAGCTGCTGTTTTTCTACTAGCAAGGGAAGTCTTCTCTCTCCTACCAGCAGTTTTTAAGACTCAAAAATATAAGTTATGTTTAGACTTCTGTTGGGTAAAACAGTGGCACTAATTATGAAAAAGAATGCAGGAGCTCTGAGAAATCTGCAGCATTTTGTCTCCATAGAGCACAGAATGTATTGCTAAGCTATCTAGCAAGCTACAGTCACTGGTGGTACTCAAGAATAACTGATATTCTGAATTCAGTCACAGCTGCCAGTCTAAACTTCTCAGTGTGTACTGGCACTTGTATAGGATGTAATTGTTTCTCCAGACAAGGAATGAAATCTCTATAAAGCATATTACACCATCTGAAATTATATTATCGCATTCTGGAACTACGTTATAGTATTACCTGGAATTTAGACAGACACAGATAACCACAGCAGTATGATCACAGCAGAATGCTGTGAATAATGGATGTAAATTACAAGTGTTTAGCATGGTTTTAAATACAGAACTTGAAAGCTGGTGGAGTTTTCTCCCACTGAGATTTGAATCTTTTTACATTATGCAAATATCCCAGTTGAGTTCTGAGCTATAACTCTGCAAAGAGATCTCTGAAGCTGTTTGTTCTTGCATTGTAAATATTTTTGTGCATGTAGAACTAATGTCCTTTTCTTCCATGCTACTATACAGTTCAGATTAGACAAAGTTTCTGTTAATTTAATTCATTAATTTATTGACTTGCCATCCTGCTCTCATTTTTTAAAATCACTATAGACATTTACCTGGATATCCATGGCTATATTTCACCCTAAGTCAGGCTCCATGTTTTGGGACCCTGTGATTTGTGAGAACTGCAGGTTTAGGGAAGAAAAAAAATATCCATAGGATATTTAGTTTTAAAACACCCTGTTGCTATCTGTTTACCCTTAAAAATTAGATGAGAAATTACCCATAAGTGATGTCACCATCTTAGCATCCTACCTGGTATGGTAGTAAGTATATTTGCACAGGCAAAGGTGTGCTCTAACTGCTGTTCTGTTGTTCCTTAGACAGTGTTGGTAAAAGTGCCTCTTCTCTGAGCACCTGGAGACATTTTGCCACTCCCTGACAACCTGCTCTGACTGTGGGCACAGCTGATATATGGGAACGGCTCCCATGTGCTTCATAATTGTGGTTCCTGCTTACTAATGAGACACAGCCAGTTCTTCCAAAATTCAGTATGGAGGAGCAGAGAGGACATGTGAGTAAAGATTACACATGTGAGGAGGGTACGCTGTTGGAGAAGGAAAGCATCACCACTGTTATATCACAGAAACTTGAGGAGCCACATTTGTCCCTGTGACCACCCTGTCCCTGCAGCTTTGGTGATGAGTGGGCAGCACAAGGTGGCATCATCAGTAGGGACGTGGCTTGTCTCCATGGGATCTCCACCACCTTGCGCTCTCCACAAGATCACTCTGGGAGGGAATGAGCGGTGTTAAACTCCCCCAGCCCCAGTGGGGAAACTCTCCTGAAGTTGGGTTCACTGCAGCACGGGACACACCATGACTCTGAATCACCCTCTCCATCTGCTGAAAAACTGAGATGGAGCTCTTCCCTGACTTTTCAGATGGACAAAGTTAGCTTAGCTCTCAGGAATATACTCACACAGGCATCCATGTTTTCTTGCAGGACCTGGAAGGCACTAATAACGTACAACTTGTCGCTTCCCACCTCAAGATGGCTGAAGACATTTTTCACATAAAAGGAGAGGAGCTGATCTCGAACGCTACAGTTTGTCTGAAAACAAGTCAAGTAAGGAGCTGTCAAATGAAAACCTCGCAAATCAACTTTGGCCAAAAATTTCAGCCTCATAAAAACATGCACACCCTCAACAGAAGGTGCCTCAGCTGCAGGACTGCGGTGGTGGCTCTGTCCCTCCTGTGTGGGCTGGTGCCTGAAGGCATTGCTGGGAGGCTCCCATGCAGCCAGGGCTCACAGGAGGAGCGACTGCTACCACAAGCACACTCCTCTCTGACACCACAACCACCCTTACCCCAACTTCCCTGGCAGAGCGTGACTACGACTGCCTAGAGAGAAGTGCCTCTAGGCAGGCTTTCCAAATCCACCTCTTTCTCCCCATACCACGATCAACTGTCCCTTCATGTCCCCGGGGAATACCCCTTTCTGTGTGACAGAAACATTCTTCCTCTAAGCAGAGGACTTCATTGAGCTTGTGGCTTTTATAAATGTCTTTCCCAATTAAACACAAGTAATTTTTTGCATTGGCTGTCATTGCTTTTGATCAAGTATTCCTGTTTCTATTGACCAAAGGAAAATCAAAGTAAGGAAATGGAAAACCAGTAGTATAAATCTTACCATAAACAGCACTTTTGTAGTCTTTTTAAGCAGTCTTGTGGTCTTGATGAGATCCTTCTGTAAAATATTATGTGGTAGTGTTAAGTGACTTGAGCAGAGGAAGGGAGACAGTTTCAAGTCTGGTTTGTACAAAACTTAGTAGCAATAATATTAATCCTCATTGTCTTCTTCAGATGAAGGATAAGGACTCAGTAAATCTATGTTCCAATCCTAGCCTAGGTACAAACTTATTTCATGGCAAACTCAAGCAGCCTCTCTATGCATCTTCTATGAATCATTTATTCCCACCTTTACAAAAGAAGTATCTGCATTACCCTATATCTCACTGTAGATATCATTCAATTTAATTAAAGCTTCCAGAAGCTCAATAAACTAATAAAGAAGTATCTATAAATAAAATAAACTTTTTCAACTAGTGGGATCAACTTACAGGAACAGATGATTTTAAACTAGTTGCCTTGATATACAGATTCTCTGTCACCTGGGAGAGGAGTCCTTTCCGGCAGGTACGCTTTCCTGTAGGTGACCTTTTGCCTTCCACAGCAAAAAGACAAAGTAGAAATAAAAAATGCCCAGATCTGAAAATAGAACATACTTTCATCTTCGCTCCCAAATCTTCAAGCCTCTACAGTCACAGCAGTGTGTGTGATGCAGCCAGACTGGTTAGATGACAGAGGTTAACCTAATTTTGTTAACCCTCAAAGTAGCTTCTTCCCCGAGATGCTCACGTAGATAACCTATTGCTCATGTGGTGGCTGGTTGGTATTTTTGCTGTGCTTTTTTATACATCTTGCTCCACTTTCAACAAATTTGACCACAATCATCTGTGACGTTTTTCTAAAAGATATCTCCATATTTACTGGCAACAGGGTCAAGGTTTCCAAGAAAGAAGAACTTCCCTATCATGTGAGAAGTCTTCTTTCATTTAAGTGGTGGTCAAGTGAGGAAAAGGTAGTTGAGTGTTAGTTTAGTTTCACAACAAAGTATGCCAAATGCGTGTTTGGGGTTTTTCTTTAATTTTTCCACAAAACTTTATGGCAGAACATTTCTGAAAGGTAATGGCCCAGAGAGAAAAAAAAATCTTTCTTAATTTACCCTAAAAAGCATTAGAAAATCTGTTGTCTATAAGGAATCTGGACTGCACAGCACTTAAAACTTCCCTGTCTAGTTTTTGAGAAGAATATTTTTTCCAGGGTATAGCATCTAGTAGCAAAGGTGTTTTCTGCCTATTTTAAACTCTGTACTCTTTTTCCGGGGCAGACTTTGCCCCAGTAGGAGCAGTAGGCTGTTCAGTGTGAAAAGGAGGGCTCCAGGGAGGGCTCTGTGGAAGGACCAGGACATCCTTGGCTATCAAGTCACTTTAAAAGTCCACTGAGAGCCACAGGCACTGGGAAATAATGTGCAAGACCCCTGCATATCCATCACAGAAGAGGTAAAACCACAGAATTAGATGATCACTCTTTTCAAAGGTGGTCAAACAGAAATTGGACAATCTGTGTCTGGCCTGTTTCCAAGAGAGCCAAGTGCTGCAGGTTTCTCAGGTACCACTCCAGACGTGCAAGAATGTCAGTCCAAGGATAAATCATGAAGTAACACCAGCAATGTGAGGTTGCTAAGCCAAGGATGGTTTTAAGTCAAACGTCAAGATCCTGGAATTGGTTGAGGTATACGCAAGTACATGAAGAAAGCATGTTTTGGTCTAGGACAAAATTTCTTTGGCACCATTTTTGTTGGAAGTGAAAGCAAGCCCTTGAAATATTCACAAAGGACAGAGTTTTTACTCCTTTAGTGTTTCAGAAGCAACGCAAAAGACCTTAAATGTATCAGACTGAAAGTGACAGTGATCCGTCAGATCCAATGGCAGAGCTGTTTGTCCCTCTATGGCACCACCAGCATGCCTGTGCCTGGGATACATGTCAGCTCTGGGAGCAAGAAAGGTGAGACAAGCTGGGTGATTAACTCACTCCAGCCTTCATCCCATTGACCATTTACACAGAGAAGCATGCATGCAGCCTCCAGGCCAGGCTGGATTCACATCCAGCTTCAAGGATCCCGCCTGTAACTGCTCTGGGAAATGCATTTCTCCACAGAACCATCTACACTTCACAACAGCTTCACCAGCACTGAAGTGTTGATGGGGTCCAGGGACAAAAAGGACCAACAGAGGGAGGAGATCTTAGACTTTTGGAAAGTGGAGATGATGGTGACCTGAGGCCTTATGTAGATTTTAGTACTCCCGTGAACTGTGGTCTGTATTTAAACACTCTAAATGCTGGTCAGGCTCCCCAGATGAGGTGCACTGAACCTCAGCCCACGTGGCACGTGGACAGCAGATTAGCTTCCTACTGCTTGTTTGTTCCTGGAAGAGGATTTTGGGTGAAAGCCGTACAGTCAGAATGCAAAACTGCCTTGGGGTCCCCAAGGTGTGGTACTCCTTGGTGAACAGTTTTCCTCTAAATTGAATAAATGGGTCATGTAGCCAGTCTGTAATGGCTTTTCATAAGAAAATCAATAATGTTCAACATCTCTGAAATTTCTAATGTTGCTGGAAAACCCTTGAGCCCACAGGTTTCATTTTGCCTCTTCTGTGAACTCCTATCACTGTGCTTACAGGGCTGTAGCATTGACACCTTTTCATTGGGCTCTAGACACCTCTGGATGTGAATCAGTAAATGTCTTACTGAACTGGCTAACTTTTCAACTAGTGGTATAAAAGGATGCAGATGGATACAAGTGCAAGGCAGCCATATTTTAAAAAAAAGTAAAAATAAAATAGGACTTTCCTATCACTCCTTCCATAAAAGAATGGGGGCTAGCATTTAATAACCAATCCTATAAAATTGATTACACTTCCACAGTTTTTGATATAATTATTTCATTTATAGTCAAAAAATAACCAATATTCTTCAAATTTTTCATATACTACTTGTTCAGAACAAAGATGGTCTTTTATTTCTAGGTCTTGTGTAGTACTTTCTACACTGCATTTTGGTGCCACTTTGGCACTCAGACATAACCGTGCTATAAATATGAATACCAAAGAACCAGTACTATTCATTATTTTAAAGTTATAAGATGCAGAAGAAAAGCAAATTCAGGCACCAGCCCTTTTAGCAATGAAGACAGAAAAGACCTGCAAAGTTTTGCATGGGCAGTGGAGCTGAGGTATCCAGAGATAGTCTGAGGACAACAGGAAAGCACACCACAAGGCATGTTGGCTTCCATGCGTAGCTGGAAACCAGAGAAGTTCAAGGAACCTGCCCTGGAGGAAATGGACTCTCTCTCAAATGGAAAACTTTAGATGTACACTATCAGCAAATACTTCAGGAACAACACAATTCTGATAACACAAGCGAAGTTCATGTGTTACATTTATCCAAAATGTGTACAAAAGCTTATGATCATGAGAATGAACAAGAAATAATATAACCAAGAAAGAAGTGTAACACAACCAACCAGGGTAGTCAGTATATAGGATGAGAAAACCTTGCCTGATTTACTCTGGGTAGGGACTAAATTTCAAAGAAGGTTGTGTATGGCCCATGCTCCATGGGAGGGCATGAGAACAACAGCCTGAGGAAGATCCTTTCTTCCCTGCTTATTGTGAGCAGTGGAATTGTCTTGATCCACATGAGTTTAGTAGATATTATTAACGTTAAATTCTCTTGATCTATGTGGAACACATACATCTACTACTGCTGCAAAGTTCTGTTAGGGCATTTAAGGTAGCAATCAAAGGTACTGGTTGTTTTGCAGCTTAAATGGCTTTTTGATCTCCATCCACAAAAGGCCTTGTCTAGTTTCTTGCTCATGAATCTTCTCACTTTTCACAGTTTCTGTTTATTTCATTTCCCATTAGTATAACTAGAACCAAATTAGTCGTGTACTTCTTATGAACATTACATTACTCATATTTGCTTAACTGCTGCTAATGTTATATTTTTTCTTACCACTATTCTCTACCATTTCTTTTGTTTCCTTATGCTGTTTGATTCCTTTAGTCTTCTGAAAAATAAGAGGTCTACATGAAGAGGTGCAGTACTTGTCCTCAGAAATGTGTTTTGATAAGTAACAAAGACATTTAGGGAGATTTTACAAAAACTGAGGGTGACAACACTACTGTTAGGACATAAAAAATTGAGATACCTTAGTGCCTCCCTTGGAGAGGAAAGTTTGGAGCGGAGAAGCTCCTAGCATTCAAAACTGAGGCTACAAATTTTTTAGAAAATGGTCAAGTGGTGGATCTCCCTGTGCCACTGGCCTGCTTTGGTGTTTCAGTTTGGTGACAGGTGGCTGACAATTGTCTGTCAAGTTAGTTTTACTTCAGAAATCTAATAAGAAGGTTCAATATGTTCAGTCTTTTCAGAGACAGATTACAGAAATACTCAGGATCCATTTTGACACTACCAAGGTACTAGAACTAAAATTTTGCCTCTGTGCACAGAAATAGACAACAAACAAACAAACAAACAAACAAACAAGCAAAAAACAAACAATTTTCTAAGTAGTAGCAGTTTTTATGGCCAGCAATTAACTGCTTCAAAAGAATGCTCAGTGCTATCTGAATAACTCAAGATATTTCTCAAATGTCCAGTTATGTAGTTAAAAATTAGTAATCATTTCCTGGCTGGGCAATGGAGCTGAATTTAACATAAAACCTCTAAGTATGTAGCCTTTACTAGTCACATTCATGTAGTCTTGCATTTCAGAATAGAGATTATGAAAGAAACAGATATGAATAAAAAGTTTGAGCAGGTCCACATCATTCCCAAGAACCAGTTGAGTGATCTCACTTAGCAACAGTGATTCAGTCCCCAAACTCTTTAGAAAACATTTGTTTCCCACCACCAAACTCACATTAGGAAGTCCCTGTACAGTGGTATTTCTGCAGAGAGTACAGATGTGCTCAGCAGTAACAGCTCAGCCTGCCCATGCGGGCAGGTGGCTATTCCAAACTCCTTGTTTCCTCTTGTGACATCCAGGAGTGTCCAAAAGTCTGTGACCTGCTTTCTCTTGAAATGTCATCATGGCTTTATAAAAAGGTTGTACTGAAATAATGAAAGGAAAAAGCCAACTTCATGGAAACGTGGGCCCAGTTCTGGGGGAGGAGGATGTCCACAGCTGTTAGGTAGAAGCGTGTCAGTTTGCATGGCACATCTCTTTTCCTGAAAAGCTTCTCTGTCTTTCTACCTTTGTGCACCATTTTTTCCATTTTCTCTCTCCCCATGATCTCTTTTAACCTTCCTTCTTGCTTCTCTTTTAAATTTTTTTTAAAGGTTTTTTTCCCCTCTGTTGTCTTCACCGGAGACATTCCCGAGCATCTTGGCAGCACAGGCTGCCCTCACAGCTCTGTAAGGAACACCACCTGGGAGCTGGGCTGGAAGGCTCTGAAGCTACAGAAACTGCAGCCTCCATCCTGGAAACAATTCTTGGTGTTGGAAAAGAACATTTCAGACATGAATTGAGAAGACTCTTCAGAGGCAGCTGTCTCCTGTGAGAAACAGATTTTGAAATGTAATTTAAGATAATAATTTAACAGAATTTCCAGACAATGCTCAGAAACTGCAGTGATAAGTTAGGACATACCAAGGTATGAGCAATACTGGCATTGAATCTTTCAGCTGATATGGCCATGCTAATGGCAGGCAACAAATTGAACCACATTAAGAAAAATCATTATAGTTGATTTTTATTGGCAATAGTAGTCTTTAATCCAAAACAAAAACAAACAAACAAACAAACAAAATACAACAAAAAAAAACTAAACCAAAAACTATGTAGGAAATGCTTGCTTGCAGTGTATTTCCATAGTTTCAGTAAAGAACTGAAGTCATCCTTTTAGTTTGGAGCTGAAGTTTTTCTGGTTACTGAAAGCTGATTCTTAGCTTTAGCCTGAAGCAATTTTAGCAATTTTTAGCAATTTTGAACAACCGAAAAAAGCCTCCTGCACAGGAAAATATGGAAAACTTGCAAAGTCATCTCTCAGGTCAACTCTTTCACAAGCAAGATTTGTTCCAAAATCCTGACCACTGTTGGATGGAGTCCCACAGGACAGCTGTCACCCTGACTCTCCAGTGTAGTACCAGAGAACAAAAGCCACAGAAGCAACCGTACAGGAGGCAAGAAAAAGATTTCCCAGAGTGGTTTTCCATTTGGAGGTACCATTCTCACTCCAGTGAACTTAAACCTATTGGCAATAAATGTACTTCCCTGATAGGCTTCCCTCAGAAGCATCCTCGATCCCTTCAGTCCGAGGTTGCTTCCAGGGAACCATCTGCCAGCTTTCATTCAACAACACCTTCATGGCTCCAGAATTTCCACTTCCCACTGTGTATCTTCCTTCTTTGTGAAGTGGTAATTTCAGTGACATCAGTAGATCCATTTTGGGGGGAAATTTTACTAATTTAATTATCAGACATGGCCATATCTGGCACTTTTTGGCTGGAAAATATATAGAAGCCAAATGATGTTTTACTTGTGAGAAGTTCCAAAGCATGTAAAATCCCATGGTACTGGCCACTAGAGAAGTACCTGATGGTGCTGTAAAATCTGAGTTTCTTCTTGGCAGGATTTATAGAACAGAGATTGCATTGTAAAGACTCCTAAAAGTTATAGAAAAATAAAATATCATAAAATATAACTAGAAAGAAAGAAAGATGACACAGATATCAAAATATGCATTGAGATTATCATTTTAGATCAGGAAAATTTTGATGATTTGCTAGTAAAACAACAGGGAAACTTTATTTTAGAAAGTTAGAAAATTTATTTTAGAAACCTAAGAAAAAAGTAGAATACTGGTTATGTCTAACTTTGCATAACTTGCTCATTTGGAATTTCACTCTTTAGCCTATTTTCAGGGTCTACTTTTTACTTAGTCTGTAGCACAATATGTAAACACATAGACAGCACTTTAAAATACAGAAATGTTTTAACAGACACCTTCTTTAAGAACTTCTTGAACAAAACAGGAATATTCCATCTCTTGATATTTGTAGATTTAGTAGAGTTTTCAGAGAATCCTGATGTGCAAAATTACAATTAGAGACCTGAGCACTAACTTTACAAATTCCCATACATCAAATTAATATTGTAACTATGACAGAAGCTTAAATCACCAAATATGCTTATAGGAGTGAAGTAAAACTAATTAGTAAGTTCTTAGTATTCTCCGTATGAAAACAGCTACTTTTAATTTTTTTTAATATAGTTTCCACAGAACAACAAAGAGAAAACTTTTTTGATTTTTTTTTTTTTAAATTTAATATCAGTGCTGGACTTACCAATTTTTGAGTTTCCAGGAGAAAATCACTCTTATGTAGAAAATCAGAAAAACACTTTAAAAACCCAATAAAAAAGACCTTTCCAACTTAATTAAATCTTCAGAACTATCATTTTCTAGAAATGAAAAAAATAGTCCTTTACCACGTATTTTCTGATTATTTGTATTACTTAGATCACCAGAAAGAAGTTAATTCTATAGCTCACTGTGTGGGCTGGAAAAATCACATGGCAGCCTTGAATTTAATTACTTTCTTTCCCATCTCTAAAAGTTTTCAGTACTTGTACCCAGTTGTGAAGAAGATTTTATCAGTTTCCATGGGATATAAAAGGTTTCCTCACATTTCCAGGTTTAGGTTAGATTATTTGAAAGCAAATTTTCATACGTGAGAATTCTTTTTCTTGAGAAAAGGCATTTTTGCACCAGATTTCATTTCATTCAGGTTAGAAGCTCCATAAAAACCATATTTTTTGCCTTGATCTTCAGCCAACACATTTCAAAACTCTCAGGTAAGCACTGCAAAGTATCCCAGGTCTGAAATGCTTGCCCAAACCTCTAAACCCATAGAAGTTTATTTTTACTAGTCTGTCACTTTGGGAAAGGAAACATTTTATCATATACTCCTGTAACCACACAGCAAGGAACAGGAGGTGATTTATCAGTCTCTCCTATCTCGGTTCTGATAATGAGGTTACGGTAGAAGCCTAACCCTGCCAGCCAAAACTTCATACTGCAGGTCTAAGAAATTCTCTGGTTTACTTTTCAGAACTGCAGAAAAAATTAGTTACTCCTGTCTTCCTATTTTCAGAGAAACATAATATATTCACCTCCCCTAAAAATGTTCTCTATTATTTAATAATTTCCAGCATCACTGGGTTACCAACAGAAAGTGAAGTCCAGAAATGCAAGTACCAAGGGAAAATAGCTAAGAAATTAGAATTGAAATCTAATGAAGTTATGTTCTTACTGCCAAAATGTTTCCAAAGTAAAATGGCACAGAAAAAGCTGTTTGATTGTTGTTCTTTCACTTTCCCTTAGCTTGACCCACGAGCAACAGCCTGAAGTCCGTGCCTGGAGTTTGTAACACCCAACCCCAAACCAGCCGGGGCTGGCTGTGTGAGCTGTGCTCATTACGTGGGGCTGATGGAGGGACCGGGCTCCCATCTGCAAGTGCCCATGGGCAGCACCTCAGCTTTTGCCAGCTTTTGCCAGCTGTCTTTCTGGCACCAAAGCTAGGACAGGTGACTCATGCAAGGCTGCTATCAAAATGAGGAGGATATCTGGGGTTTTAGCAATTTTCAGGATCAGAGTCTTAGTCAGTGATTTGAGCTCCCAGTGCTCGCCCAGAAATCCATGTCATGCAAGAACTAAATCATTGGCAGATATTGAAATGAGAGCACCATGACAGCATTGACCAGCTCCCCATTTTGGGGTGTTCAAGCTCACATGTCAGTCAAACCAGATATCTCATGTGCAAGTAACTGTCTAACATTTTCTGAGCCACACATGGCTCCCTTCAAACTAAGATGCTTTCTTAAACTTAATCAAACCTCTGTTACATACAGGAGAAATGAACACTGTGTTGATGTTCATGTTAATGACTACAAAACAATCATATTTTTTGCCAAATGCTGTGCTTGACAAACAAGCACGCTCTATTTTTGAGTTACAAATGTAAAAATGAGCATCAGAGTTGATAATCCCTAAATCTGGTAATATCTACCTAAAATCTCAGTTACACAATTTATTTTTTTTGGTGACAACATACGAAAAAGAGAGAATCTGAAATTTCTTCCCCTATTCAACACAGTCAGGAGTCACATTATAAAGGGCAAGTTCTAAAGGAAAAAAGATGGTCAAATCGGAAACTTTACAGACATGTTTGGTAAGTATTAAGCTAAGAGAAGGCCTGGATAGTTTTAGACCAACAGCAAATAAAAGGTTACTAAAATGACAAAACAGCATCCGAACTTTATTTTGGAACCTCTGCCTCCCAAATAAGTGTTAATACACCAGATTTTCATGAACAAGACTTTCATCAGAACAGTCCAATACATCACTTCCATTTTAGCACCTGTGTTGAAACCTTTCTTGGGTTTTTTTGGTCTTTTTTTAAATTTTTTTTTCTTGGGTTTTTTTTTTTTTTGGTACTATAATTAACCTCATAAACACACAAACTACAAGTTTGATCTTACACACTTTAAAATCAGTAGGGTTTTCTTTTTCTCTTCTGTGGACCAGGACCAGATACAGGATGAATTAATCCATTGGGGAGCTCTTACATCACAAGGCCTAATCTGAAAGTCAATCTTCATGATTACACAGCTTTTAGACTTTACCACAGATGCATGATTGCTCCATTCTTTTCACATCTTAAGGAACATCATCGCCATTCTTTAAATGTGCAGTAAGAGTCAGAAATCTTTTTTTGGAAAAAAACTCTAGCACAAAATGAACTTTAAATCAGTGCAATTTTGAAGTTTTTGGAAAACAGCATCATTTGCATTCAGTCATTTGAAACTAGGGCTACAATTTCCATTGAAAAACCTTACTGGTTCTTGGAGAAACAACCATACAGTGGCTTCAAACAAGGTCGTTAAAGACACATTTATCAGACTGGATTTTTTCCAAATGTTTTCATCCATGCTGCCCTGAGCTGAGGAGAAAATATTTTTAATTTAGAAGATTTGCCCTTTTTTTTTTTTAAATTCAAACTTGGATAAGAAAAATGACCAGATCC
Source organism: Pardalotus punctatus (assembly GCA_013400915.1). Taxonomy (NCBI): domain Eukaryota; kingdom Metazoa; phylum Chordata; class Aves; order Passeriformes; family Pardalotidae; genus Pardalotus; species Pardalotus punctatus. The sequence goes on from VZTX01028273.1 coordinate 397,468, forward strand.
TTGAAATACTAAATCCTGTGCTTTAATCCTTCATACTGGAAAAATATTAACATTTGGGTCTCATGGGTTAGTTTGCTGAGGATAAATGGTTTTTCTCAATATTATTTTTATTTTAATATCTCCTTAGGGAAGGAAAGGTATAGGAATATTTTATTTTCAAACCATTCATCACTGAATTCCAAATTAAATTATAGAAATTTACATCTGTGTATTTGGCCAGGGATTTGTAATTTAAAGGTTAACAGGGAGAGTGATTTCCTAGACTTGAGAAGAAATCTTTTCACTTACATTGTTGTTTAACACTTTTGTTAGTGGTGAAGTTCATACAGTTGATCTGTTAATGTCTGCAGCTTTGTGATAACCATGAAAAAGGTATCACAAATGAATATGTGCTATGAATCACATGTAGCCCCAGAAGTGCCTTCAGCCTTAGCATAGTTTGTATTTTGTAGTTTATCTCACCCAAATAAGACTTTCTACCAAATTCTTGAATGGCACAGAATCGTGGTCTGGATCCCTTGAGAGGCTGCATTACTTTCCATCCTAAATATGTTATTTTATGTAACATGTTTTTGGGTAGTGGCTGCCAAAAATACCCTGGGTCCCACAGAACTGCAGTGTAGGTTTTTCCTTCTTTCCATGATCATTGCCTTGTTCCTGGCAGTGTCACACATAAGCCTGAGACTGACTCTATTCCTGCTAATCTTGCTTTGCATTAGCAGGCCAGTTCTGCCCCAGCTACACCAAATTTACAAACACCCATACTGATGATGACTGTGACTGAAAATTTCATCAGGCATTTACTGCTGATCAGTGCAGTCCATACCTTCTTCAGAGCAGCTAATTGTTCAGCCCCCTGTGCTTTAGAGCACAAGCTGACATCATCACATGCCACTGATTTATGAACAGGATAACTTAACATTTTGCATGGCCTAGAATATATTTCCAGCAGCAAACTAGAAATATCAACGCTCTATTATTCTAGGTCACTTGGGGAGTGTGTATTCATACATTGAATATGTAAATCTCCTAACTGAGTAACACTCCAGGCAACGTATTTAAGACATGTTTCTTAAACTGTCACCAATACTTACTCAGCAGGATGTGGAAACTTGTGTTCATGGTTTGGGTTCTTTCTCTTCACAACATGACATTTCAGAGACAGTTTTATAAATGTTTTATAATTAACTGTGAAGCAAAAAAAAGCACGTGTTCTGGTCACCTAATGTAAGAGAAAGGGAGGAACAGTCACTGAAACACAAATTTGACAGTAGGGTGGTCTGCGAATTTTTGCTCAGGAAGAGATCCTGCAGCCCCTACAGTGGATGTGTCCCCAATGAAGGATGTGGGGCACGTGCCTTCCCTAAGATTGCTAGTCAAGGACCTCTGGGAATCACAAATAGTCCATGACTTGGAGGCAGAAAATGGAAAGGAAAATAGGGCAACAGAAATTAGAGTTGCGTGAATAATGGAGTTTCTCTTTGGTGACCCAAGTGAAAAAATAAACCAAAATAATTCATTTTGGGTAGGCCCAAAGCACTTGTCCACCTCAAAATGAAACAGCTCATTTTGCTTTCAAATCTCTTTTCAACCTTTGAAAGAAATGCACCACACCAAACCACTAATTATTTAGAAAATGTCAGAAAGAAACATTTCAACAAGATTTTCCTTCTTTAAGCTCTAACTATGAACTGAATTAAACCCCAGCTTGCCTGACTGAAACTACATTTTTTTTTTTTTTTTGGTCAGTAATTTTTTGTCCCAGACATTTCCTCCTGTTGTACAGGAAACCTATTCCTTTGTCTCTTCAAAACTGACCATCACCTTCACACACCCACAAGCCACACATACCCTGCAAGAAAACCTGAGAAGGAAATTCTGCAAAATTTGCTGTGTGGCATTTCCATGGCTCCAGCTCATGCGATTTCCGTGGTAGAGTCTTCCAGCTGGTGGTTTTTAGGGTTAGAGAAGTTAATAATTAGTTGACTTCATTTTTACACTTTTGTGGACAAATGGGTTTTAATCTGGGTTTAACCCCTGTGTGGAAAACTTGAGAGATTGATTTGACATTTCTGGGTAGAGCAATTCAACAAGGACAATATCAGAGACCTAAAGGAAGTAGAAGGAAATAAGTTATTTATCCACTTGTGAAGCGATATCAACAGGGAGCAGCATGCATGTGCCTCATGGTCTGGTCTCTATTTATAATAAAAGAACAAAACAGGTACTTTTAGGGCAAAGTTGTGTTATCCTGCCCAAAGTCACAATTTTTATAAACCCCTAATGCAGATCAAAGAAAAGACACCTGTATAATTCCTCTTAGGCTTTGTTGACTATAAAGGGAGACAGATGTAGATCAGGAAAAGACTGTGTATGTCAAAGATCAGTGAAGTGAACTGCTCATTTGGTGCTCAAATTCCCTCCCTTTGCTGTCAGTTCTCACAAATTTGAGTGATAAGAGAAAGGATGTTGGCCAACAGCTCTTGACAGCATCATTCCTTATCCCACAAGAAAGAAAATCTATATCCTACTGAATACAGAGAAAAGCTTAAATTCCTGAAGCTGTCATGTGGTACCAAACCCTGGCTGGCTGCCATTAATGGGTCACTTCTGCCTCGACCGTGAATAGGCATGTAAATCATATGTTGTGAGATGCAAATGAAAGTGTGGAGAAAAGTAAACCATGTTGAATGCATCTAGTTTAACAGGTGACAGGCACCCATCACCCAAATGGATCACAGGCCAGTCTAATATGTGATTTCCCACAAGAAAGTGTTACGGTTTCAGTTCACATAAGCCATGTTCAAAATAGGTATGGATGGATGCTTTTAAATGCATCTTTAAATTGCTCTGGCTCAGGAGCAAAATTTTTAAAATGTGGACAGGATACTTGTGGCCCTGATGTATGAATAGTAATGCTTTGCTCAAGGAGACTTCAGTAGTTGCTGAAATCTGCTATTAAATATTTCCTCTGGCCTTCTGATTATTTTATTATATAAAGGGCTTTTCACCCCTTTAACTTTGGTCCAGCCACCAATTTCCCTGGCTACACCCAAGCAACTCTTTTGTCATTGCCCAGAAGACACTGCTGAAGGACATGACATGATAATGACAGATTAAACTGTGTTTCAGAGACTTGGGATTTTTTCTCTCTTGGAGTTTGTGTTGAGAATAGGCACCAAACATTCTCTTCTGAAGGACTCTCAGATGCCTGATGCTGCAGAACACCATTTGTGCTCAGCGTGCCTATGGATGAGCAGAGGGAATGCAGAGCTCTGAGTTTTCATTAGGAGCTGTTGCCTGCTTGTTTCCACATCGTCTGACCCATGGGGACAGTTTGGGACTTTTCACCAGCAGTCAAGAGGGGATCTTGTCTCTGAGTGTACTGAGGCAGAAACAGTGAACCAAACCAATGACTTTCAGGAGTGATGCTATTTTTCCCACCATCTCCTACAAGGAAGGCTGGCTGACATGCTCCCCACTAAGCCCTGGCCTGAGATAAGTTGAAATTGTGGGTTTATGGTGAAGGAGCATCCCCAGACAGAGCTTGCATCCTTTGTGGGTACAAGAACACAGGCACTAGTCCAGCAGCACCACAGGCACAATGTGTATCATCTCGCTTGTGTTTGAAGAAAAGATAAAAGCTCTGCAAATGGCAATATTTGAGGACCAAAATATTTATTATAATAAATTAAAATGCAAGCATTTATAAAATATTCCATCCACATATAAATATCACACAGCAGTGTTAATTTCTGGTAAAGCTTCATAAATACATTTCCTTGGATATTTTTCAATTTATATAAATAAAAGTATTGTATAATTATTATTTTTAAATAAGTTACCATTAAATACAAATGACACAAATTATTTCTGAACTAGCCTGAAATACCAGCTTTTCAGGCAAAGGTCAGAAGGGGGCAACACATGCAAGAGACATTTCCAACAAGGAGGCTCAAAACATCCTGGTTATGTATCACTGCCTTGATCAAAGCTGATTCCCATGTGTCAAATTTCAGCATATAAAAGACAGAAATGGTTGACTCATTCCCATGGAGATGAGGAGGACAGAACAACGCTTTTGTAAATAAGTAATGCCCTGTGTTGCAATGCAGAGGCAGTGCCCTGGAGTTTTCACCTTCAAAGAGAGCAATATACGTGCTGTCTGCCCACTTAGTTTGCTAGTTTTGACACAAGTGAAAAATATACTGCATCTGGGGGGAATGGACATTGCTGCTGTAACAGCTAATCAATTTGAGTTATTGCAAGAGATCTGCAGAGACATCTCTTCAAGCCTGATCTGGAACTTATTCAGTTTTTCTTCTTATTCCCTCCCTTCTTTGGGGCATCAGTACAGGCATTTTCCATGTAGTCAAACAGTAAATCCAGCTCTCCCATGGCTTTAGTCTTTCCATTTTCTCCCAACTAGAAAAGAGCAGAATGCAAGTCTAAGCAACTCGTTATTTTTCAGAAAGTGGAATTGTCACAGGAACTGAATCAAGAACTTACTTTCCTAATTCTGTCACATAGTTCTGTTAGAGACATTAAAACATAAGATATAAACTAGCTCATTCAAATCTAGACTAGCATCTAAGTTTCCTGCAACCTAGCATTTAAAGATTTAATTTACTGTAACATGTGCAGAGAGTTAACAGGACAAATGAGGGAGGGCTGGAAGGGGAAATATCACTAATCCCCTCTTTAATGCCCTTGTAGGCTTCACCTCTTAAATAATCTCCAGAGCTTGTTTCATAATTAGGTCAGCCTTTATTCAACTAAATTACTGGGGTCTGAAACTGCTCTTTTTAAGTGTTTAGGAAAAATGTACCTGTTCCATTTTGTTCTTCATTTGTTCCAGGTTCTTTTCAATGTGCTCTCTGTTTCCTGAGAATTTCTAATAGAAATAAAACATCCAGACATAAGATTGACAGCTATATGAAACAATGTGCTTTCTTTCTGTTTTTGTTTTTCACACCTTTCTATTAACTCTGACTTTCATATCTTTGATCTGAGGTTTCCTTTCATATCACTGCCTTTTGCCACTGCTTGTAGCATTCTGAGATTCAGGAGCAGTGATGAAAGTCAGAGGGAAAGAAACCCAGAGATACTCACACAACTGTTCAGCTCCGAGGTCAGGGATGCCAAGAACTGTGCCACCTCCTCAACATATGGGTACTGGTTCTTGACCTCAGTGAGGAGAACATCTTTCACTACGAGTTCCACAACCCTCTTCATCAGGTAGCAGCGGTTGTTTTCCTATATATGGAAGTAAGAGGTCGTGTCAAATCAGGGCAAGAGATCAATGAGTGCTGCAGAGGGATGCAAAGAGCACATGGCTCATGTAGGGCTTACCCTGATGTTAACAAAGAGCTGCTGCCCAATCAATCTGTTGTCCGTGTCCTTGTCTGAGGCACTGGCCTGAGGGGAAAAGAAGGAAGTGTCAGGTGGTGATGAGGACCTTACCTAAAAATAAACCCTAAAGTTTTCATCAGTAATGAAAGTGAAATGAAGGAGTGGACACCACAGTCAGTCTGTCACAGGTAGATGAGTTTGGACATTGTGTCTGTTTCTCCCCTCAGCTGGGTGAGATTCAAGGTCAGTATCACAGGAAAATAAATAAGCCGAAGTCTAAATTCATGTCCCCCTCTCAAACATCAGATGTTGTTGTGGTCGTGATGACTAAACCAGATGCTGCAGGTGGCTGACCTCAGGGTGGCCCACAGTGCTGCTGGGAGGTGCTGCAGCCCGTGGTGGTGTACACCCAGGGAGACCCACCCATGGCAAGAGCAGCCAAGAAACCTGGGCTAGCACAGCACTGTGAGATGCTTGAGCATCTGCTTGGCTGTGACTGGAGTCATGGACAGGCCCAGCTCCAAATGGACTGGGCGAATAGAGAAATTTAATCTCATCTTTCCCAATTTACCCATTTTAGCAACAGCTGCTTGAAGAGAAGAAGCTGCGCTGTTCCAGGGGCTGCCTTTCCCATGGGGAGCAGGAGGAGGACAGGCAGTATCTTTCCCTGGCTACAGACCTAGCAGGCAGTAGACCTGCTCCACACACCCAAACTCTGCCTTAGCTGCAAATGCACATTTTTTTAATGGAGAAAGGTATGGGAAAGACAGAGGAATGCCAAAGGCTAGAGGCCAGGGCAGCAACAAAGGAGTAGGCCCTCAGATCCCACCATGAAAAACAACCGTACCGTTTTAGCCAAGGTGTAGGTGCGATTCCTGATGTAGGGCTGCTGAAAGTTGATCTTCCTGAGCCTGCAGGCATGATGGGCAGCGGAAGCCCCTTTCAGAGGCAGAGAGTTGGTGAGAAAAAGAGGGAGACAGAAACAGCAGCAGAAGAAAACCCATCCTGGGAAGCTCTTGGACAAGGTGTGCAGGAAGGCCATGATTCTCGGTCTGAAATCGTCCGTCCCAGCAGCTGCAGATACAGCACTCAGCACTGGTGTGAGAGAAGGCAGTGTTAGCACCAGGGAGAGTGGGCAAGGCAAACGGAGAGCAGCACAAAGGCTGCAAGCCTTACCTTTGCTGTGATTCTTGATGTGCTCTGCAAGAGGTGAGCTGCACCTTATATAGGGCCACCAACATCTCTCTCAGCTTTTTTTTTTTTTTTTGGGTACCTGTGGTGAAATAAAAATGACATCAGCAAGTCTCTTACTTTCCAGTATCCTCTTCTGAGAACTACCTAACCACTTCAAAACCCACAAATACAACTTCAAGGCCATCATAATCTTCGGTTTCCTATAAATCAAACCAAATATTAATGTGGGGCAAAGCAGGGGCTTTTACCAGGGTAGGAATCCCGAATTCTTTTTGCATACAAATATGAGAGAATTGCATGGGTTTGTGCCTCCTGTCCCAATTATAATGCATTGATTTGATTGACAATTTGATGGCAGAAAATGTAACTTATCTGAATCTTGTTCATCTTCTGTGTTAAAAAGACTGGTTTCACTGCTGCCAACTGGTATGCAGGAGTGATCAGAGACTGTATCAGAAACAAAGCACTGACCACCTATGGTTTCTACCCTGAAAATACCCTTTCCCACACAGTGGCCCACTGGAGTCACTGGCCATTTGCCCATCACTGTGCATTCCTCTCTCAGAGATCAGGAACTGCATAGGACCAACACTGCATTTATCACATCCCTAATTTCCAAATTTCCTTTTTCAAAAATACCCATATTTAAGGCTGTAATCAGGTATAAAGACCAGAGCTGTGGTCATATACTTACTTATCCAGGTGATTTCTATATTTCTAAGGTTCTTCTGCTAACATGAAAGCAGTGCTCCACCTTCCGTCTGAAATATCATGCAGTGTGTTGAAGGGAAATTGCACTCTTTAGAGGATCATTTGCAACCCAGCTGTAGACAGTAATGCATGAGAACATGAACTGGTACAAATATAAACTCCTGGTTGTCTAATACCCACAACGTACACAGGTGACAAGGAGGAGAAATCAGATTTTGAAAACCAAGGCTTCAGCTCTGCCTCTGAGAGTGAACACCTGAGAACTCTGGGAGTGGGCATCCCTGTGGCTGGGCTCCATCCATTGTGGCTCAGGTTCTCAGGACAAGAGCCCTTATTAACCTCACCCCGTGGTCTGAAATGCCCAGACCTTTTCCTTACACCTGAAAGGAAGAGTTAAAGGCTGAGTGGCACCAGGTTTATTCCTTAGCTCTTCTTATGCATCTGCAGCATGAATTAGTCTTTCCATTCCTCAGTCCTGTCTCAGCTGCCCTTAGACACCTGCTACATCAGCTCTGCACAGATCTGTACCCTTGAAGCTGTGCCCTGGAGCCATCGTCACCAATTCCTTTTCTGTGCCCCTCTCAGGTGCCCATTCCCATGACCAGCCTCCAACAGCATCGTGACTGTAGCAGGCAGCAGAAATGAAGTCTGGACTCAGGATGTCAACATTCTAGTTCACATCTAAATGTACCATAAAGCTATGCAAGGATATATTTTTTAACTCTTTTCCACATATGTTTTATTTGCCAAGTTCATAGTCCCAATGGGGGTACAGGTAAATGAGAAGATGAAAGGCTGAGTTTTACTTAACCAAGAGACAGACATTAAAGACAAACTGGGAGAATCCTGACATATAGGCTGCTTTCAAGGATTGACCTTCCCTGAAATGCATTTTCACAAAATCCTCCCCAGGTGTTAAACACAGTCTGATAGCCAAAATCTGCTTCCAACTGAGCTTTCTGCATCATCTCATCCATCAGAACTGAAGTCCCATACCCAGAACAGAAGCTGTGGACAGGCATTCAGACCATCCCTGTTTCAGATCACCTGTCCTCTTGTCCTTCTGGCAGATGTTACCTCTCCATCCCTTAGATCACTTACTCTTGTCAGACACAGACCCAGTATACCTGACCTCTTTTTGTGGCTCCAGTCCCATGGAAAATGTGCATGGCCTGGGTAAGCAGGTGCTGTGCCACTCTCATCAGTTCAAACCACTGTGAGGAGCCCACTTCATCCCTAGCTTCCCACACATCTTGATGGATATTTAAACAATATCAGGCAGATGAATGAGGAATTAGATGCTGGACCTTTGTTCTGCCCTTTTTTATGCAGTCATTACAGTATTGCTTCTGTCTTCCTTCTCTAGTATTTGAAACCATACACGGGGACACACCTATTTTCATAGCAAACCTTAAGTTAGACTCCCATCCATATTGTTAGCCATTTTTCTCAGTCATGCTACTTTTTGTTTGTGCCATCATGTCCTCCTTCTGAGGCTGTTTCAGTTGTTTAATTTACCTTGCAATTTTCCAGACACTGAGATGCTGAAATTAGTATTTTAAATTCATTAATTCCTGTTTTGCAAATTCCCTTTTTATGACATTCCTAAAGCTTTTGCATTATTTACTCTTTTGGTAGCAGCTGTGAGTTTTAACTTTCATCCCTCTAGCTTACTCTGAGTATGGTCCAGCCCAAAAGCAAGCAGCCAAAATGTTACTGGATACTAATACAAGCAGACTGTATGGTTCCCATGCTCATCAGTTTATTCCTGGCGTCTCCCCCGGACTGTTGGTCCTGGATGTACCCCAGAGTTATGATGGCGTAGCCACAGTCCTGGCTGCAGTTATTCCTTGTAACCTGTCAATAGAATTTCTTTGGAAGTGGAGATATGCCTTCCATTCCCGGGGCCTTGTATTTCTGTTATGAGATTGCATCAAACAAAGACTAGTCACAGCTATCACCTCTTTTCACCACACCCTGAATGGGAGATACACATCCAGCTGTACATCCCACGGAAAGATGGGGCTAAAAACCTGCACTAGCACTGGATCTTCATCCAGTCCCCAGCTGAAGTCCAGAGAGAGATTTCAGCTCTGTATTTTCTGCTACATTTGAGGAAGGGTTTATTTTTATTCTTACTTGAGGAGGAAACACAACAGACTTCTGAAAAACAAGGTCTTAAACCAGCACTGAGGGTGAACTTCAGGGAAATTGCTTGGTTAGATTCCCCTTCCCAAATGGGCTATTCTGAACTGTACAGCATGCAGGACAGAACAGTGGAACGAAAGCTGCCCTTCATTTAAATTGAGGTACTCTGGAGGAAACCATCACTGGAGGGTCTTACTTTGTGGAGAAAGAGCAGAACTGGACAAAATGCATCTGAAGAATGAGGAGAAAGTAGTTTCCCTTTCTTCTTTTTTTTCTTTTTTTTTTTTTTAATAGGTTTAATGATATTTTTAATGTTTAAGGCTAGTAGCACTGTTTAAAATACAAAATTCTTACAAGAAAATATATCCGCTCTGCTTTCATTTTAATTAAAAACTACCAAAGACCTTTAATCTTCTATAAAATACTCTCTGTATTTTCTTAAGTATAATTAATTAAATAAATATTTTTGAAATTGTTCACAGGTTGCTTTTTTCCCCGGGTACTGTCCCAAGAGCTAAGTGTCTATCCTATCACTGAACTTGCCCATAAACTTTCAAAATCTAATTACATGAAACTTCCCTAATTCATTAAGAAATCATTGTGGTAAGTATTTTCGACAATGACTTCTTGACCCATATTGAAGAGAGGATTTTTTGAGGAGGACTGGAACTCTGCATCACATCTTCCTCTAAAGCCACAGACACTTCCTTCTGACTTCGAATGAGGCCACAGGTGAACAATCAATACTGTACTTTGATGTTCAGCTGCTATGTATTAGTAGCAACACACTAGCATGCAGGAATTTTCTTGGGCTTTAGTACATTTTCAATCAGCCAGGATTATACTGCCTTATTGGAAATGTCAGGAGTGGCCACTGGGCTAGAAATACTGGCAAGAGTAGGCATGTGAAAAAGTGAGCCCGTGTATTGTTCTCTTGGATCTTTTATTTGGCAATGGAATTCTCCCCCCTTAAACATTTGTATGAATGGACCACTCATTGATCACATAACACCTAAAACTGAACCCTCAGTCTCAGCTTTCAGGTCACACTCATCCCCTCATTTTGCTCCAGCTCATTTGTGAAGCAGGCAGCTGTCAGCTCCATTTTATCTCGGTTCTTCTCTGCTCCTGCCCAGACTTTCAAGCTTGCAAAGCTTAAAGTAGACTAAAAAATTGTTTCAGCTCAAGCTCCAGTAAAGTCTTATTTTAGCCAGCCCTCTGCCCAGCAATGAAAACATAAGTAATGGAAATCAATTCTCTACAAAACTTGAAAATAAGATTTTCTGTAATTCAACCATTCCTTATGGAAACATCCTAGTACACAGGCAAGCATCTTCTGGGCATGATCATTAGCAAAGGCAGCAGAAGGGACTCCGTTTTTACAGAGGAAATGGTACCATTAGAGACTGGGAGAGGACATCTAGCATTTGACCATTATATTTTGGCTTGTTTCTTTTCTTTTTTTAATGATAGGTTTAATGTTCTGTAAGAAATTGTGAGTCCTTTGGAAGAAGGATGAATAGCATTATTAAAATTGCTTAGCCTGGGAATATTAGGTGATTGGAAAAGTCTCGAGCATTAGCTTTCAGTACAGGCACTGCTGACTCAGGCTTTTGCAGGTAATGTGCTATTTCCTACCTTCCCTGGCAGTAACATTATTGTAACACAGAGTAACACATTTCCTCTGACAGTAACACTTTGGCTTTTATATCTGATATTTCATCAAAGATCTTTGACCTTCACTTGGTTTTGTTACATCATTTTTGGATCTCCTAAGTACATGATGCTATATAATAAAACTGGTATTTCATATGATAAAACATCCAAGAGGAACTCATTGTTGCCTCACTTTTAAATGACATTCTGGGACAAAAAAAAACCCAAACACCCAAACCAACAAAACAACCACAGCCACACACACACATACACACAAAACAAAACAAAACAAAACAAAACAAAACAAAACAAAACAAAACAAACCTTCTCGTTTCAAATAACTTTATTCTCATCTCAGAAACATACAGTGGCAACACAAGAGAAAGCAATCCAGAGATACACTGAGACAACACCGTATCACTGCTACCAATGTTAATATGTTCACACTATGTTGTTACCAAGACCACTGATGTAGCAACTTCTACTGCAGTGCCAAAAGGATTAAATGATTAATACAAAAACAGAAAACCAAAGACCTGTGTCAATGGAAGTGCAATAGATGTTAGTCCAGCAGTCTTGCCTCTTCAGAAAACTTCTGCCAACATCAGTAAAACACAAACAGAAGTTTTAGTAAGACTTATCAATAGCAGCCAACACTAAGTTCACACAGATGGGAAAAAAGAGAATTCAGACCATGTCCATGCACACAGCCTCACAGCACCAAAGCCACCACTACTGACCCTTCCAGTGGATGGCAACTCTTTCACTTCAGCATGTAAAGTCACGTACATATTATAAGATTCTGTCACTTTATATAGTGACCTACATGTATCCAACCATGCCTTGCGAACAGTCAGATCAGGTGAACTGAAACTTCTGAGCTTCCTGTTAATGTGTGGTGTGGTTGCACAGCCGTGACTCAGTAACATGATGAGGTGGAATTAATGACATAGTATATCTCAAAGAAAACCACTCTAATTGAGAACAGAATTTTGTAAACTATCTTATAATCCAAAATCCAGTAATAAACAGTAACTCAGGTTAAGAAATAGCCCCAGCACCTTGATTAACCAAGAACTAGCAGTTTTATCATGTAACTGAGTAATTTTAAAAAGCCATTTTGAAGGGAAGCAATGTTATTTAAGGTGAAGTACTTGTGCCCAGATACTGCCCATACACCAGCACTTCCACTGAGGCTCTGAGCTCAGCATGCCCTGAGGGTGAGCCCCTGGCAGCTCAGTTATTCTGTAAAACAGAGCCATTAGAGAAAGTGACAGCTCCCATGTCACTAACAGCAGTCTTCTAACTTGTGTCCACCCCTAGGAAGCCAACAGCCCGCGCCCCACCCCTTCCCCAGACCGGGGTTAGGCTATTGCCCATCTCCCAAGAGAGTGCTGTGAGTCAATGAGTTTTCTCTTGGAGTGGAACTATTGTCAAGAGTGTGATATTTATAGGGGAAAAAAAAAATAGCTACAGCATAGGAATTATGATGCTGATTTCCTGGGTTATTTGGTTTTAGCTATGTGTCATGTAAGCTAAAATACATAAACAGACTGGAGCCAGCTTCCCACTGGAAAAACAAATGCGCTCTCCTCACAAGAGCATTCTTCTGGTAACTCACAGGCCCACTCTAGCTGGAGGGCACTGAGCCTCAGCAGGTTTCTCCAGTCCACACAGGCAACCTTGCAGCAAGACCTTGGCACCCAGGTCTCCAGAATAGGGTGCATCTGCAGATAAGTGCACGTGCCACAAGAACCCAGCAACCAGAAAGGGGCCAAGGAAGGCAGAAATCCAAAAGTACATGGTTTCTGGATCCTGCCAGGCATTCCTATTCTAATTCACATCCTAAAGTAGGTGCTTTGGAGACATCCCAGAACATGACACTATTAAACAAACACACCTTGAGTTTTTAAAAAAATGATACTTGTATACACACACACACACACACACACACACACACACGCACACAATTTAATAGCAGCCAGAACTTAGCCCCACTGGGACATTCACTCACTTTCCACTACAATGTGATGGGGAAGAGAATCAGAAGAGTAAAAATAAGAAAACCTGTGGGTTGAGATAAAGACCATTTAATAGGTAAAGCAAAAGCCACACACATCCAAAGCAAAATGGGAAATTCATTCACCACTTCCCATGGGCAGGCAGGTATTCAGCCCCAGGAAAGCAGGGCTCCATCATGCATAATGGTTACTTGGGAAGAGAAACACCAACACTCAGAATGCCCCCCCATTTCCTTCCTCTTCTACAGCTTTATATGCTAAGCATGACACCACATGGTGTGGGACATCCCCTGGGCCAGTTGGTGTCAGCTGTCCCAGCTGTGCCCCCTCCCAACTCCCTGTGCATCCTCAGCCTACACATTAAGGGTGAGGAGCAGAAAAACTCTTGACCCTGTGCCCAGCAAATATAGAAAACACCTCTGTATTATCAACATTATCTTCAGCACCATTTCAAAACAGAGCCCCATACTAGTTACTAAGGAAAAAAAAACAACTCTATTCCAGCACACACACACATATATATACATACACAGAGACACATACGGTATGTGTGCACATCAGATTTAAACACAGTTAAAAGGAAAATCTTTGAGGTCCACTTGAAACCTTCACAAGTTTATCTTAATTACCTTGACATAAGGTTACTCGGCATAAATGTAAGTAAGTCACATTTACAAAGCTGACACTTTACTAGTAGATTTTATCACGGCCTCTGAAAAAAGTGGGGAGTAAGAAGCTTGAGTTGTCCTTTTCCCCTCCACTAAAGAACTGTCTACACTAAGCAGGATCTGCTGCCCTGACTGCACCCCCAAACTCTCCCTGCAAAGAGCAAGCTCTCTGCAAATGAGTGCTCTTGCTCTTACACTTTTAATCAAGCCCCACAAATGCAACAAGCATTGTAACAAAAGATGTGAAAGCTGTAAGCAGATCAGGCCTTGCTTGCCTTCCCAAAGGACTGTCAGTCTTCACACGAATCTGGTGCAGTTCTCAGTCCTCCACCCTAACATGACACAGCACAGGACCACCAAGAGCCATCCTTCAGTTTCCCAGGCACAGCACATTCGACATGCCAAGTTTGGCTTCCTCTGTCACTCCACACACTTCTCTAGGACACAGCCTGCAAAAGAGAAACCTCACAAGGTCAGCTCACATCCAACACAGATGAACTGTAGGAAACACTGGTATATTTAGGAAGCTCATTCACATTATTGCATGGAACTCCAGATGTCCTTCTTTAACACAAAAGGAAAACTGAATGTAAAAGCAAACCAAGACTTGGATTTCCATGAAACTGGAGTTTTCTGGTTACCTACCATTCATACTGACTGTCGCTCTTCAGGTTTTGCTTTTGGTGTGATCACTGCTATTGTGATTTCTCACTTGGTTTCAGTCCACAGAAAATCAAAGGAATGACTGCACACCAAAAAGTTAACTACAGTTCTACCATCCCACTCTCCCCTGTCTGCAAAGATCTGAAAAACTGCTAGAATCAGGATATTTATATTAATTTTAGGTCACTTACAATTAAAATTACTGTTCAGTTTGTTTTCTTTATCACACATTTGTGTGCATCTTGATAATGAAACAATTTTTCTCCAGAATACCCTAAATACTGGTCCACATGGTCATATCAAAACTTGCACTCGCATCAAATGGCGATGGGGCTCTTTGCTGACAATTTTACCAGGTAACTTAGAATTGCTCTGACACCGTAACATTAGGTGCCAACTCAGCCCTGCAGAACAGGAAGATGAAATCAATCAATACAGCACCATGCAAATAAGCACACAATACATTGCTCAAAGAAGTTGTGCTTCCTACCCTATCTTCAAGTACTACAGATTTGTTCATTGAGTAGTATTAATTTGGAAATCCCCTTTTTCCTCCACTGCTTTCTGCCAGAAAGCGATGACACCAAGAGACATGTAAGTAGAACATGTTAATACCTGGGCTCCAAGAATTTTTGAGCAAAGCAGAAAGCTGGTGGCTGGTAAATAATTCCACTTCCTTTCACTTTACTGCAACACACAACAGGTTTCAGGCTGTGGCCCTTGTGTGCACAGGGAACTCCAGCTATCTGCAAGACATTGATGAAGCCAAACCTGTTTTCAGGTTGTTACTCTCTACATAGGGATCTACTAATCCAAAAAGGCTGAAAATCCCCTATACAACGTTCCCATAGTGACTTTAGTATCACTAGAAGACTACTTACTTTGTGGCTTTGTGACTTAATCCAAATTGTATGTGCAAAACCAGTCCCAGAATCACAGCATAAGCTGAGCTGGAAGGGACCCTCAAGGATCATCAAGTTCAACACCTGGCCCTGCACAGCACTATTGCCAAGAGTCACACCATGTGACTGAGAGCATTGTCCAAATGCTTCTTGAACTCTGTCAGGCTGGTGCTGTGACCACTGCCCTGGGGAGCCTGTTCCAGGGTCCAACCACACCCTTGGTGAAGAACCTTTTTTCTAATAACCAACCTAAACCTCCCCTGACATAACTTCAGGCCATTCCCTCGAGTCCTGTGACTGCTCACCACATTGGAAAGTCAGTGTCTGCCCCTCCTCCTCATGAGGAAGTTGCAGAATGCAATGAGGTCTTCCTGCACCTCCCTTGACCAGCTGGCAACATGTTGGGAACGGCAGCTGAAGACATTCAATTCAGCACTTACTGGGTCAGTTATTAATGTGCTGGTTTTGTAAATCTTGACCTCAAGTTGACAAGCTCAAGAAGTTGTTTATTCCTTAGATACATCTCCTATTGGCAACTGCCTTCCTCCTTATTTATCTATTTGGTCTCTCCACTTCAAGGCTTTTAAGGTTTCCTTGACAGAAAACAATACACATTCACTGTACAGCACACACTTGTAACTAATAAAAAGTGCATTTTTGAACATTTTTCCCATGTTCAGCTTGCCTGAAAACACAACAGGAAACAGGTTTGAAGGCTGGTCTGAAATATTTAGAAAAACCAAAATCCCTCTTGAACAAGATAAACAATAGCAGAAAATAGGCATTAAGAATTTTATATCTGCCTTGAAGACTAGAGAACACACTACAGCTTTGCACTAGCATAACCCTAAACCAGTTTTGTCTACACTTCCCTTTAAATACTTCTGTCCAAAAGTAAATTCAATTAGAACATTTCAGACAAATACTTAACGTTGTTCAGATGGGAAATAACGTCGAATGATGCGTGGGACACCAGGAACTTTTATTCTAATATCTAAATTGGTACATATCCCCATGCAACAAGATATCTCCCTCCTTTACCACCTCTTCTCTCTCCTTGGCAGAAATCAATTTACATGTACCATACTGGACACATCTAACAAACTCAGAGCTGCCCAAGATGTACCAGACTCATCTGTACCAGTACAGACAATATTATAAGCAAATTGGCATGGTGTTATAATATCTATGACTTATTGGCCTCAAAATCAGACCTGCACAAAAACTCTGACAGAGATGTCAAATAGCCAGAAAGCCCAGGCAAACATAGAAAAACAAAAGAAGAGGACACAGTTCACAGAAGTCAATTTACAGGTATCAAGAGAAATAGTGGATGATGAGAGCTCTTGGCCAGGAAAACAATGAAAACATGTTGAGTATGAATAATGTAGACAGACACACCAAAATTAATGCACCCACATCACAGCAACATAACACCCTAAACAAAAATATGTCCCCTCTTAGCCATTGAGTTTTCTACAATAAAACTATCATTTTAGAGGAAAAACGGAAATTTCTACAAAGGCTGTTGCAGTTTGCCTTTTAGTAGAAACTTTTTGACCAATTATAACTTACACATTAAGTGCACACCACAGAACAATCCCAGAAGTCCTTGTGATAAAATAAAATACCTTGATTTGTTTTAAACAGCTCCACTGGTAGGAAGCTACTGTAACATACAATTTCTGGAAGAAGGGAACACTCTTTTCTAACATTATCAGTTCTGGATAGCACTAATTCACTCTTTAAATCATGTGTTGGGGACTGACCCTTTGGGCATTGCAGTCTTTCCAGCCTGTGTAGCACCCATCTGCTTCAAGTCACCATTTAAAGTATCTGGAGTCAATTATGACTTCTAGGGTCAACACATCTAGCTTTAATAAATTACTCTTTCTGAAGATCAGTTCTGAGGTAACATCCTGTCTTTCTTAAGTGCACAGATATTCCAGCTGAACAGGTGAAACAGAGAAGTAAACAGAGAGGTGCCAATGTAATCAGCTCTGCCAAAGTATCCAGCATACTTAAACAGAAACAAAGCAAACAACCATTTTTATTTTCAGTAATATGCATACATAATTACATACAAAATCAAAATGCAATCAAGTGCATACAAAATTCAAATTATTCTTGTATAAAATTTCCAAATTAAGTGGTATTAAAACCTGAAGCCACACACGAAGAGCCACACTGCTTGCTAGCCACCTATTTCCTCTATTTCATTTTAACCTGTCTGCATGGAAAGATAAAATGAGCTGTCAGCATAAATCACAAACACTTTTCACTGTGACAATCATAATGGTATCAGTCTCCCCGGAACAGGCAACTAGGCCAAGAGGTAATTAAAATATCACAGTCAAGAAAAGAAACCATTCTTCTGAGTTTACTTAAAAAGATCACTACTCCTAAATACCTGAGTTTGAAGTGGAGCTGGGGAACACCACTGGTTAACATGGCTGAGTTTGCTTTTTCTAGAGAAGCTGAAATTAACACTAAACACAGGTCCTAGTCTACAAGACAAGCATTCACATCCGTACAGCTGACAAACTGCAGTATTGTACACACTGAACTCTGATAGTCATCCTGGCCAAAAACCTGTGGACAATGAACAAACTCTAATGCCTCGTGTTCTTTTCTTAAACTCCTGTATGTTCTATGTTAGTGTCAATAAGAAATAAGAATTTTTGGTAAAAGGTTAAAAGCAGTTAAGTAGTAAAAATAACTTTTTGTTACAGCACTGTGTTATGCTGACGATTCATACAGTAACAAACACATATGCCACAGCTGCCCTTAAGGTAACTTGATAAAATAAAGCAACTGAGGTATTTGGTGAACAATGTGTTGCCCCTGAATACTGTTCCAGGTCATACTGCAGCAGAATACCTTAAAAAGTAACACACAGGTTCCATAAAAAAATAATTATCTCAGTGTCAAGAAGTGCCTCTGTAAAAAAAAAAATAAAACCTCATATGGCTGTAAGACCTAACTCTTAGCTAAAAAGAAAGTAATTTTTCAACAACGGTTTAAATATTAATTTCCAACTGGGATGGCAAATCCTAAAACTCAGGCCATATCAGTGGTAAGTGAAAGGATGCTGTGTGAAACCTACAATCACAATATTTTTAAATGTATATTACAAACTATACATAACAAAAAATTTTACAGAATAGTTGCTATACAACAGGTAGGAGAGACTATGTCTTGCCCCAGAAATCCTTCCTCTTCTGAGCTCGTTCCAGTATCTGAGATGCAAGAGAGCTAGATGCTGCCGAGCGAGCAGAAATCTGAGACAACCTGTCATCTGTGGGGAAAGCAAGAAGGGAAAAAGTAAATACGAAGATTAAATATACATATTCAAACACAGCTGACATCTTTTGGATGTTTTTATGCCCTCTTTCACAATGGATGCTAAAATAGCACCACAGAGCACTTCCATTCAATTACTTGGCAACTGACATGCTGGAGAACCCCACAAGGAAGCCTCTAGCAGGTAAGTTAGGTAAGTTTAAGAGACTTACATGCCCATCTCTTGACAAACTCCAGAATGAGATCCCTATGTTCACCTGGGAATTGCCCAATTCTCCAAGTCATCTTTACCTTTATTCTCCTGTGTCAGGAGACCAAACTTATATAGACTAGACTGGTAACAACATATTCTTGAAAGCAACTCACTGCTTCAAGCAAGGCAGACAACCTTAGAATAACATTACTAAAACATCACTACTCATACTGTCAAAGAGCCCTTCTGTGCCAAATCCAGCTAGTGTGACAAAAGGTGGTTGAAGGAATGTGTCTTCTGAAGAAAACAGAAATTTACCACAAAGACAAGAAGAAGGCTTTAGAAATATACATTTGAAGAAAATATCCTTTTGAATACAGGGTCCACTTCACTCACAGTATAACTCTAAAATCAATCAGTCTTGATGCTGCTTGCCAGATAGAGCACATTGTAATTCTTTAACAGCATTATTAAAATGTTTCTACAGCTCTGTCAAGATACTCTCTATGAAAAATTACCTTAACTACACCCATTCTCTTGCAATGGATTAGAAAGAGCTTATCACTAGTTTCCAGACCCCTCACCAACAAAATTTAAAAAGCCCAAGAAAAAATTCCTCAACTCAATCCCAACAGCACCACTACTCTGTCAGTGTCTGAATTAACTTTTCAGCAGAGTTTCTAAGTTCTTAAAATACAGTGATCCAATTAGCCTGTAACAGGCTCACACATTATGTATAACAACTACATTCAGATGCATGAAAAAACCGCTAACTGCACTTCAGTAAACAGATGTGTCATTGGAATAACCCCCAGGTTTGTATGCACATGAACAAATAAGGGCATACAAAATATCTGTGAGCTGGCACATTTCACCTGTTTCTGCAAGTTCATACACTACCAGTCAGCTCATAGGGAAAAATAAAAAAAGAAATAGCAGCATTTGATCTGTGTGCAGCAAGCTGGTGGGAAGCTGTAGAGTACTACATGATTTTGCATGCTTTATGTAGTTGCACAGAAGACTGGCTGAGCCATCTGCACCAACCCACATATTTTTCAGCCAACTGCAATGAGTAAAACAGAGAATCAGCCTGAACCTTGGTTAAAACCCAAGAAGCAAAGAAGCGCCAAGGGGTACAGAAAAAACTTTTGGTTGTTCTGGAGTATAACTATAAATAAACTGCAATCAGATGTAAGCCTGCTCTGCCCATACTGAGCTGAACCAAACACAGGTGACTGCAACTAGCACAGCACCACACCAGGCTCAACCTCAGACACCACACTAAGAAAAAGTGCATGCCAGATACAGTACCTTTGGCTGACTCATGCTACTGAAAGAGTTTATTTGTGTCTGCCCACAAAAAGGCCAAGAAGATGCAGCTGTGCAATGGCTACTCTCCCAGATTCACTTCACAATAAATGGGAAAAAAGGTCAAAACAGCCACCAGAATAGCAGGATGCCATAAGGACCCTTAATACACTGAGCAGAGGAGAGGTGGGGCAATTAAAATTAGAGGGATCATTTTATGTTGCACATCTGGTGCTACACTCTCACAAGCAAAACCTCTATCTTAAGGTTTGTGGTACGTTTTAAGTTGCAACCAAAGTTACTGCAGCTGCAATATGGGCTGCGCTGCAGTTTCCTTTAGTTGCTATCTATCAATACAAAGGCTTAAAAATGTGTGGGCAGGAAACAATTTTCGGTATGGAACTAAGCAAGCTACAGCAACCATATTGAGCCACAATGGTCTATTAATTTTCAGCCACATTTAGTGGTTTATTCATACTGCCCTATACCTTCATATTCATACTTCAGGTTACTAGGTTGAACATGTTCAAATTATTTTGATGAAAATATGCTGTAGTTATTCAGGCAAACACATAAATCAGTATTATTTACTGCATTCCGAAACCTCTCACATTCATGTAAAAGTTAAATTTTATTTAGGTTTTATACACATGGCATACAATAATACTTTGGGACAAGAAATACCTTCATCATTACAGTTTCTTTCCCGAAGGGGCAACTGGAAAGTTCTTACTTTTGGATTGCCAAGATTCCCTAAGACAAAAAGTCAAAGGCACAGTTTTGAATCATTTCAAAATAGACAAAGGATAATATTTCATTTTAGAACATGTAAAAATGTTGCAATATTATTTCCAAAACAAGAGTCTTATAAACAGCAAACAACAAAAATTCCACTAGATTCCTTTACCCTAAGCTGAGGTAAAATAATCTTGTTCCATGTATTCTTCTCAAGACACTGATCTTTGGTACCTTCTTCAAGCTACTTAGTGAACTGCACTCAAGGTACAGAACTAGAACCCGGCACCAATTCTAATCTTTCTGAGGAAATTCTCTGCATTTCACCTTTCCACTTAACCTGACGACTACTTGCTCCATTCTAGAATGGAAATACTACTTTTTATCTAATCTGTATAATCAAAGGACCAAGAATTGTGGAAAGTTAAGCAGCTACAGAAAGTCTTTCTGGAATGGAGTCTAAATGGACAAGAAGTCTTTTCTTTATCACATTTACATCCCCACTACCCTTAAACATTGTTAAAAACTTGAAATGCTTCAGCACAAATCCCTCCTTAGCCAAGAAAAGATTCTTCTCAATATCCAATAAACCTTCTAGAGATGGCTTTTTTGTTTCCTTATCCTGCAGAAATAATTTTAAGGAGCTTATCTCTCAGAAATCCACAACTCTTGCAAAATAATACTACATCATAAAGGTCCCAGTTACATAGTGCAGTTAGTAATTGCAGCTGGAAAAGCAACTGCAGCATCCAGTTGCAGCTTAAATAGTAAAATTTAAAGCTGTTCATGCTAAACCAAATTATTCACATGAGTAGTATTTATTGCAATTAGCAAGGCAAAATCAGACAACAAACTACTTGTAATGCAGTGATATTGGTGGAATCTGAAACTAAGCTGGAGTGTTGTGCACATTTCCTCAGCAAGACTAACCATATAGTAGAAAAGCTTTTGTTTACAAACAGCATATTCTTTGTCGAAACTGTAAGGCAGCAAGCTCAGCACTCTCTTGACCTGAGCACTGCACAGTAGTCATTTACATCCTGCATCACTCTAACACAGATGTAATAAACAAAACCAACCATTATGCTGGAATTCTGGATCCTTGAGAGTCCCTTGAATACGATGAGAGGGACTCCAGCAAGGCACAGAGCAGCTTTTTGCTGACTTCAGCACAGGAGTTGCACAGGAGTGCTCTTGATGGGCAGAAGCAAGAGGAACTTGTTCATCAGCAACTTTGTTAGGAGGCCACTGATCCTGCCTAAGTGGCAGTGGATCCACCGTCTCCCGCCCAGCAGGTGGAGAGTTAAAGAGTGAAGTGGCTTCCATTTTCACATCAGGCTACAACACAAGACAAGGAAAAAAAAGAACGGATCAAAAAAGCACAAAACCACAACATCTCATATACAGCCTTCCAGTACAGATCCTCACATATGCAGCAAATGTTGACTTTACACTGTTATACTTCTCATGAAAGTACTAAAAGAAAAAGTTTTCCAAGCTTGTGAGACAGTGTAAAGAAAATCTGTTCCTGATAAAAACTGTTTAA
Source organism: Pardalotus punctatus (assembly GCA_013400915.1). Lineage (NCBI taxonomy): Eukaryota > Metazoa > Chordata > Aves > Passeriformes > Pardalotidae > Pardalotus > Pardalotus punctatus. The sequence goes on from VZTX01028273.1 coordinate 419,868, forward strand.
CATGGCCTGAAAGTAATCTAATCAGGACAAGCCAAGAGCATCTTTTCTAAAACTGATTTTGCAGATTTTACAACATAACCAACTTCTCATGCAATTGTGTCTGTTTCTACTACAGAACTTACTACAGAGGACACATGGAGTTAAATGGTCCTTGTAAAACACAGATCAAGCACAACTTGACCAAAAATGCCACAATTTTGAGGATGACAACTCCTAAATGTTTCTTTTTCTTTTAGTAACTATGCAAGCTGCAAAGTAAAAGCAGCACAAGAGCAAAGGAAAGGAAGAATGAAACCATTATGACACATTAACCTATCTTGTACATGAGCACCCAGCCTCTCCCTCTTGAATTTCTTCCAACTCAAGCAATCTGGAGCGGTGCCCTATATCAAGGTCTACAATAACATTAAGGGGAAATCTGACAGGCAGCCTTTTTATTTTTCTATAAACAGATCCCATGCATTTAGCTAAAAAAGCCAAAGTGACACACATCTAATCTCACTCCAGTCGTCTCAACCCCTTTGACACTGAAAAAAAGTTATTTATTCAGACATTTGCTGTTTTTAGTCACAGATACTGACAATTTTAAGACAGCAAATAACAACTCAATAAAAATATTTAAATAAATTATTCATTATTACTTAAAAAGCACATTCCTAAAATTCATAATGGTAAGTCTGTTTTCCGGCTCACCTGGAAGGACCTTTTTTTTGAAGGATTTGTTGCTAAGTTTCGCCTTCTCCAAGGTGAAGATGAAGACCTGAATTTAGGAGCAGACACTAGAACAGTACCTCCTATGGTATTGGAAAAGATCAGAAAATGGTTTATTACATTAAATAACCTAATAAATTAATTCAGTTAAGTACTTTTTTCTTCAGTTCTTGAAATAGTGCTTTGCATTTAGAAGTCTTTTTACCAACAGCTGGGGTAGTGTGACCACGATGAGTCCTCGGAGCTCCTCGAAGTGTTCTCAGTTTCTGAGTAGGAAGCCTGCCGCCTGTCCTTGAGGATACAGAAGAATCTGACACAGCTGCAGAAGTATTCAATACTAAGGCATTCTCACTGAAAAAAAAGTGAGTAATGATTGAAGGATGAGCTAAGGACTCAGGAGTCTTGCACTCAAGCTTTCTGGTTCTAATCCATTCCTACAATGAAGCCTAAGGCAAGACAGTTAAGACCTTAACACCCCAACAAGCTGTAGCTAAAACATCTGCTTGCAAAGGGGAGTCCCAGACTCCAGCCCTTAACTTCAGTTTCTGTATTTTAAATGGTCTCAAGCTACAAATTCAGGCTCCCTCTGTCCCAACAAACCCTCAATGTATTGCTGTGCAATACAGAGGCTCAACAGGAGGGCTGGAAAACTTTGAACCCAGAAAAATTTTAAACATGCTTGCTACCTTAGAGGTGGGAGTGTGGGTTTGACATTCTTCGGTCAATGTGGTGAAACTGAAGCAAATGTTCCACATTTATGTAACCACGATAACCCCCAAGTTATTAAATACATCAGCACTACCACTTCAGTCTTCTTTCTCCAGGTGCATTTCAAAGGGAAGTGGCAGCACACCCACAATGTGGAGGAACCTGATCCTCTCAGTGAATGACAGACACATCTAGGCAATAATTCCTCATTTCTAGCTCTCAAGGTGTAGATAACATGCAAGTGTTAAGCTTCTCTGCATGGCTGAGTCCAGTGCACATCCCAGAACACAGAACCACATTGCAGGATGACAGAAAATTGTCAGTGTCAATCAGAAACATCTATGAACTAGATAATCTCTAGCATTAAATAGAAACTTAGGAAGGTTTTCCACCTGATGGCTTTGAAAGCCTGCATTTAGTACCTGTTGGAGTCTAATATCCCAATTTTTCTTTGCCTGAGTTTTGCATACTCGATATTATCCCCAAAGGAGACAATTACAGTTCCTTACCTTTGATTAGTGCTGCAACACCAAAGATAAAACACAATGAGGAATATAAAACATGTAGCTGACATGGTAACAAGGGTCAAAGCTATTTAGAATTAAATGTCTATCAAACTAAAATACTGTTCTACAAAAAAAAGTTATGCAAAATTTGCACAGTAAAAAGCCAGAGACTTCTGGAACTAGATACAATTTGGATCACTCAAATGTCAAATACAGTACTATGCACATACTGAGCTGATCTCTCATTATTTGTAAATACTCCTCCACATTTTTCCCACCCGTGCTTTAGTAACATAATCACCAGTGATTACTGGATATTAGATTTTTTTCTCCTAAGTCCTTTATGTTTGTCCATCAAATTTTTTAAGAAAAACAGATGCCTAAGTACAATATTAGCATGCATCCTGTCCTATCAATCCTACACTGTTAACTTGAAGCAAACTGTGCATTTTAATTTTCACTAAACTTGGCTGCTGTGTAATGAACAGTCTGTTCTAAGAGACCCATACTGCAAACTTCATAGTTTTGGAGAAAAACATAAGAATCATTCAGGCATCTACAAACTTAAGTCTTGCAAGTCAGAAATGCAGTATTTTTAATGACAGATCCACTTCCATCAAGCAGCTCAATGTCTTAAACCATCTCATTCCTTATCATACTGTTGAAAACAAAAGTAGTGTCACACCAATTTACACTCTTAAGTAAATCTGATTTAAAACCAAAAACCAGTTAACCCATAAATTTCTGAGCTGTTAGAGGAAATATATATACAAACACACACATACATCTGTACATCAAAAAAATGTTCCATTTTACCCTTCAATTTTCTTATCTTCTTTGGCATCCTTATTGTTTTCTTCTAATTGCTGGGCCACAACTGCAGGCTGTTCATCTTGCTTTTCTTCCTCTTTCTCTTTCGTTGATTGTTGTTTTTCCCTTTCTTCAGTACCTTCTTGTTCATCCCAAGCTAAATGTCTTTTGATTGGAACAGTTAAAGCATCTGACATGTCTTTCTTTGTGCTTTCCAGATGTGGTTGTTCTCTGGAATCAGGCTGCTGTAGCGGTTTGGGGCTTAGTGCAGCCTCTTTTTCAGAAACACTGGGTAAGAAAGAACACAGCATTTTGTATCACTGATTTGCACAATATATACATGTCTACGTAGAACAGATTCATCCAGTTCAGTTATTTGCAAGAAGTACAGCTCAGACATTAACAAGTGGTACAGTTGACAAGATGAATGGTTAAATTGCCACTGAAGTTTTAACTGACACTTAAGTACAACCTATTTTCAAACTACATTTCATGAAAACTCTTTCTGTATCACCATTTCCAAAAATGCAATGTAAATTAGAGCTGCATTTTCAATTTAAAGAGCAAGTTAGATTATGAGAAGTGCTCAAACAACCATTCCCATACAAAGGACTGTCTGATGGCATAATTTTGAAAGCCATGCAGTTTAGAAGACTCCTATTCAAGCACAACTTTCAAAAGACTTAAACTCTCAACTACTGACAGAAATCAATGCAAATTAGCCCAGTGCATAGAAATTAGGACAGTAAGAGTATCTGTATTTCACAGAAGAAAACAAACCTGAAACCAAAAAATTTAAGCCATACTTAGTATCACATATTATGGTGGAATAAATAATGTTTTATATGTCACCACCAAACCCTTATTAGAGTTACTCATGCAAAATGGGCAGATCTGTCCCACACACGTAAGAAAGGAGTGTGCATACAGCAGTCCACAGTGGACTGCAGAACCATCCAATGCCCTGTTTTTAAATATCAGATCACATTTTTTTAACACAGTAATTCTGAATTTTCCTAGCAAGGGATTTAATATCTGCCAGTTCTGACAGCCTTAAAAGAAGGAAGAAAATGGTTGTACACCATTCCAGTTCCTAAGTCTTCAGCTCTGAACTAAGCAGACTCAACCACAAAATTAATTACTCCTAACAAGATCAATAACATCTGAGTAGGCAAAACATATTTCATATCACTCCAGTGGAAGGAACATTACTTCAGTATGACTCTGCAACTATGCATTTGTAGAGAGTTACAAAGGAGCAACTTTCTCTTCTGTCAGAAGACTGGACTGTGCCTTGTTTTCTATTTGAGCACATATCAACTGATGTATCTGTGAAAAGGTAAATGCCCTCATCTGTTCCAGAGAATTTACATATCACAGAATAGTAGAACAGCCCAGGTTGACAGGGTCCTCAAAAGACCAATCAGTCCAACCCTCCATGAAGAAAGGGAGCCTAGATGATGACTGACCACTCTGTCCAATTGCATCTTGAATGCAATCGAACATTCGAGATCCCACAGCTAGGATAAGCCTAGCTCTGTTTCAAAGCTGCAGAGTAACAGGCAGGAATGATGACCTTACCCAGCAAGATCTAGAGCTTTGATGTTGTTGCTGATTCCTTCTTCCTCACTGGAAGTTGAGGACACATCCCAAAGACTGTTGTTATCAGACAGGATCTGATTGAAATGGTATCGGGAGAAGTGGGTGCCTTCTACTTGTTGTCTGTAAGTCTTCGCTCTTTCTCGAAGTTCTCTCACCTACACATCAAGGTTTTGTAAGTTGCATGTCTGTTTAAATTACACTATTAGGCTACTATAAATACTTGCATTAGCTACTGGCAGCTAGAAGAGAAAGGCAAGTTACTCATAATACAGGGCCAGCCACAGCACAAACATTGCATGCCACGGTAAAGGCAACAAGAGGAAAGCAAAAATAATATATTCAGTAAGCATGTTTGAGCCATGAAGCCAAAGCAAAATGGTCAATTATTCATTCCATGAGCATAAAAATTTATGCAGTAACTACGAATAAGTTTAGTGCTAGATTCTAGTTTTTCCATCAGAGCTCAGACACAGTGCTCCAAACACTGAAAGAGGAACTCGGATGCAACCAACCTCCATATACCACATGGAATTTAGGGTGTTTTGAGATGCCTAAAGAGAAGAACACAAAATTATTTTTAAATTTCTTATTTTTCCTCTCAACACTCAAGGGTGATATTGCTATTATCACCCTTGTAACTTTACTTCAGTTTAAGTAAGAAATTAATTACTAAAAAACTGTCAACATAGCTCTATGCTGCCTCCCTCAGATTCAATAAAAAGCTCTAAAACAAGTATTGGTACAGCACTGGTACTGATTTCCCAAAACATGGATAACGATCTAATATCGATACCCAACTTAACGTGGACAAAGACTCTCTAACAAAGTTAGACACTGTATGTTTATTGCGACCGGGACACTGCACGAGTTCCCAACAGAATCCCCATTACAGTGCCAAGTTCAAAGACAATACAAAGTCTATTTATCTACAAAAGTTCTAAATATTCAAGACACAAATGCATATGGATAACATTGACACCTCCCATTCCCCACTTCGTATGGTAATCAGTAAAAAAATCATTGAGCATGCGTGGTTTGCCTTTTAATTGGGTCTGGGGTCTGTCTCTTCTGGGTAAGGGGTAACAAATGATGAAGTAAACTCCTCTTCTTCACTTTGACCTTTCTGCCTATTGACTTTTAACAATGCTTTTGCCTTGAAAAACCTCCAGTTCTTCCCTTCATTACCTTGGGAATGGTTTTCCCAGATGTTACTATTTGTCAATGTCCTACTGCTTTTCTCTATATCCTGTTTAATTTAACCTTTAACTAATCATTAACCATTTTTAATTAGTTACAGCTGTATTTACTCACAAAGTCTATTCCTACTGATTTAAGCAAAACTATTTTTCTCGAGGGTAAAGCTTTGCCTTTCAGTATTATACCAGTTTTTTGCCAAGCCTGAGGAAATTAATTTAGATTTCTAAGAATTAACACTCAAAAATACATCCACCACTAATTCCTGATTATTTCAAGTCAACAGATCTATGTGCATGTGTAATACTGAGTTTGTATGCTGCAAACATCTCTAGCTACATTAATCTCAGTGAAAAGCTAAGAGTACTACAAGAACTCTGGGTGCTATTGTATGCAAGACATAATGTCAAAATTATTCCTTCTAGGATATCAGTAATTGTAGGAATGAGATACAAAACTGTTCAGGTGAAGTTTTACTCCAAAAGCATAAAAGTGGTAACTTTCCTCTTCAAATACTATACACTACCATTTTTACCATTAAGACTATTTAAACACTTGCTGTCTTGTGTCCTTCACCTAAATACAATTAAAGTGCTAGAAGAAAAAGCAAAACAAAAAAGTTAATGCTTAAATTATTAAAAATAACTTTCTAACATTGTGTGAATTCTGGCTTACTAAAAAACAGTCCACAGAAGAGAAGTATTTTGTCAAAGAGCAGGAAACTAATACTGACATTTCCTCTAGCACATTTTCACAGCTCTTCTTTTACATTCTTCCTTCATGATAAATTTCACATCATTCCTCCTGCAAGGAACAGTTAGTAGGCTAAACTCAGCTAATCCCATTAAAAGTAACTGGATGCAGCAAACATCCAGCTAACATCCCAAAATTTGATCCACTAAACTTCCAAAGAATAGCCCATTAAAAATATATGCTTGTTGTTTTCAAAGGAGAATTTAAAGTTTGATGTGCAAGTGATTTACTGAATTACTCATTTTAAGCAGAAGAATAAAAAATTAATTATGATAGCCAGAACAGAAGGAATGTAAATCCAGAGCAACAGGGTACTGCAGGGGGAGGAAGAATACTAAGTCTCCAATGAATTGTGAAGAAGTACAAAGGACAACCATCTCCTTCAGCGACTCAGCAGGCAGCATTAACTCAGCAGGACACAGGCCCCAAAGAGTCCTACTGTGATTATGAATTGCCCACATTAATTTTTCAAAGGCATAATTGGAAGAGATTTTTTTTTGTTCAACTGCTGAAAAGCATCCTTAGTAATAAATTGCAGAGAAGCAGTCTACAAGTAATCACTATGGCTAAGGTCACACCAGGATTCCATTATGGCATTTGCCTGTTTGGACTCAGAACTTCAGAAAGTCTGCTTTGGACACAAAGTCACCCATGTGCAGACCCAACTAAGGGAGAAATGAGACCGGATCAGCTGGAGTTTATCATCTAATTACTTACGCTAAGCAAGAAATGTTCTGTAGGCACCTTTCACAGGGGTGAGTCTCAACAATCTACCAGATGCAGAGGTTAGATACACTTTGGAAGAACATTTCATTAGCATGAGAAAAGATAGGGAATCATGTAGAAAGCAGAAGGACTGCTGGGCAGCCTATACTGTGAATGGCCAAAGTACCTCAGTTACTTTGCAACAAAACCAATGCACTTGCCACTCTTTTTCAAGTTATGCACACTTTCATTAATATGCTGTTAACATTTCTCAAATGTCTGATTCTTTTTTTTTGTCACAACTATGAATGAAATACATTATTCAGTCCCACTATGTTACAGAACCATAGAATATCCCAAGCTGGAAGGGACCCATAGCAATCAAAGTTCAACTCCTGGTCCTACACAGGACACCCCAAGAGTCACACCATGCGCCTGAGAGCACCATCCAAATGCTTCTTGAACTCTGTCAGGCTGGTGCTGTGGCCATGTCCCTGGGGAGCCTGTTCCAGTGCCCAGCCACCTGCTGGGTGAAGAATCTTTTCCCAATATGTAACCTGAACCTCCCCTGACACAACTCCAGGCCATTCCCTCTGGTCCTGTCACTGGTCACCACAGAGAAGAGATCAGTGTCTGCCTCTCTGTTTCCCCTTGTGAGGAAACTGTAGAGAGATACAAGGTCTCCCCACAGTCTCCTCCAGGCTGAACAGACCAAGCAACCTCAGTGGCTCCTTGTACGGCTTCCCCTCGAGGCCCTCCACCATCTTTGCTGCCCTTCTTTGGTCACCCTCCAATAGTTTTATATCTTTCTTATATTGCGGCACCCAAAGCTACCCCTAGCACTTGAGGAGAGGCTGCCCCAGGTCAGAGCAGAGCGGGACAATCCCCTCCCTTGCCCAGCTGGCGATGCCGTGCCTGATGCCCCCAGGACACACTTGGCCCTCCCGGCTGCCAGGGCACTGCTGACTCATGTCCAACTCACCACTGACCAGGACCCCTTGGTCCCACAGCTCTGCCCTCCACCACCTCGCCTTCCAGTCTGTACACACATTAATTCCTTGTTTCGCCTTGCTTGCATACATGGCTTTTGCTTTACCTATTAAACTTTATCTCAACTCAGGAGTTTTGTCAATTTTACCCTCCTGATTTTCTCCCCCACCTTGCTGTACGGGAGTGAACAACTGGGTGTCTGGGGCACAGCTCCCTCCTGGGGTTAAAACACAACATATACTCACACACATGTAATTTGAAGTCTAACAGAGAGGAGAAATTCAGGTAATTGCAATTATAAGTCTCTTCTATATGAACTCATACTAGGATCTAATGCAGGTATGCACATAGGAAAATGTGTACGTAATCAAAGCACATTCATCATCAATAAAGTATCTGTTATTATAGTCTTAAAATGAATTTGGCTCTTCCAGGTACCAGAACAGTTCCTTTATTTAGAATGCCCCCAAAAACACAATAATTTTTTTTTTTTAATTCTTCATGCCTACTGCCAAGTAACTTCTTTCTAGCTTCCTGCAATTCCCTTTTCAGCAAGAAAATGTCTGTGAAAAAGTCTGACACACCCAAAACACATCTTGACAAGTGTGGGAAATCCTTGGTTTTTCATACACTCTAATTAAATGCCACATGTAAAGTTGAACATCCATCCTCCACTTGCAGTCTCCTTATTCTCTCCCTCACCTGTACTGCAGTGACTCCTCCTAGCTGACTGTGCCACAAGCACACTATATCCCAAGGCAGCGCATCTTTAGTTGCATACTCTTTAGTTACCTATCAGTCAATTGCTCTTGAAGCTGAGCACTGCTCCTTATTGGTTTGAATGTTTCAAGATGCAACACCAACAAATTAAAGTATTATATGCCAGAAAAATGACATCATATTCTACAGAAACATTTAATATACCAATTAGGCTGCATGCAATAGTTCACAACATTTTGCAACCGTAGTTACAGTAACTCTAATGCATACAAAACGCACACAAAAATTAAAATATTGCTTCTTTTCAGTCCTCTAACATCCTCTTGAGGCTGTTTACACAGAATGGATTATCTCATGAATGCATACACAAAATCTGCTTATGAACCATCTTGTACTTTAATATACTTTAAATTTTGAGACCTAGTTCTCATTGCATATTTTCTATGTATTCTATAAATATTTCTTTTTGCTAAAAGGAAAATTGCTTGCTAGATTAAATCTAGCAAGAAAACACAGAACTGAATGCTACTAGACTACTCCTGCAATTCTCAGAACCTTATTTTCAAACACTCAAAGCCCAGTGGCCTAGAACCATTTGCTCCAGTTCTACCTTCCACATCACCGTGGACCCAACTGATGAGGAAGCTCACATTTCCAAGTATTTGCCACACAGGTAGTGGCACAGCGTCTCATAAAGGCTGCCTCTATCAGCTGGGAGAAGACTAAGCCAATTCAGTGAAAACAGAGAGCTGCAGAACTAGCTCTAGCAGTTTCTTAGCACACTATTAATGGTTCTGATTTACTTGACTAACTCCAGAAATCAGACTTAATAATGCTAAGAAATGTTGTGGTCTTGAAGCTACTCAGCACTTTCAGAGTTCTGTCAACTCAATTCCTATGCAGTATAATATGGATTGCAGTTTCTGAATAAACTACAAGAGAATACAGAGATTGACAGAAACTTGCAAGAAAAATTCGCAATTTTATGTTGTGCATTACTGAATTCAGCTGATTGTTTTGAATGGATTCAGCATGGTAAGCTAACAAACTGAGCCTGACTATTAAGCCAACCTAGGCTGATACATATGTTGCCCTTCTCCTTTTTATTCCCTTGGAATCTCCTATCTTTTAACTCTGTATTTTGAACACTTCTGCTTGTTAAAACTGGGCTGAACATCTATAATAACATCAGCTGCCCCAAGAGACTCTGTTCTGAATGATCTAGATCCTGTAATGGAAACAAAGCAACAAAGCTTCTGCCTCACTTTAGATGTCACATTAGTTTTTTTTTTAATTTTTTTTTTGGTCTCACCATCTTTTTTTTCCTATGAATTATACTCTAATTGTTTTTGTATACTCACCTTTGGGAGCTTGAGTCATTAGCATTACAATCTCAAAAGTGTATCTTATAAATACTACAATTCAAAGTTTTTGCATGTAAAAATCAAATACAAAGTATACTCAGACTTCATATTTTCTAAGAACACTCACCTGGTTGTGAGCTTTACTCTTAATACGAGACCAAGCTCCATCTTTGTAGAAATACTGGGCTGGAGACAAAAATTTTGACCTATATTCTGTGCTCATCTTCCTAAGAAATCAAGAATGAGGAGAAAAAAAAATAGTACTTTAAGAGCACTTTTAAAGTTACATCAACAAGCATAAATATACTTGCACCTAAATGCCAGTGAGATGCAAAAAAGCACATGCAAAAACAACAACTCAAACCAATACAACTAGAAAAGCTGTGAAAAATACTCATTCACAACTGGTGGTCCTTCAAGTAGTTTCCTCTAAACACTTCCACCAGAAGCTTTTGCCCTGACAGCCAAATCAGCAGAACATAATACACACATCAGTCTCAACTACTTCAATGCAAAGTGTGGGACCTTGATTCAAGTCACTGATGAAGGTACATTTAAGTAAAAAAGACTGGTTTGGCACTAATGTGTCTGAGACATTTCCTTCTATGAACTCCACTTTAAAGGCACTCTGCATATGGGTGGGGTGAGCTGCTGGGGCTAGAAACATCTGACTGCCAGAACACTGGTCAGTGTAATTCATCTGACTATGTCCTACTGGCTTTGATCTTCAAAAGGCCTCAGCACTTGAAAAGATGGGTTCATTTTTCCCTTCTGCCACACACATACAAACACAGAAAAATTAACATCATCTAACCTATAGCAGGCAACAAGGAGTACTTCAAGTCTTTAAGCATGGAACTCTGGATGTATCAGCTTAAATCTAAACAGACTTTTCAATTTAATCATGCTTCAGAACATTACCAACTTAATTTTAATATATTCAGCACTAGATGAAAAAGCTCTATTTTTGAATCCTTCTTCAGAAATAGGTCATAAAAGCCTGAAGTCAGAGAACAAAATGAACCTTGTAAAAAGAAAAATACCAAGGTCAAAAAACCCTTTATACTCAAAATTCCTTTCAATACATTCCTTTCTTTAAAACTGACAGAATTCCTTTACTTTTGGTTGCAAAACTAATGGATTAGCTCAAAAAACGCATCACTGCTGTGCCTTGATTCCAGTCATTCTGCTGCAAAAGCAGGCCATGCAACACAGCTTGCATACAACTAACAATCTTGCCTGCATATTGAGAACTTGCACATTTTGACAGCTATTTGCCCAGTGATTTTTTTAGAAAATTTTGTCTTGTGCTACTACATAAGAGGCCAAAATCTGCCCTTAGATGAAAAGAGCCCCAGCAAATGAACAAGAATTTTGCACATTACTCATTGCAAAATTGACTACAATCTACTGCACAGAGAATGAAAACTAAATAGTTAAAGGTTTAGGTATACTATATCCACTCTCTTTTCCATAAAGCAATTTTATTTCATAGAATTTTGAGTGATAATTTTGTAATCAACTCCCAATATCCAACAGCATTCAAACCCAGGTAAGTCTCCTCTCCCATCTTCAAACTAATGCCTTAACACTGTCACAAAGAACGAAAGCAATTGCTGGGGCATACATTAAGCACAAACACAGGAGAGATGGATTAATCTATGCATTTTAAAGCCTACTTCTTGGCTTTTATTTCTCTTGACATATCTCAGATGTGTATGAAATAGGAGTTCAATTCCTACAATGTAGGCATGTGGCAGAAAAAAAAAAAAGATACTTTGATAGCACTCAATAACATACAATTTCACTTCATTTCCACACTTGTCAGATTACCCTAAATGGGACAGATTTCTTTACTTCCCTTTACCTCACGAGTTTGCTTTTGTTACTCATGCACACAAGGCCTTACAGACTAGAATAAGCAGCCATCAAGTACAATCACCACAGTTTTAAGGTGTGGAGTAAGCACAGCAGAGCAGTTTGAAAGGTGACTGCAACTTCCAAAGCAGCTGCTGAAAGTTTAGCAGTAGCACTGCACCAATTTTATTTCACTCATGTTAAATTTATTAATATTACTATTATTGCATCATGAGGTTCACCTGGAGTGGTTACAAAGCTTCTACTTTCGCTGCCCAGAGAAGAGGATGGAAATTGATAACAGGTTTAGATGCACCCACAAGAAGCTCAATCTCAGCACTGCAAGGAGGCATTTGCCCCTGCAACTGCAGCACGGTTTGGTTAAAGGTCCATAGTCCATCATTCTAAATACTAGGCTGCTGTAACACCTATTCACTAGTCTAGGTTTTCCTATTTTATACATACCCACGACTTGTATGTAAAGTGAGGGGCTTTGGACTGATATGTTGCTTATTATTTTGTTTAGGATGTTTCTGTTCTGATTTCCCTTGTTTTGCTGCATCTTCTGCTGGTTTTTGAAACGGTTCTTCCCTCTTACTCTAAGGCAAAGATAATTTTAAAAATACCACATTAGCTAACAATCTGAAAACCCTCATATTTCTTTTGACATCAAGCTCTTGCAAATAGTTGATTTTATTTTAGTGTTAGCTGTTTTGCATTTTTAATACAAACAAGAATATCACATTCTTTTGTTAAGACAAAAATAAACTAGCAATATGCCAAAGCTAAGGTTGAATGCAACATTCTGTTGGATAGATGATCCATTTTGTCTGTTTTACGAAATCAATTTAACATGAAACACAGAAATAAAATAATACAATACCTGCACATTCTAACCTGAGTCCAAAAGGCAAATTTTTAATTTTTTAATTCTGTTTTATAAAGGTTTAGATTGATCTGTGTTTTACACCAATTTTTTCCCTGATTATTTTACTCTCTCAGAAATCCCATGCATGACTTCTGATTCTGCTAGAGATCTTCATATATATTATTCAAATTCAATTTTTTTTAAAAAAAGCCCACTAAAATCCCCCTAAACTTTTTCAAGATACTCATCAGAGAAGAGGTATCAGTATAAACAACCAGTTTTTTAGACACTTTCACAAAAATTCCCTTCTCATGACTTTTCTCTTCCTTCACTTATTAGCTGTTCTCAAAAAAACCCCTGAAATTCCAATATTAAAATCAGACAAATGCTTCCTGAAAGCCTCAGGCTTTTCAAGCTCTCTCCTATCAACTTAAAGAGGCAAAAGGGGACACAAAATTTCTCATCCCCAGATGGAATTTAAAGAACTGGGCAGGTCCGAGTTTTAAATGATAAAACCTCCAAGCCAACAATCCCCTCTAAAGTACCAACGGTGTAAACTAAGCCAAGGCACTGCATGTTAAGCACACCTTTTGCCCAGCAGTGCTCCTAGTGAACACCTTGTCTGACAATGGCCCTTTCTGTTCTATCAGCAACAGGTATGGGTAGTGAAGAGATTTATATTAACTGGGAACATCACACAACTGGTACAACCCAGGCCAGATGACTCCTAAAAAAACAGAATGACAGCTTTATAGAACAGGTCCTAAGGGAGCTGACTCAGAAAGGCAAAAAAGGAAGGTGTATGCCCAGTGGAAGCAAAGTCAGGTGACATGGAAAGAATACACAGAAACTACTTCCTGCTCCAGGGAGAAAATTCACACTATCTCTGATTTTTGTCATTCAGAAAGCTCCAGACCTCCCAACCAGCCCTACTGCACACCAAGACACAACACTGATACCAATCAGAGCATAAATCAGAGATTTAGATTGCAGAAACCATCCTAATGACTAAAAACAATGTGTCAATTTGGAACAAAAAAAAAAAAAAAAAACCCACATCACTTCAAAACACAGAAACTTAAAACTTTAAACTGAAAAAATCCACTACAGAAACTACAGAACTCACTACAGAACCCCCAAAGAGCAGAGCTGTACAGCATTATTTTCAGTCTTGTACAGCAAAACCACTACCAAGTTCACTGTCACTAGCAACAGCTCTACAATGTAACTAAAAAATTTCACCATAAACCCACCCCTTTATAGAATAGCTCAAAACTACAGAAATGCTACTAATGCTTTTCTTTCAGGGAAATATTTACTTGTTCACAAACCAGAAATTCTTTCTCTTCTGAACCACCTCTCTCTTGCGGACTCTTAACGGGAGGAGACCCTTTGGAATTTCTCTCATATGCGGTTTCAGAAATAATTGCAGGAGATTTAACCGGAGGTATGGGTTTCTTTGTGTTGCAAATAAGCTGCACGAGAGGAAGAAGAACAAAGAAAAAGAAGTGTGACTTCTTTACCTTAAGGCTAAATTTTCAAAATCTGTTAACTTCTTCACACAAATACGTTCACATATGAGCAGAGAGAGTCATCTGTATAAATACAGCATGTGTAGACTAATGAACTTCTAGGAGAAATTCAAGAGAAATTTAAATACATTTAAAAGTGACCAAGTCAGACACGGTTAAACCTGTGATCAAACTGTTCTTACTGAAGTTTACCATCACAGGGTTTGTTTATTTTATTTTTTGTTCACCTTCAGAGGTGTATGTCGGATTATGCTTTTTTAAAGGCATGCCATAAAACTCTCGAGTCCTCAGTGCATGTCCTGTCCATAAGTAACAGAAAACTGCTCTGAGTTTTACAGCTGGATGCTTAGAGATTGGGCAAATTAAAATACACTCTTTTCCAACTAACATAGTACTATAAAGCAAGGCAGAGAATTTGCCTAATATGTAGGCATGTAGCATCTCCTCGGGGAGTTCCAAGTTTCAAGACAATACCATATGTGAAAGGCATGCATTTTCCATAGATTTGCTTTAAGAATTTAGGTCTGACTTTTAACCTAACTTGGATAACTTTGGTATTTTCACAGAATCTCTTCGAGGGAAAGGTATTATCAGTATTCACGTATATTCTCAGTCATATCAACAGTGAAGAATATATATTTGTTTATATGTATAATTTTTACCATCAAATTTTCCCTAAGTTCTACTTATCCACAGAGTTATAATGCCTACAGACTTACTCTCACTGCTTCTTATTCTGTATAAGCTGTGAAATAAAGTTTCACAGTCTTTCTTCTGAAAAAAGCACAGTGTTCACAAGCATCAGTAATGAAACTGATTTCACATAGAACTAAATGGAATTCTCTTTGACTTTTTCCATAAGGTGTCTTTCTGGGACCTGCCTCTTCCTCAAAAGGTCCTTCGGCTTCTCTATACTACTGTCGTGTGTTTCAGTGAGTTTTCATTGGATAAGGGATTGTTGGAAAACATAAGCTGCAGTAAATCCACCTGCTTGGCACTCCAGCAGAAAAAGACTGGATAGTGATTATCTTAGTTAGCAACATCTATTGCCTCTGAAAGCTGTTACTGAAGAAATCTGCCACCTGAGGATAAAAAGAGCACGCCATCTCTAGTAACCCCACTAATGCATATGCTTCCAGTGAAGAAACACAAGACAAATGCAGAAGTGCCTATTTTACAATGTAAAATGACCAAAAGACTGAGTGTCCTAGGCCTTGATCCCAGCAGCAGTTAACTGAAAACACAAAACAGTCTCACACTCAGTCACTCTTTGCAGTCTGATTAGAAATAGCAGCATTTTCAACCCTACAAAGTCCAAAAGCTCATGAGATGTATTAAAATTACACAAGAGTATCTTAAAATCAAAAGCTTCTACTTTTAAATAGAAGCCGTTATCACAAAAGAATAAAATGCTAGAGACACACTTTAGTGCTTAGAAGTAAATGTGCACAGAGATGGAGACTAAGAAACTGGGACAACACAGATAAATTAATGCAAACAGAAGAAAATCCTGTTAGAAAGAACAAAATACAAGGCCTAAGGAGAATAATTAGACCTGACCACAATAAAGAATCACATGGAAACAAATCAAATTATACTATACTTTTGTATAGTGAGAGAGAAAAAGAAAATCATGTAACAACATTAAAGTCTGTCATTCCCCCACCAAAAGAGAAAAAAAGGAAATCTTTTGAAAGGAGAACTTTGCTGATACATAAAAGAAAGTATTAATTTACTTTTTGGATTCTATAAAGTTACCTGTTCAGCTGCAAGTATTGGTGACTTTTCATGAGGACTCTTCCAGACAAACTGGCTTTGATATTCAGAATTTCTGGGCAAAGTTTTTAAATGTGAAATATTTATGTCTGCTTTCCTCTGAAGGGCTCTGTGAAACTAACAATGTAAAATAAAAAGGAAAAAAATAACAACAATTGCTCCCTTTCCTACATGTTTTGCAAGTCAGACTTCTTTCAACATGCATTTTCAAAACAATGGTTGTTGGGTTTGGTTTCAAGAACAAAATGAATGCAAAGTACATTTTTTCATTATAGTCAACAACCCCAAAAATCTATATATTATTGGCTAAATCCTTGTTTAATTGAAATCAACAGTGATGACACATGAAGACCAAATTTCTATTGAATTAAGTAGCATGAAATCTGATCTCAAACATACTGTTCTCCCAACAGAGAAGGTACAACAGAGTATCAAAATACACAACTAAGGGAAGAGTTAGACAAGAGAGTCTGAGCATGTGCATGAAATTATCATTAGTAAATTTTATACTGGTCAATTGGGAAAAAAACTTATTCCCTTACCCCATTACCCATTTTTTCTGATTCCTTTTTTGAAGATGAAAATGCTTCATTTTGATACGGTGGAGCTTCAGAGGGGGATTTCTTCATGTTGTTCTCTGCAAGGGCAAGAGCTGTTTCACCACTAGAATCTACCAAATGTGACTGAACTTTTAGGGGAAGTCTGGGTCCTTCTGGCATTTCAAGTTTTTCCTGATTCACATTATTGTTGTTGTGGTCTGCGTGCAACTCTGCAGCTTCAGCTTCCAGTGGGTCATTCAAGTCACAATCTGCTGTCCATTCAAGGGACTTTGAAATCTGTGGATTATGGTAAGGTACCCTTCTCTTGGAAATGAATTTTGGTTCTCTCGTGATTCCTGAGGAAAGGCCATATTAGATATAAGAAAAACATTCTACTGAAGGCATAATTCTATAACAAGAATGAACTGAAAGTTTATCATACAACTGACTACTAGAAAGCAAAGTTTTAGTATCTTAGAGCAGTGACAGACTATGAATCATAGGCATGGCTGTGGAATTCTGTGTTCTTTCCCATCTGCAAATGACTTTCATTTCCACTAAACAGAAGGGAACATGGTGCTCCAGAACCAGGTTGGATTAAACCGTATAAAGCAAAAAAGTCCACAGGACAATCCTGTGCAAATTGATTCCAGGAGCTGAACAAGAAAATTAACACAGCCAGTGAAAAGACCATGGTTAACACATCCAGAATAACCAACCTGTGGGGACAAAGTAAGCTACAAGCACTTCTCATTACACATGCACAACACACCTTGCTCAACAGGCTCTCTCTGACTGTGACAGATTTCTATCCACCTGCAATTTAAGACCATTTCAGATAACTGATAACTTCTACAGTATCAACACAAAAGCATTTCCAAAAATAGAAAAATATTTTGTAACAAAACCAGGTATCAAGTTATTTTAAGACTTGTCGGGCTTTACATAGGTGAAAATAAAATTACCCCACCATGTTAAGAAGAGTATTGAATGACTGAACACATTCAAAGAGCAAAATCATAATCCACTTCAAAGTGCTCAACCACGATGGAAGAATTAGTGAAAGCCCCTAACTGGCTGAAAGAAATACCTTCTATGAGAGAGACACTCCCATCCCATGAAGACGCAATGTAGAAAGAGAACAACCTATGGTGAAAGATATATAGCATGTCCATAGGTCTGACTACACATATAGGATAGGAAAATCATTCCAGTAGCAAAACACTGGAAAAGTAGCAGAAAGGTACTCCAAGCACCTGCAGCTGTCAACTTTCTGCTGTAATGTTCCAAGTCATTCTTAAGATTGCCAATTATGTGATTCAACAGGAAGAACCATAAGTAAATTATCAGTAGCAATCTGCAAATCCTATGAGGCACCAAGAACGACACTTAAAGATGTGGGAGGTTAAATGGCCAGAGAAGAGGTGTGAAAATTAATACAAATATGTAGAAAAGCTACACCAAGTTGCACAAAACCACCATTAAAATGTGAAAAAGAGGAGAAACTGCTGTATTGCTAACTCATGAGTCTATTGCAAGTCTTGTAAAATTTGCAGTTTCGTTTGACTGGAAAATAAGCACAGGTTGCCGTTTTAAAAAGAAGTTAACATGCTTAGATGTTTAAGCATTTCAAAATTCAGAAAATTATCAATAAGAGGTACCCATACACAGACCCACCTGCTAGGGAAAGCAAGGTTAAAGAAAGATGTATTTTGCAGTAATGGAAGAAGGCAGGAATATATATAAAGTATAATATTTAGCAAGATTAAATTATTTATTTAAATATCTAGCACCTTGACTAAAAAACTCCTACTGCCAGCAGATAGTTCTTAATTACAAGACCATAATTTAGAACACTTTATTATTGTAGGAACAAATGCATTGTACTCTAATTACACAGACTGCATAGTGCAGTTGCACTGAGCTGCACAAGTATTCCTTAATCTGCCTGTGCCACTACAATAATTACTATTTTTTACTACTCCTTTTCAAAGCACTGCTCTTGTCATCACTCTTCAGCTTACTCCACTTCCTCAACTCCCTACAAGCCTTTCAATCCAAATGCTATTTCCTTTTTCTTCTGCTTTCTATCCCATTTCCCCACCATGATAATGTCTGCAATCCTTAAATCCTAGGCTACAGTATCACAAGGTTTTCAATTTAATGGCTGACCTTCTCATTCAGTTAGCTGTACCTGTCGGGTTCGTAATTTTACTTTCTCAAACTTTGCCCCAAGTTAGTCTGCCCTTAAAAATGGAATTCTATTTACTATTTCCATACATCACAGATAACCCAATACCACCCTCTACACACCCTATATGGGTTAACACTGTACCTGTGGGTCATATTTGGGTCTCAGCTTATGCTGCACGTCAGAAACTACTTTATTTACAAGGTTTATATAAATAGCAATAATCGAAAAGAGTGTCAGTGTAGCCATAAAGAATATGGAGCTCAAAAACACACTCTAAATGATGACCAAGACTATACTTTTAACTTAATTACACAGTGGACAAACTGTAAACACCACCAGTTCACTGTGGCCACGCACTCGTCACAGCAAACCTTTCTGGGCCTTGGCTGCAACCAAGGGGGGGAGCTTTCAGGGACACTTACCAAACTGATCCGACCGAAGTCCTGCCCACAAGGATTTCTGCTGCTGGGATGGGCTACAAAACTCTGGGCTTCTCCATTTAAAGTTTCTCTTGTATTCACTCAGTCCCTAGAGCAAACAGAGAGGAGTCTGTCAAAGCACCGGCGCATGTCCTGCTCCACTGCTCGGGTCGGTAACAGATCTCCGAGGCATGAAAAACACCAAAACGCTGCTGCAGGATGAACTACGTTGACAGGTTGCTCTGCATCTGCCAAACCCACTCTCATCAAACAATAAAAACTACTGCTGAGAAAACGTCGAAGCATTTCATGTACCAAAAATAACATAAAATAAAAACCCCAAAACCAAAAACATGTGTCTCATCTCTTCAAGTACACAGTTTCAGGAACAAACACAGCCTGGACCCGCTGTCACCCGCACGACTGAACTCTTCGAGTGTTTACTGGCCCGTGACGTGGCGCAGGGGCCTCCCCGCTCCCGCTCCCCCAGGACCGGCCGCAGCCCCGCTTCCTGCCTCCCCCTGGGCCCGGGGCCGTGCCCAGCCCGCCGGACCCCGCTCCCGGCCCGCCTCACCCCGAACCGCATGGGCATGGCAGAGCCGCGGCCACCGCACCGCCGGACCCCGCTCCCGTCCAGCTCACCCTGAACCTCACGGGCATGGCGGAGCCGCGGCCACCGGGCCCCAGGCCCCGGGCCCCGNCGCGGCGCTGCCACTGCCGGCGTTGCCTTGAGGGCCGTGTCGGCCTGAGGCTGTCGCCGTCTCTGGTCGCAGCGATGCTGCCGCAAGTATTGTCGCCGTGTTGTCCACATTTAAAGCCTGATCCCCCGACCGTGGCAGGGTAACGCTGCTGTGCGGCCAGCGCTGTGTGTCTGAGGAAGCACGGCGGAGAGGCACCCGCTGCTAATGCAGCGCAAGGCCGGAGGGGGGTGTCTTGGGCGCCTGGTTACAAAAAAAAGCACATGTCCACGCACGCAGCTTTACGTTGGTACCAAAATAGCGTTTCGAGAAAGGAAAAAAGTTACGTTTTCTACCCTTTTGGAGCCTTTGCGATGGCGTGCCAGCTGCCGGTCCGTCTTCGCCACCTCACCCGACTTCGCCAGCCGGTCAGAAGATCCTAATCCACCTTCTTGTTCAGATCTTCCCTCGGGGGTCGCTTTTCTGACTGCCTTCCACCTGCTAATCTCCATCCTGACTGCTTTTGACTGTGTCAAATTAAAAAGAACAGAGAGAGTGGTAAAAACGTGCACAGATAGACGTACCGACCAAGAACAGCCCGGGCGGTCTGTTTACATTCCCGGTTGCCCGTGGCTGCCGACCCTCCCCTTGTTCCCTGTTACCAGCGCCTGTTCTGGTCGCTGTTGCCTCTAGAGCAGCGAAAGCTTCCTGAGCGAGGGCTTTGTCACCTCTGCCTCGGCAGAACACCCTGCCAGACGCTGGAGGAGTGTCAGTACCAGACCCACTGACTCAGGCAGAGTTTAGGTCCGGTGGGACGCTGTGTAACTGGCGAGCAACAATATTTTGCTGTCGATGTGGGACAGGAGAGAGCAACAATCTGTAATGAAATGCTTGCGAGCAAAGTAAAATGTTCTGCGATGTGAACAGCGGCGGGGGGGAATAGAAGAAAGGTTCTGCTTTGATAGTGTTTCCAAGTTTTACACATCTTTATGCATGAATTTCAAGATCAAGACAATAATTTTGGTATCATTTACTTGCCTATTACACTTGAAACTGCTAGGTCCACCAAGCAAAGTGCTTTGTTTTGTTATTACAGTGATTTATTCCATCATGTTCAATCAGGTCTAGTTCAGTACATTTTATAAAGTAATGCGCAAACTTGCTACAGAATGTGAAAAGCCAGCTGGCAAAAATACAATGTTCAAAATACATATTCCAGGTTTGCCAGAAGTCTTTCCTCTTTGATATGTATGGAAACCAGGCCAAACATAATTTCCGTATGTTTTTAGGGTGTTTTTCAATTACCAAACTACAACATTGCTTTTATAGATGGTTTGGGGCTGTCTGAATTTGGAGATGGATTTGATTCTTTAGTACAGAAACATAGTAGGAGACCACCCGATCCTGAAATGCACATTATTGTATTTTAAGCATCTCTTTCTTTTTTTTTTTTTAAGATAAAACACAATAAATTATCCTGAAACAATGGAATTCACATTCCTCTTTATGCACTGATTGATTTAAGTTGCATTTTAGATCTCCTTTTAGCTAAGAGATAAGAATATGAGATAGCTTCTGAGATAGCTTATGTAAGGGAAGCACTTTAATCAATGTCAACCAGTGAGCTACTAGTGTCTTTACCTCATGTTTTTTATCACTGCTGATGTATACCAGCCACTTCAGATTCAATTTATACATATTACTGAGCATACAGTTATTCAAGGCAATATGATGTAAGAATGCTAACATGCTTAGGCCAGTAACAGTATTTCCATAGGAGAGTTGAGTAAATAATGGAAACATAAAAATGGATATATGTGTAGAAAAGGGTGCACTGCATTCGCAAACTCACAGTCCGGAAAAGTAGGAAAGGATTGCTTCCAGTTTACTGGAACATAAACTTGCAGGGACTGATGTAAATGTGCATCCCTCAGTAACTGGTCTGTATCATTGGTTGGATCCTATTGTTTAAAGAAATAAGCATTTAAAGCTTGTGTTGCTACATTACACATCTAAGTCATTTTGAGTTCAAGTCACTTCACATTTCTGTAACACTTGAGAAGTTGACCATCTTCCTCCTTTATTTCCTATAAAGCGAACATAAATATTTTAATTTGCCATGCTGGTTCTTACTCCAGATTCAGATTATCTTGTTGTTATTCTTCAAATTAATCAAAAGATATAGTTTCTTTTGGTAAACCACATACAAAAATTCTTTTGATTTTTTAATGTGTATAATTTCAAATGAATAATTTGTGACCCATAAATTTTTCTTTTCACACTGTCTGTTTTTCCATTAGCTTCACCACATCTTGCTATATGTTCAGACCTTAATCTTTGACCTTTTCTGTTTCTTGACCCCAGCACTCTTGAGTCCTGACTTCAAGGCTTGAGCAACTTTCACTTGAACTTCAGCCTGTGAACAGCTAATTATTACATCTAACTAAATAAGGACCTTCCTATGACCTGTTTCTCTCACTGCTTATAAACTTGTATACCGCAGGCAACCCTCTCTTAGAGAGTTGGTAACCTGAAGGCTCTTTCTTTTGATTTAACACTGGTGCTGTCTCCTGCCAAAACTCGGAGCATGATGTATCCCTCCAGCCAAAGAAGGCTAGACACAGCTTGCTGTGAAGCCTGACAGCTCCACTCCGTGTGTCAGCCTGAGGGAATCAAACAAGAGCAATGAAACGTGTGTTTTCTACCTCCATAATCTGTAGCCTCTGGCACTCACCAGTACAGGAGTAAAGGAGGAGCCATAGCACAGCTGGCCTGGCTCGGGTCCCATGGCTTTACTATTAAGAGCTAATGTTTCTTGTGCAAACTTGTCCCAGCTTATTTTACAGCTCATTTAGAAACTGCAGTGTTAAAACTGCTTGAATTTTAGAACTCATTTCAATCCCTTTTTCAAGTGACAGAGCTGATCCAGCAGTCATTAAAGAGCAGTGTTTTGTTGCTTACTGGGATCTGGATTTGAAGATATCCTGGTTTCATGTCCCTGAGCTTGGCAAAAGCATTAACTCTTATCATCTTAAAGTACTCTGCCTCTCTGGTACAATTTCATTCTGAATAGCAGAAAAACTTACATAGTTCTTCTTTATATCTGTAAAAGAGGTCATAAACATGAAATATGGATAGATCCAACTCTCAACCTACCATCTACTTATTTGTGCATTGTATACTCTTAGGGCAAAACACTGTCAAAAGTTGATGGCTGCCTTTGAGAGCTTCATCTTTAACCCCCAGGGCCAGACACATACAGCAGGGCTTTCCATAGCCAAGGGCTGCCAAACTCCATGGCAACCCATGGTGATCTTGAACCTTTAAAATGTCTCAGATCAGACCATTCTTGAAATCAGCATCCTTAGCCCATGATTGGCTAAAGTTTTCTTTAAAGTGAGAATGATGGGATTTCTAACCATAGTTTGGCATCTGCTAATCATGAGCTTTTTTCTTTTATAAAAGCACAACATAGTTTTGAAAAAGTGTAGAATTCCGGTTCAGAAGCAGAACAGACTATCTCAAATGTGTGTAGCTGATGAAAGGGCAACCATGGCCAGCTTCATTTCTTACATTAGAAGACAAAAGAAAGTAGGAGAGCATGGGTCATTTTGATCTAGTGTTGGCCTGAAGAGCACAGAGAAACCACAGCTGCTCATCCTTCAGCAAAGAAGCTTGCACCCACTTTGTAGGTATAAACAACAGTGATCTCTGTTTCTGTAGGGAGCACAGGGCATTACTTTGTGATATGTGTGCAACTCTATGCACTCAGTCATTACCAGACTACATGACTGTTCATACTGTAGAAATAATCTCCTTTCTGTTTTTAAAGGTGCGTAAGATTTGTGCACTGCAGGAGCAAAATTGTGCAATGCTGGCATAAATAATCTGTTCTGACAACCCCTCAGGGAGTAACTCCTGTTGACAGGATGTGTGAGTGTTATCCCAGGATGATCTGGTAACTGCACTGTAACAATGGAACCATGAGATGGGCCTCGAGCTCTTCATAGCTTTGGGGGGCAGGCTCAACTGGGTTAGCAAGGTAATACAGCTCAGCTTCAAAAGGGAAGGCAAAGAAGCTAATAGTCACTGCAGAGGACCATCTCTTAGACAAAATTCCCTATATTGTATTAAGAAAACCTTTGGTAAGAAATGTCCTGAACTTTTAGTTAAATTTTTGTCATTTTTCTTTTCATTTCTTACTTTGCTCTGCATGCCATTTGTAACAATAATCTATTATCACACTATTGGTGATACATGCATAGGTCAGTAACAAATCACACTTCCATGATGCTGACTCATAGCCATTTAGAAGGGAAGACTTATTAAGGGAGTGCAAATTAGCCACACGGTCCAAAGGAGATTGTTCTTTATGTTTTGGAACCTGGATGTGAGCAGCTGTCTCTCTTTCCTGCTGCTCTTGGCAGCATCTTTCAAGAGGTGGACAGACAGAAGTCTATTTCAACAGCCCTGCAGGAGAGAATGAAAATCTTGTTCTCCTGGCCTTTGTCTGCACTAGGAACACACACATCAGCTGGTGTATATGTTTCTTACCTGTATTTAGGCATTGCAAGCAATCTCTTCGACTGTCTGCCAGGTTCTGATACATGGTTCTGGCTGTTCACAAGGACAAGAGCTTCTGAACATTCTGTATAAGCCTTTGGTTACTGCAGCTCAGCTTTACAGTTGGAATTATGTTAGGCAATACACAGGAATATTTTAGGGCACTGATTACTACATCAAAATGCTGCAGCCTTATGGCGCAAAGTGCTGCAGGCACGTGATTTGAATGTGCTAAAAAATTGTTACAGTTTTTATTGGTTTGAATGTATTCTATCCATACCACACCAGTTTCCTGCAGAAAATATAAAGCCAGTATAAATAACAAACTGTGTACTCTGGATAATTCACCAGAAGTGCCATCACGTGCTCCTGCCTCATAGGTGATCCAGTGCCACACAAATCAAATCTTAATGATCTTGTCAGCACGGCCTTACTAAATCTGAAATTTCTTAATTGTTTGAGCTTCACTTCTGTCTGACATACATTTGAGCACAAAGAAATCTAATATTTACCAGTGCAGCTGTTTTCTACCTCCTTCTCCATCTGCAGCCCCCCAGGGACACCATTCTAATAGTGTCTTGTGTAAACAGCAGTTGGCAAAAATCCTGAAGTCCCTTCTACAGCAGATATGACATCACTGTGACACAAATATCTTGAGTTTCTTCAAAAAATTATTTCCTCCAGGTAATACCCACCAGGGCAACTGAGCAAGCTGAGGGTGTTCCTGGAGGGCCTTATTCATCTGTGGCTGAAGACAGCATCAGTCTGTGTTCACTGCAGGGAACGGAACGCAGGTGTGGAGTTACAGGCTGAGTCTCCTGGTCCCTGGGAGAGGCCCAGTTGTCCCTGTTTTTCTCTGGGGACTTGCTAATGAGATTTGCCAAGTGCAAGACCTATGCAGTTGATCCTGACTCAACACTTTCCCAGCTAGGGGAAAGCCACCACGTGGGGATGGGCTGAGGATGAGCAGCAGCACTGTCTCTGAGGTGAAGACTCCTCTGGCAGCAGCTCTCTCAGGACAGGGCAGGGTCACAGCTGTAGCCTCTCCACTGAATGAATTTTGCATTCATTTCAAAATACCTGACTTGCTGCAGTACACTTCCAAAGATAATTTCATTAGGGTTTTTCCTTCTGTGACAGTACCTGGGAACAAAATGCTGAAATTTTCTTCTTCTAAGTGGCTCCCACTGAAATCAATGGAGCAAACTCAGAGGTACAGTCTGCTGAAGGTATCCCTTTTCTTTCCACAGACAAGATCTAGGCATAGGGCCATTGACTGATCACCTCTGCTAAGAGATCTAAAAATTAATATGTCTTAAAATCTTTTATGTTCTAGTCAGTGGCTTGAACCTGGCCCATGTGAGTGGTGGTTTGATGTCATTCATCAGAACCATCAGTTGTCAGTTCTGGCAAAATCTGAATAAACTTTGTTGTTTTTTAATCTGGAATGGCAGCAAAAGGTTTTGTGATCAAAATGTATGCCTCTCCACCTGCAGATGTGCTGGGTGTCACCATCATCAGCCACAATGAGCTGTCAGAATCTAGCCCTCAATGACAATATCAGGTGAAGAGATAAAGTTGTAACTGTCATGTCTTGAAAGTCTTGTTGATGTAAGGACCAACATTCCTGATGACCTCAAGAGAAGGGAAAATTATCCTGTTCTGAAGAGAAGGATGGTGAAAGCATTAGCCTAAAGAGCAATGTCTTAGTGAATTAAAGCCAACAGTCATGGTACTCAACTGTTTTTAAAGGTTAGTTCAGGCAGGTGTTCCACCACTTCCACTGTCATAGCCAAGTTGAAGTGCTCTCAGCAGACAAAGCTGTCCTTAACCGGTGATGTAAAGTTGCAGGAAAGAAGCCATGTGAGTAGTAGGTAGGTTTGCAAATAACCATTTAAAAATAGAAATGTGTGGGGAAATCCTCTTTGTTTTGGCTGACTTATGCTGGAGGTTTCCATCTGCATTTGGATTTGCATATAAAAAAAACAGAGTTAACATTTTCAAAATATCCCAGTGGTCCTAATGTTTAACTTTTTTTTGATGGGTAAATACCTCCCTGACTACACAGTGTATACAGTGTAGCAGCATGGTAAAGACAGGCTGTTTGTGACTAATTAACACCAATTTGCAGAACTTTTGGGACCACTAAGGCAAGCAGAAAACAAAATCCCACCTTATATTTGGAGAAAAGGGTCCAAGGTATGCCTCCAGTGCGGGATTAACTTCCCACAAAATATTTTCTCTAGTGGAAAATATCTGGAAGTTAAATATTACATATACAATCACTTGATGACATACAAGTCTAAATTTTCCGATTGAAAAGTATAAAATTTTCCAAATATTTTACTATTTTGTTGAAAAAAAACAAAGACAAAAACAAACACCAAAAAAAACAAAACCAAAAACAAAACCAGGAGAGTTTCAGTCTGCTGTGGTCTTATCAGAAATTAGACTTTGTACAAGTAATACCAGAAAGAGGTCTGAAAATCATTTGACGTGTTAATTGAACACTAGCAACAGGATCCAAGAAGTCAATCCAGCTTGACTGCATTATCACAGCTGATATGTTATTCTTAGTTTATGGAATGGTATTTTTAGGTTTTTGCTCCATTTTTCAGTCCCTCCTTTAAGCATGGATCATGCGGGCAGCCTCTGTGAAGTTGTTGCTTTTTCAAACTTAGAAAAATTATTTGAGATTTAATGTCTGATTTTTTTTTCTTCTGCTTCCTCCCAGATATACTTATCCTCAAATAAACGATTTGCTGTTAAAGATGTTACATTGGTTTCTGTCATAACATGCTGCATCTACCCTGACTTCAACTTTAAAATGTAACTCTAATGCAGCAGCTCTTCCAGGTGATTTTCCTCCTAATTTACATCTGCATTTGCTCCACCCCTGGTGCTCACTGAACACTGAAGGCATCATGTTAAGAAAGCTTAAAGAAGCCATATTTATCACATTTCTTCTGTCTATAAAATATTTCATCTTCAACAAATGACACTTTTCTAATCCATTTCTTACATTCCTTGAGATGCATTGCTCATCTCTCAGACATAGTTCTCATTGTATTTTGAATTGGATTATTTAAGGAGCACCGATTAAACGCCTAAAAGCCTTTATGGGCATACTATCATTTCTGCTATACTCAGAAATTATATTTTCTTCCTGGCATTTTGGGTAATCCCAGTGGCAGAAAGGCTTGTTGGAAGAAGAATGCACAGCAGAAAGCAAGACCAGGGCTCACACACTGCACAATCAGCAGGACCATCTACCGAGGTGCCACAGTAAAGGTTACATATTAGCAAGAGCTTTTGTCAACATTCCATACCAGAAGAAATCATAGGTGATCCCACTATTAATTTAAAGCTAATCTAACAATTTCCAGAAAAGAGTAGCAGAAGCACATTTTTCTGTGCTCTTGGGAAGTAAAGCAATTCAGGGTTTCAGATTTCTTCCTACCTCCTCACCAGGGCAAGTGGAATCTTTGATCTCTGACTGGGAAGAATGCAGATTTTATGGTGTGACAGTTTCTCTGAAGACTTGAGTGCTGACTTTCTTTTCAGTATTGGCCTGAATCCATTAAACCGTACATGAATGCACAATACTAGAAAATTTCCACTGCAGTCTATTCATTAAAACTGCAGTCTGTTCTGTGGCTCAATCAGTGCAGAAAGATTGAAGTCAACAATTTCTCCTGTTGTGTTTTGGTCAATAAATCTGCTGGTCCAGATTCATTCCTGGTATAATTCCAATGCTGCAATGTGGATAGATGCTGTATTTTTTTCTTTGTCCCTGAATTGTCTAACCAAAAAGATAACAAGTCTTCAAAAATACTTTGCTTAAGCAAGGCTGAAAATGTCATTGAACAAAAACAAATTGAAGAATTTTAATTTAAAATTTACTGCAGGTTTGCTGACAACTGATTGTTAAGTCTATCTGTTCCAGGTTAAGACAATAATCATAAATCAAAGTGAAAGACAAGATCAGTTAAATAATGCTACTTAGAAACATTTATTTTTTCAGATACACCTTTCAAGGCTTCTAGGCAATGCATGGACTGTTGACAACTGTGTGATGACTTGAGCAGATGACGAAATAGCAATGAGTGAGAACTTCCCGAGTGAAACACTCCTCTATTCTTCTGTTTTATTACTGCATTGCCTCTGGCTTCAAGATCCAGGCAGAGCCAGCTGCAGTGGGCAGGCAGATTTACAGATGTTAACACATGCCTTTGGCATTTTCTTTCGCCAAAGTCCAGGATATCATCTGCCGCCTGCTAAGGGCTGGTGTGCGGTTTACAGATGAAAGACAAAACTCGCTGGAGGATCCAGTGCGCTGATTAACACCTAGGACATTGTGCTTTAGAAAGTATACTCTGATTATTTTTTATTTTTATAAAAAATGTGAAAACCACTGTCTGCGTTGCCGACGGTTCAGCACGGTGGAACCGTCACCACTAGGTGGCACGAACCTGATGCAGCAGAAAACGTCTCAAAAAGTGCTGAAACGCTTTGTGCTTTGCTGAACGGCTGCATCCAGTACGTGAAAAGACTACCACCGCCCCACCACCGCGCTAGCCATCAGCACAGGGCTCGTCCGGAGAGCCTACTTCATTCTGGTTTGCACAACAGTCTTCTGGATAATGGGAGAAGGAGGATGTGTTTGGAACAGAACCTCAGTGTTGCCTCCTCCCCCCAAGCAAAATGAAAATCCATTGCAAATAAGTAAGGGCTTTTTCTTTATTTCTGCAGCATTTAAAGTATTTAAGGCAAACTTCCACCCCCCACACTTGGAGCTGCAGTGACATGGACAGGTAGGCCCACATCAGAAAAATGAGGTTAGCTGTCTGCCACTGTGGTCCCATTCCCTTTGGCTGTGGCCACGCAGCTCACTTGGTGCAACTTCATGTTCAGGCCCCAAGGTTGTAAAGTGAAGTATCTCAGCAGCGTTTTGCCCCCAGGTCAGCACTGACCCTGCACGACAGCTCTGGGGAGAGCTGCTCTCATGGTGTCCTCTGAGCAGACTGTCAATATAGAAGACTCCAAATGATGGCTCTCCAAACTGGTATTAGAGATCCCAAGATAATTCCAGTTAAAACAAGTGATCCTCAAGATTTCTTTAGGGATATGCACTCTAGTATGCTACTGATTTCTTACGCAGATTTGCTAGTATCTAATCCATTCCTTTAAGCAGCATTTCTAGATAAATATGGTAATTGATCTCTCCTAAAATACAGGAAAGCTGGCCTTGCTATTTACAACAAAGGAGGCTAAGAGCCACAGAAATACATCTTGGTTAGGTTTGCAAGTCTTGATTAAGCTTTTGTAACAATTTATTTCTACAGCATTATAGATGTAGAAAGCACTTTAAAGAGAGAGAGTATGTGCTTTAAATGTGGTATCATGTATGCAGAAGGTACTCAAAATAAAGAAAATGGAAGGTCCTTGTACTAAAGCACCTATGCTTTAAATGAGATTAAGTGCAGGATAAGATGACAATAAACAAAGGGCTGGATGAAAAGCTGGCAGTGGTGAACAGTCAGACTTAATAATACGACCATATCTTATTTCCTCCTCAGATTTTTTTAATACAGTATATTTATTGTAATAGGATTTCTGGACAGCATCCACTTGAAAGCCTGCAGAGAGGTTAGCAATAGAAGACTGGAAAAAAAAATTGAGGCATGTCAAAAGATTTTAAGGAAGTCTGAGGCTGCAGGAAGAAAAAAGATCAAAGACTATTCCTTTAAAAATAGGTTTAACAATTCCCATTTCTTACACAGACAGCATGCTTTAATATATTATTCTAAGTTCCTGAGTCATTTGTGACAAATGTGAATTTGGTTTGGTTTCCTGGAAGTGTGATGCTACACCCAGACAGTACAGTCATGGAGGTTGTGCACATGAAGCCAGTCAGAAAGTGCAGGGGTAAGAAAGAGTTCCTTACAGGAAACTTGATTTTTGGCAATAAACCAAGTAAGTTCTCAATTTTGGCCAATGAGGTATGACAACGGGGAAATACTCTTTTATATATAACATAGAGGAAAGCAAACTATTTCTGAGAAAAAATTTATTTTGCTAAAACCTGAGTGTTCATTAACACAAGCTTCAGTCATTAATTCTCAAACACTTCTAAGGCAATTTTTGTATTCTCATGCTGCAAGTCCCTTGCCCCAAAAGGACTACAATTTACTTGCACTTGTCAATTATATGCTATTTCGAGAAAGATTTATTGCAGACACTTAGAAACCCTGAAGCTTGAAGCTTGCACAGGGTAGGAGCTTGTTCAAGGGCCTTTGCTTTGAGCAGGCTTTCAGCTCAGGCAGAGGTGTTTCACCATCCTATTCCCATGTCTGTGAAGCCAGAGCTTGGTCTTACCATAATTCCCATTGGAAGTACCCAGCCTTTGTGAGGCATCTGGCTCCCCTGGTCCCATGGCAGTGACAGGGGCACAACTGAGGCAGGGAACACTCCAGGGAGCAAACCTTGAAATAGTACCTGCAAAGGCAGAGTGACTTACTGGGACTCAGTATTTGCCAAACAAATAAAATAAAATTTTTTTAAAAAAGAAAAAAGAAAAAATAATAATAATAAAAAAATAAAAAGAGAGTCTCCCAGTTCACATCAGGGATGCACAACCAAACCTCTGAAAATTCAAAACATCCAGTATTCACACTCTTCCTTTCTAAAGAGAGGCGGGAATTTGGGCTGTTCCACAGACAATTGGTGTGTGCTATTTTTGAGATCAAAAGAAAGTCAGAGAGAGGCACTCCTTGCATCCAGACCCTGGAAAGTGCAGCCCTGGAGTTCCTCATAAAAATCTGCTTTTCCCCTTTCCAGCCTTGCCCTTCTCATACCCCAACCCAGAGTGCAAAACATTTCTTTTCTGCTCAGTTTTCCTGAGCAAAATGGCATGTTTGTTAGTGTTGGTTCTATTACATTGGATCTGTGTTGCAATCAAAGGAACTCATTTTGACCAAATCTTCCTGGGACAACCTCTGGGCTTATTAGATCTTTTTCTCTTTGTCTGTTACAACTAAAAATCTATCTAGAGATCAGCAACTGGAAATCTGCTGTCCTAGAAGAAGCAGTAGGATTATTAGTATTTTATATTCCTAAAGGAAAGTGTTTTCTGAGGTCAAAACATTCCATGATAGTGCTGTTTGAGGTGCTACACCAAATATCTATACTCATTTCCATTAACTGCAAGCGCACTGGATCAATATTCAAACATGGTCATTTGTTTTCTGCGATACCACCGAGCATCTAAAAACTGTCTCTAAAACCTGGGTGGTTAATGTGAACCAGGCATTTTTAAATAGATCAGCTGGCCCACCCATGATTATAAGCCTGAACATAAGGGAGCATGTTTTACAAGGTCAATTCCAATTAAAGCTCCTCTCCCAACCCAAATATCTTTAATCTCCAAAGACTACTTGTGTGCATCATTTCACTTATGCAAGTGTGTTTTGTGATTACTTCCAATTACTTCCCTGCCCACGTAGCTTTCTCACCCTCATCTGTCATGGTTAGGAGTACACGCATAGGGATGTAAGTGCCCCTAGTGTACTGCAACTGCTTTCCTCAGGTTCTCCTTTGTAGGGCAGCCTTCATGATGTGATTTAATACTTGAGAGCAAGCTGGCATATGGGGGAAGGGGAAAGAACTGCTCAGACCATGATGCTTAGTAGATCACGTTCCGGCTATTTTAGTTACTAGTTTTACTATTTCACTCTATATTCACAAGCATAAAGTTGCGGTTACTGAAAAGACCACAGGAAAGGGGGTTTTGATAATAAAAATAGAATGAGATTTTAGTCTTAAACATGGATCAGTGTCAAAACTCCTGATCTTTACTGGAGGAAGGCTCAAATGTCAGGGGTAGATCTTGATCTTAATTCTCTGCATGGAAATCTGAAGTAGCTCCACACTTTGTCAAATGTTTTGTTGGAAACTTCATTGAGAGCACAGTGTGAATCAAAGGGCTCAATCCAGGACCAAGAATGGAAATCTGTTCCAGCCAATTTTAATTTAAAATATGTTTTAAAAACGTTAATTCTGCAGAGGTAAATCAGGACGCAGACCACTGTAGTATTTGATCAGAGAAGAAAGGCATCTGTCTCCAAACTCTACCATAATATACCGATTTGTTTCTTACTATTCAACAGGCCTAAGAAACAACAGGCTTCTGCAACTGCTCTATGCCAGGAAGGGGGAGTGATTCCCTCTGATTGAATATTTGTTTCCCTGCTTTGCATCAACCCCACAGTACAAAGGAAGGTGGGAAACAGCCAGTCTCCTGATCTGGCTGCCCTCTCTCTGGGGAGATCTCGTCCAGTGCCAAGCCACCACGTACCCCTTGGTGCAGCAAAAGAGGAAAGGTGGGGAGGGAGACGGCCAAGCCTGTGGTGCTCCCATCCCATCTGTCATCCAGTCCAGTGGGACACTCGCTCCTCAAGAGAACACAGCAGCCTTCAGGCTGTAACTGGCTTTTCTAAGACATCTCTGCTCAGCTCGGGTGTGCTCAAAAATCAGACCCAGTGGAGTTACAACAGTATGCATGAGAGCAAATTATGGCCCTGGCTCTTTAGTTTCATTGTTTTGTGTTGATGATGCAATATGACTAATTTGTTAGGAATAATAGTGCTGCACTCAAATATGCCGCTCTCAGAAACAGATTCCTCGCAAACTCATTAAAGGTAATCATTTTAGAAAAACAAATGCATTTGCCTTAGTTCCTGAGAGCAAAATTACTTTAAAATTACAGATACTCCTTTCAAACTATACCATCTTGCTAGTGTGTCATATAAAAGTATTAGATGTCATCACACCTCATTTGAATGGTGGTTTTGGATGTGCTATTTCACCACCACCTCAAAAAAAAAATCTAAAACCATATTTTCTAACAAAAATTATCTCCTTTTAGACAGACATTCCCTCCAGTACTAAGGCCCGGAGTTTGATGATGTGGGACTGTCACTGCACAGTAGACTGATAGTGCAAATACCTTGAATTAAAGGTCTGAATTAAAGAAAGCAAATATTTATCTGAAAGAAGATCCCAAGCAAACACAGTACATTTTTAATCAGTGTCCATAAATACAACTGGTGGTAAAGGAATCCTGCCTTTGAACTGATTGCTCTGAACAGATTTTGTTTTAATTGAGTTCAGATGTAAATAATTTTTTTAAAGTATGCAGTACCATAGAAATAATTGGGGTTTGTGGGCTCCCAGTTGGGATTGGGGGAATTTTGAAATTCCTCTTCTACTTCTCTCTGACTGTTGTGTCAAGTACATGAATTTCCAGCAAATTTTTCTTTCATTGGCATAGGAAGATGACAATGTTTGTATTAGTTCACCTCACCCAAGAGGCCAGAAAGGGTTTACGTGTGAGTGTCCTCCTATGGGTTCAGTCTCCATGATTTCTACAGTTATAGCAAATCTAACCCTCAGTGTTAAGTATGGGTTTCCTAGGAAAGCTGGTGATTGGAAGAACATGAGTAAGAGTGTCATAAAATGGCAAATGTCCTGGAAAAATATTCATTTCAAGACAGAAGTAATTCCTTTGAATATGGAAATACTTTTGGGAATGCCTGAGAAATTTTCCATTGCCCTTATAACAGTTAATCTGAAAACTCTGCCTCACTGCTTCCCACCATTTTTCATTTTGAAAATTTTTTAAGATCATGTTAAAAAACATGGAACTAGGAGAGATACCCTGATAATTTGGTATCATAATTACATATGCCTGCACAATTAATTTAGGTTTGAGGAGAAAAAGAACAAGTATGTACATTTGAATGAAACAATGCAGCATATATTCATCATAAAAATTTTCTGCATTGAGCATGTATTTTCTACTTCTTACAGAAGATCTCCCAAGTAGGTCTGATCTCTGCTGGAGTTCCTAAAATGAGTAAATTAGCAGGCAAACTGTACCTGAAGTGTTATTCCCAAAAAGCACACTTGATTGGAAACTGTCTGTGCTTGCTTTCTGCAGGAGCTGCCCATATCCTGAGGAATCAGTAGTTATACTTGTTATGACTAAGGTGTAGACCTTTGGAGCAGATGTTTGTATTGATCTGATTTCGAGGACACACATCACTGTAGTGTCCAAGTCACCTTAGGCAGCACATTTCAGGACTATATATAAAGAATATTGATTTTTGGATGCCTGTTTCTAAATGGAGAAAATGCAACATCTGCATCTTTCTTCTCCCTGAACTTGCACCTGATATTTCCAATTCCTTCCATGCAGACTGGCTATAAAGCATTTTCTTATATCATTCCTTCTCTGTGTTTCTAGTACTTGAGCCCACAGAAGTCAGCAGTGTGATCTTCATGTGGACAAGATCAAATCTTGAAGATGTAGATTAAGACTAAGGTGAAGGAGATAGGCATACATACTTCACACTTTGATACTGAAAGCCCTTTTCCACTAGTGAACTGTGTATAGTGCTTTGTCCAGATAAAAATACTTTGGAAGAAGCCATGCTGTTGC
The DNA here is from genome assembly GCA_013400915.1 of Pardalotus punctatus. Classification (NCBI taxonomy): domain Eukaryota; kingdom Metazoa; phylum Chordata; class Aves; order Passeriformes; family Pardalotidae; genus Pardalotus; species Pardalotus punctatus. The sequence goes on from VZTX01028273.1 coordinate 454,857, forward strand.
AAAGGATCAGACAGAAAATATCTGACCCTCACACATTACCCCTATGAGTTCATTCCTAACTGAATCCCTGATGAGGAAGTGAGGCATCATCATAGAAACAGAGAACAGAGTGAAAAAACAGAATGGTCCTGTGAGAAGAAAGAAAATTTATCACAGTCTAATCACTTAGATCTCAAGGCAGAAACAAAGGTTTATGCTATTATTGGTACCCTTGTCACCTTGGACACTGATATTCAAGATGGTTTACCTGAAACTTATTTTCTTCACACATTTTTGCAAGTGCAGCTTGCAAACATGACCACAGTATAAGCTCAGGTTTAAATTAGCAGTAAGTTGTGGTGTGGAGGCTGTTGCGTGATGGTGCCCAGAGACACTTGTGAATTAAGATGGCCAGTGCAAGGAGTGAACATTGCATGTGGCCTCCTGTGACACACTGTGTTCTGCTTCTTTGAGCAACATAGGAATGGCCAGACTAAATGAAGTGTAAAGTGTTGGTCCAGTTCACCACACAGAGGCATATAGCATATTTAAACTTGTATCTCAAATTTTTATCCAAACCACTCATTTAAACTACACTGATGGATATGGGGTATTTGCATTAAAATCTTCACCTTGTTGACAAATAATAGGCTGTTTTAAAAGTCTAGCAATTGTAGCACTTGAGTTAGATGATGTATGACTAAGTCAGGTGATTATGGAGAGAGAGTCTTTATACTAATTGATTGGTTATGTTCTCTATTAGTGTAGGTAACCCATCCACTATGCTTTAGCTAGACATATGGAAGGTTTTAAAAATGCCTTTGGCATTGGGACCTAATATGAAATATATTGCAACATAAAGTTCTTTCATGAAATCTAGCGCTGTTTATCACAGTGACATTAGGAAATCAGTGGGATTATTTTTGTGAGCAAAAGGTGCAAAATTTGGCCCAGCTTTTGATATATTGCCTGAATGGATCTATGCAATTGCTGCTGCACTTATCTCTGTTTGTAACTAAATGCAAGTTGCTTTCTATGGGAACTTGAATTGTGCCTTGTGTATTACTCACATGTGTTGAAAGAAGAATTGATGTACAACAGGAGCCAGTATTAAAACTAGCAGTGGAAGGCTATTAAGACATATACATGCTGAACCCATTAGGTAAATTTATCTTGTATTATTTTTATTAAAATTCAGATGTGTATCCCCATTACATCTCCCTGAGCTTGTAAATTATCTATTTGTTTTAAAAAAAGATTAAATTACTTAAATTATCAAATTATTTGTCTTTCAAAAACAAAGTAAATTTCATTGACAATCTAACACAACTCTGAGGGGCCGTGGAGGCTTCCTCTAGCTCAGTGGTTGCAGCAGTAGGAAGACCTACACCAAATCACACCTTCAGGCTGCATATCTTGCCTTCCCAACTGAGTACCCTTAATTAAGTCAGAGTTACTCTGCATGTAAGGAAACCTCTGCAGTAGAAGAGGCAGTTCAGTAAAATAAGTTGAAACCTGATGTGTTGCTGGTCTCCAGCAGAGGATGTGTAGAGTCAATCACCCTGAGGCAGCAGAAGACATCCAGCCTGGATTCACCACATCCTAGGAATGTTTCTCTTCGGGAGAAAGAAAGGAAGCAGAGATCTGGCAGCAAGAAATCCTGAGCAGAGACACATGTAACACAGCATCCCTTAGGAGGACAGGCTCCTGTAGCTTTTAACTGCAGTAGCTTTTATAGCTCGCCTGGCCAGGTACATTATTGTCCCTCAGCTCCATGAACTGCCTTAGCTCAGAGCTGTGACTCCAGTAGGTGACAGCTGATAATTTATGAAGCATTTCATCTTGGCCTGTAGCAGGGATTTTTCCATACTGCAGTGAAAGTCAAAACTCTGTTCTAATGAGACCACCACAGATCCCCCCAGCTGAACAAATTTGTCTGCATCAGTGCTTGCTCCACCCTGGCATCACACTTCCACACTCATCTTCCCCAACACTCTAGTGCAAAGAACCCTCAGGGTGCCAGCAAACCACCATCTTCTTTCAGCACCCTTTCCTCTTCTCAAACACTGTTCGCTACATGACATTTAACAGCAAAACAGGCAAGAGCACCCTGACAGATTATGCTCTATCCCACTGGCTCTTGACGTCTTTTCTCCTGGAAAACAATGAGACTGTGGCTGGGAAACTGGGACCTGCTGGGTGAGTTACAAGCAATTACATCTATTTCAGGATAATTCAGGCACACCTCATTACTCCCGGTGTACCATTGATTTTACTGCAACTAAATCCTGGAGACTTCAGACTTGGCTGAAATGTCAAATATCAATTAAAACAAAACAAAACAAAAAAAAGCAAAACAAAAAAAAAAAATGGATGCTTCTTGGAGATGCTTTAGCAACACTTCTGCCCTCCCCTGCTTTTTGATCACCAGCTCCAATGAACTTCAAACTGAAATCTTCCCCTTGTAGTATAAAAATGTCAGCCAAAATGGCTGAAAATCACTAATACTTCAGCCTTAGCAACTAAATTTATACATGTTAGCCAAGGAGAAATAGATATGCAGTGCTAGCAGAGGTCAAGGACAACATGCTAGGTAAAATTATAGTACATAATGGGAGATGCTTCTCAGGAGTAAAACGAGTTTTGACACAGAGGAAAAAATAAGGTAGAGCAGCTAGTGCATTTCTGGCCCTCCTTACTAGAGCTGGTGTCTGAGCTCTGTGGACCAGCTGTGTTGACTGGGGCTTGTCTGTGGACTTAATGCAAAAGGCCATGCTGGCTGATGCTAAAGCCAGGCTCTGGGCTCGAGGTTCCCATAGTCCTGTTCTTACCTCCCTGACCTTCCTGTGTTGGGTGAGCATGTCACCCAGACCCTTCACTGGGAATTAGATCTGTTTGTTCTGTTACCTTACCCAAGTTAACATTACACCAATACCGCTATCATGCTCACACAGGAGAATTTGTGTTTGTTTCCAGTGCACGGGTACAATCCACCACCCATGTCCTAGGAACAGTTTCTCTCCCTTCTTCTGCTCCTGCAGGGGAGAAAGAAACAGTGTTTTCCTAAAGGACGTGTTAAACATCACTGATTGGGCTTAAGAGATCTAGAGGGTGAACATTTAAAATATGGTGCTCATTTTGTTAGACTCTGTTTGAAAGCCAATAGTTTACTAGCTGTGTTTGTTGTTTTCTCATTTAATTAGGGACTTAGCTCAAGTTCCAGTGTCAACAGAGCCAGCAAACATTTAAATGAGATTGGCATGCTTATTTCTTCATTGCTTTGCTATAGGATGAGGAGACATTTTAGTGTCTGTCTTTCCATTTAATATTTTATAACGAAGCAAAGGAGTCAAATTATTTCAATTGTCCATGTGTGTGTTGAAAAGAGGATGGTAGAACGCAAGGCAACAGGAGGCTAAAACATCTTGTCTCTGCATTATATGGGAACATAGTGGGATTATAGCAAAGTGATGTCCTAGGAAAAATACAACACAGAGTTCCCCGAGGCTTTCTCTGCTCCCCCAAGGACATGTGGTGTCTCCACTGCTACACAGATCTGCAGTGACAGAGAGTTTTCTTCTCTGGCAGGCAGAGACTTACCTGCCATCTACTTCTGGTACCAAACACCCAGGGGGACATCCAACAGCATTTTCCTGAGCCAGGATAGGGTGGCCTGAGATGGCATACTCCTCTAGCAACACCTTCCAGTGGCAGTGCAGTTACTCTTGGCTTTTTGAGTCTACACTCTAGTCTGCCTTAGGCTAGTCTTCCATGTGCCAGTGGGCTCCATCATTGCATCCATTACGCACTCATTGCCCTTCAAAGATTTTCCTTCTGACCTAGAGATCTAGAGATATGTACGAGCTTATGTTCAGATGCAATCATGCAGCTCTCAGACAGAGGGACTCAGATTTAGATCCAGTAGAGCCACCACATCTAGCTTGGTGGGGGCTGGGAGCATGTTCTATGAATCCATTTCACAGAGGGTGAGCTGTACCCCAGCTATGTACAGAAAGTACAGGCTGCAGCACTGGCAGACCTTTGCAAGGCTGGACTTCCTTCATTCCAGCATTCTACTGGCACAATGAAAGATTGGGAATGGAAGACTGCCTCAGATGTAAAGCATCAATTTGTATTTAATAGCTAGCATTGATTTCCAATTTCGTATCTGCTGAACAGTAGCCACTGGCCACATTAAAATTCATCATCGTCTTTACTGCCCCTTCCAATTCAGGCTCTACCATCACCCTTAATGAATCAATCTATGTCAGCATACAATGTATATTTTTTTAAACTATTCTCAGTGACTTTATGAAGTTAAATCAGCTGCACTCTGAACAGCCTGATTTTAGTTTGTGGGGCTACAAGGAAAATTCCAATATAAAACAGTCAAAACAGTTCAATGATGTTCAACCTGTATTGAAAAGCTTGGTATTAGACTACTCTCTGTCCTTAAACCACACGTTTAATGGATGATAATAGTATTTATCCATCATCATGAAGCTTTACTGCTTCTTAAAGTGACATGGAAAACACCAATCATCTGTGTTATTCTTTGGCAGTATTTAGGTGCAACTCTCTGTGTGGGTCACTCTTTACCCACACCATGAACATGCACGAGCACAATCTGCCTGGGATCTGCATATTTTGGAAGGACAAAGGAATCCCAGGTTTATTCCTTCAAGAAAGGGAAACAAATATTTTATTTTGTGGCTGTGTGCCTTTGTAGCCAGCATTAGGGTTTGTTTCTGTGGGAGAAAGCTGCAGACCTTGCTATCCAGTGGCCTTGCTCGTAGCACTAGCAGAAACACCGGAAATGTCAGTGATGCAGAAGAAGGGGACCTGGGGTTTTTCCAGCCCTCAAAAAGAAATGTGGCATCTTCAGCCCAGGGATCAATAGAGGCTGCTGATCACTTTGTTTGGCATGACCTGGAACCACCCTACTTTTTTCATCTCCTTACAGGGCAGCACTGAAGCACATCAATGTGTGGTCTCCTCAAAGGCTTGTGCAGCCCTGTGTGAGGAAAAGGCACAAATCTTCATTGCAAAGGATTGTGAAAGACTGACAACTGACAGCAGCAAATTCACTTGGTTGCTTGGTGCCACATGTAAATGAGGTTTTTTGTTTGCAGAAGGGCAGCTCTGCTTGTATCATGTTCTCCTTCAAGAGATTAATTCTCCCTAGACCTAATGTTAGCACAGTGAGTCCAGAGATATTACCCATCAATTAAAAATTCAATAAAAATAAGCTGTCATTACCATAATCCTTCAGAATGGGAAACATGGAGTCGAGAGCTGTACCATCCGGGCCTGTGACAAAAGCCCCAAAGACTGCCAGCTGTGGTGTTAATTGATTGGTGTCATTTATAAGTAATCTAACAATCCTGAATAATTTATTTTGCAGTGGCATGTGCTGAAGATATACAGCTGCGCAGATATCTGCACAGCTTCAGAAGAAATGGTGCTAAACAGTGTGTAAGGCAAAGATTAAGATTCAGTGATCTCCTTAGGAGCACTTTATCATATACTCTGCTCTCCAGTGCTTTTATTACAGCAGAAATATATAGATCTGACAATAGGAATGTATAGACCTGGGTGGTCAACACATACAGGCTCGATATTCTCTTTCACAGCAGATTCCCCATAATGAACTTTAAAAGCCAGGAAGGTGGATGCCAAGCAGGAAATACACAGTGCTGAGGACAGCCCTGCCGAATAAAAATTGACTGCTGTGTTTCCACAACGAGGATGCTGATGATGGGAAAAAGTCTAACGATTTAATCTCTCTCCTGCCAAAATGGGATAAAAATTCTTGCTGTTGACTGCACAGGTTTTCCAGGGGTCACCTAGTGGGGAGTGACTCTCATCAACCCACATTGTTTTTACAACTGCATGAATAGCGCCAGCTGATACACTTTGAAATCAAGAGGAACCACCCCAGAGAGCCTGAAGGACTGAAGAGGCTGGCAGCCAAAGCAAAATCTCTTCCCTTATGGATGCACAAATGAAAAGTTCATGTGAGCTCTTATTTGCTCAGGCAAAGCTGCCCCTACAGTCAAAGGCTGACAACCTGGGCCTGTTTCAAGTCTGCATCACCCCTCACCCAGGATGAATCCCACCGCTATAGGCCAAACCCTGCTCCTTTTTGCTTCTCTGAAGGGCAGAAAGCTTTTCCCTAAATTCCACTTTGCTGGAATGATTAACTGTGTTTCTGGGAGTTGCTTTGAAAAAATGTTTATGTGCATTGTAACTTAAGCCTAATCCCATGCATGTTTGCAAAAGAACATGGAACTCAACCCTAAAACACACATGATGAAAGGATGGGCTCCTTACAACATCATGTCTGTGCTTTTCCATTGATTTTTAAAAGCAGAGAATTATATTTTTGAAACCAGATTCATGTGGCTAGCTTAAAATTGCATTTGTACAAAACATTTGTATTTTAACAAGTGTGGCAGGGCGGGGTATTTCTTTCTGAGCATTAGCTTTTGAAGTGAAGTGATCATGCAGAAATCCTAACTTTCACAAAGTTTTTGGTTCTTCAATCTGCTCTTGGAACGGAGCCTAAAAATACAACCAAATATAGCTAAATGCCTCAGAAACTAGAATGGCAGGGGGGGAAAGCATGGAAACTTTTATTTTAAATCTCTTCCTTTTTCCCCTCCCTCCTGACTTTGACCCTGTTTTGGGGCCTGGAGGGTGATCCTACTAACCCTGAGTATGATGAGCTCTGCAGTCTCCATGGGACTTTTCCATCTGCACTGCATTTTGAGAGCTGTGCTTGTTTGAGGGGAGTGCCAACTGCAGGCAACAAATCCCATCTTGCTCCAGAGAAGTCAACAGAGAGCTCTCCCTGACTTCAGTCAATGCTGGATAGCATCCAAAGAGAGTGAGGGCAGCAGGGAATATACTTGTTATCATTATTCATGTTGGTTGTGTAAACAGTGCTCACTTGTGACTGACAAATATGTGACTTTTTTTCCTATCATTTTAAGAAAAAAAAATGTTTACCAAGAAAATAATCATTACTGCACACTGATTGCTCATTTTTTCCATTGCTCTGCATGTAAGAGCATGCATTGGTACAAATACAACTGATCTGGTTAAGTGTTTTAATACACAGGGGACTAAATTGTTTGGGATGAAAGAAATTCATTATCCACAGTTTGCAGGGTTGAAAGTCTGGCTGTTTTAATGTTACTGCTGAGTAAAAAATTTAAAAGTGCACGCTGTGGCAAGCTGAATATCTTTAGATTCTAGTCTAGTACACTAAGCATAATAATTAGATTATTGTTCATTCAGTAATGCTGAACCCCAACATGGCTAGTAGGATAACTAAAGGTAATCAGCCAAAGAACAGCCAATTTTCCCTAGATTATTCTTCCATTAATTTAATTCACAATGGGAAAAACTCGTGGTTTCCTCCTACAATACAGACAGGCAAAGCCTAAATGGTAAAGACAGAATATCTCAAGAGGTCACAGATGAATCCACAGGAGGCAGAGGAGTGTCTCAGGCTGCAGTCTGTGCTCCCACTCCAGGTGATACAGGTTAGACCCTCTCCTCCCCCTGCAAACAGAGGGCTCCTGTACACAGCAAATACATCTCTTGTCCAAATACAGACCTTTAGTGTTTGGACAAGAGATGCTGCAATAAAACTATAGGACCTTCTCAACTAGGCTTTCAAGTCAGCTTTTTTCTATAGGACCTTTATTTTTGTCCATTCTACCCTCCAACTTGTGCATTGTAAAGGAGAGAGAGAGCTATTTATTTACTTATTTGTTTGTATTTCACCCCTACTTTGTCAAAGCTTCATGATTCAAAAACCTCACCTTGCAATATCTGAAGCAATTCCTCTTCATGAATACCATGGGACTAATGTCTTGGGAAATTAAATGTTTCCCACCTGGGCTTTTGTATGTGGCTACTGCGAGATCATCGCTCTTTGAACCCTGAGGTCAAGACATTGAAAAGAAATAATTTCCAGTTCATTTAAAAGCTTTGTGGGGTGGGATAGCCCATGGTTCAGCACACAGCTTTTTTTATAAAGTTAGGTTTGCAAGTGCTCAGTTAGTTGGATTCAAAAGAAATTAACTTCCAAGATTTTTTTTTAAATAGCCCCAGTCTATTTTTTTAGAAAATACAGCTAGATTGTATGGCTGTAAAGCTATAGCATTGCTGTCCACATCTTGCACTAGAGATGAGATAGAACTATAGAATTCCTGTATAAGGTTTTTGACTGCCTTGGAAAAATTGCATCCCTATCAATAAGGCTCCGACATAAGAGCTCCCTCCAGCTTTCTGCCTTGCCCTCTGCCAAAATTTGCCACCTCTGCAGCAGAGGTAGTTAGGAACCCATGCCTGCACTGCAGTGCCTGGAGCTGAGGCAGCGGGGAGAGAGCTCTCTCTGTGCTGACTGCAGCTGACAGCAGCCCTGAGGGGCCCGCAGTGGCTCTGGAGAATGGGAAAAGGCCCGAGGGAGCTGAGCCAGGAACAGGACCCCCATTGCATGGCAGGGCCGGCTGCTGCACCAGCGCAGCCACTGCTCCCAGCTGCCAGCATCAGTTCTACACTGGGGGGAACCACTCGCCCAGCTGCGAGGGTCTGCCTGCACCTCAGCTGCCCCAGTTTGCTGGCTGCCGTGTAACACGAACCGCAGATGAAGATAAATTAGCAGCATCACATCCACAGGAGTACCCACACCACCAGCCCTCTCCTTCCCAAGATGCTGTCCTGCCTGGCTCCACACACTCACCCAGGAGCAAAACAAAATCTAAGCACTCTGCAGACATTCCCAGCTACAATTTTCTGTTCAGAAAAACCCTGCATTCCACAATTAGCTCGGTCATGCTGCCAGAGCTCAGCATCTCCCTGAGTCAAGCCCTTTGCTGCACCACGGCAGAGCTCATGTGGCTTCGTTATCCCTGCGGCTAAAGGCACCTTGGCAAAGATGCTGCAGGGACCTGAGGTCACTGCATATTCATGGCACTTCCTTGTGCTGCTTCAGAGTTACTGCCTGGCCCAGTGCTGGGCTGCACATTCACGTGAGGGGGTTCAGACCTTGTGAGTGGGACCAAGAGGTGGACAGAGAATGTGTCTTTCATCAGTATTTGAGCTTCACACCTCCTTCATTCCCTTCTAACTGAAGGGACTGTTTTGCACTTGAGCAGAAAATTATAAAACCAATAAAGTGAAAAGGCATTAATTTGGATGTATCTTGTCTCAGTTTTTGGGTACCTACACAGAGGTGCTGGACTGTGACTGATACTCAAGGCCAGGAGCTGGCACCATTCAAACAAGCATCAGTGGAAAAGTAGTGCCTCACAAACCCTATCTGGGAAAAGAGGCAAGAAACCAAATTTAGGAACAAAAAGTAGGGACACACGAAGCCAGTGGTAACAGCAAAACTGAAGGAGGCTGTGTCTGCTAAGGGGTGCACTGGTGTTAAGCCCAGGGCTTTGCACTGAAGGTTACATAGATGAAAATTTTTGTCATTGTCTGTTTCACTAATCCTGGTTTGAGGGGTCCTTGGTTAATGCCTAAAAATTGACAGGTGCAGAAGTGCTTCACATATGTGCCTCAGACAGATCTCCTTTTTCAGGCCCATCCTGGGAAACTGGGTTTGGGCAAGCAGGGGTAGAGGAGGAAGGGTATCCTTTCCCTGTTCCTGTAGTATGTACTCTAAGCTCTGCTTTTCTGTCTGCCTCCCTGAGTGTACTGGGAAGTGCAGAAGCCTCAGTAATTTTGGTGTTCTGACCTGATATCACTGCCAGTTTTCTCTCCAGCCCCTTGCTCCAAAGGCTTTGGCATTTGCTATTGCCAAAGGATCACTGTCCTGTCCTCTTCCTGGTCTGTCCTCCTGGACAGAAGGGTGCAGGATTTGTTCCTTCATGAAGAAAACAATGAGTTGAAATGCAGTGCCTGGTTGCTCTGTGAGTGCCAGCATTGCCCCAGGATGATACCATTTCACACAGGAGCGCTGCATGGCCCTGCTTCAGCCTGGAGCTGCAGCCCTGGCCCTAATCAGGTATTGACTATCCAGGAGGACAATAGCACAAGGAATTTTGTTTGCTCAGGTAATGACAGACTTTATTATAGAGTAACTGTACCATACCAAACATGTTTAATAATTAAGCAATGAGATATGGTAAGAGGAAAATTCCAGCACAATTTTTACATGCCTTGGATTGTATGATAAGGCCAAAGAATTTTCAACAGATGCTCCAACTATTTTGCATTTAAATCACCTATTCTGTATAGTTTTATACACTCTTTAGCACAATAGTGATATTCTGTCATAAATATTGTAGGCATTAAATTTATTATGGTCTGAAACTTTGGAATCTATCCTCCAAGTGATATATATGTATCACTGGCATGCAGAACATGGAATGCACCCCTTTGTCCATGATTAAGTCTGGAATTGATTTTCAGACCACAGTTAATGGGTCTGAAAAATAGGTTTGCTGATGAAATTGTTGACAGATTAACTACATCAATGCAAGGGAATATCAACTCAGTGCCATGGTTGCTAACTCTTAAATATTTCTCCTTATGCCTTAAAAAAGAAGAACTTTAGATTTTGAGACAATGCTTGTTCTTATCTGCTGCAAATTTGATGAGTTCTGTTTACTTCACACTTGTCTCTCTCCTTTAGAACTTGAGCACATTATTATGAAATGAAATAATTTCCACAGGAACACCACACTAATGCAGCATCAACTCTGAGACTTTAATCCTATAAAATCAGGCAAAGCCAGACTGAAGATTCTCACAATAGATTTACAACAAGCTCTTTGTTGTATGTTTTGCAAGGACTTTCTTTATGCAGAGAACATAATACTGGGTAGTGTGACGTGCTGTACAGCAAATATTTGTTTTTGAGATAAGCATGGAGGCTTGAAAGGTCTAATGAGCTAATCGAAATAAATAAGGCTGAGCTGGAATTCAGGGCTGGATGTGGGTGGCAGTGATGGGGAAGCTGCCCAGCAGCTTTGCCACTCCTTCTCTAAAGGCCAAACTTCTGGTTGGCACGATACTGTAGCTTCAGGCTGCTGACCCCTCCCCACCTCTGCTTTGCGTAATCCATACCTGCAGGAATAATATAAGCCATTCCTGGCAGTAATGGGTTTACTAATATTTAAGAAAGTGTGTACTTCATCAGCACAATTAAAAGTACAATCATGCTCTTTGGAATGCCCAGAATATGTTGTTCAGAGGGAAAAAAAGCAAATTCAAAAACTAAATGTTGAATATTCTGTAATGCAGTCATGTATGTCTGTAATGTTCATTAGAGACACCAAAAGGTAATTGTGATTCCTGCCCTCAAAAGCTCCCACTTTGTCAGAAACCTGAAGTTCAGGGTGCACTGGAGACTCGTAGGAGGCAACCTTGTCTTGAGGCAGAGAGCCAGTGTCCACAGACTAACTGTGGCCATGTGGTAGGGTGGGTGGACACAAACCAGGCTGGATGGTCACCAAATGCCACCTCAGGGTGCTTTTAAACCCAGCATAGATGAAGATCTGATTACAATACAGAGGTACAAGGCTGAGGAAAAAAGGCATCAATTAAGATGTGATCATCTGACTGTGGTTAGGTATTTGCACATCTTCCTGTGTGCTCAGCCAGCGCTGTGTGTGTAACATCTGGAGTTGGGAGGAAGAGTACAGCTAGGACACAGTCCTTTTCTGATTTCTGCAGATAATCGGCTTTTGCCCCGAGGCACTACACTTTGCTAACCATCTTCTTCAAATCCAATTTTAAACAGACTGCGAGATCATACTGGCTGGCCAGGACAGCATATAACTCGAGGTATGACCTGTACTTTGCAATACCTCACTTGGAAAGTGAAGAAAGAAATCAGTTATATTAAAAACAACAACAGCCATGTCTTTCTATGTGGCTATTCTTTATATTATATTTAGATATCTAGGCTTTTACCATTTTCTTGAATAAGTAAGGGCTGTTTCACAGAAGCTTCAGGGAAATGGCTGCATTTTAATACAGTCTAATTGACTTTTATGGTTATCTCTGAGGATTCCTGGTCATAAAAGCTAATTAAATTATACTGATCTACATATTCAAGAACCATTCTATTTCTTATCCTTGGAAAGAAACACCTCAGTTTGATTTGCTCACTGTTACAGGATATATTTAATTTTCTTGAAGAAATGATTGTACTTACCAGTTTTAAGAATGTTAGTTATATTATTTCAGATCTCTCATTCTGCAAATGTGTAGAAATATCTGTATTCTCAATCTACAATTCTACATTCATCTAATAATTCCCAAGAGAAAAGGTTAAAAGAAAAAAAAAAAAAGGGCAAAAGTAAATCATCTGAATCTGCATGACAGGGTTTTTATAAAGTACAGTTTTTACATTTTCTCCATTCTCTTCATTATCTTTTTTAGGTGTCAATTTTTTATTTTTACCTTTTAGTTCCATTCACCTTGTAAGAAATCAAACAAACCAGATATGTGCCAAGTAGGATTTTATGAAGAAAGCAATATTTCTGAAAGTCTTAGTAGAAATCTAAAATTATTTTTCAGCACCTAAATACCTTTCAAAATATGGCCTAAGGCAATAAGCAAAATTCCCCCTTAGAATTATGGCCATTTGCCCTGACAAAATTTGCAGAAACCAGTTCCTTTAGAGTTAGTATCCCCATATTTCAACCATTTTATTTAGACGCCTTCTGACACAATGCACCATACTGACCTCTCGCTAAATTCCTTAATCCAGCAAAGAGCAACATACTGCACACTGAAGAATTTTCAAGATTTGCCCAGCAGCAGCTCAGAGTCCAGCAGCTTGTACCCACCATGTCAGGGATTATGAAATACTCTAGACACCAGCAGTGAAGTGGCAACATCCTCATTTTGCTTTTGTTTTATGAATCAACTGAACAGCTCTGACCATCTCTTTCACCTTCTGCCTGTCTGTTCCCCCTTCTCTCAACTTCTTTGGCTCCAGGTATTCAGGGCATCACTGTTAACACCTTCTTGTTTGTATTTGTGAATTGCCTGGCAGTGCAAGGGATAAGCATTGTCATTTCCACCACTTCTTACTGCTGACCCACTCTTTTTTCCTGGCTCCAAGCAGCTTTCATAAACACTCATAACATGATTTTTAAAAGGTTCATTTACTAAACATAAAGTAGTAAGGGGAAGACATCAAGAAACCAATGCAATTTGCACCAGTAAGTATCAGCACCAACAAATCCCTCTGCAAAGATCCTCAGTGCTGTGGGAGTTTGTAATGAACATGAAAATCTAAAGGTCACTTGCAACTAGAAAAAAAGAGGAGCTGATTTGTCAAAAAAAAGGGGGGGAAAACCCTACCTTTTTCTACAATGTAATGCAAAAAATTACCAATGTTTTGCAAAGTACCACGAACTTCCAAAGGAAAAAATATGAACAAAAGGCGGCAAGGCTTCTTGCTGGCTTGCTAATTTAACCAAACTGTGAAAGGAGGCAGTGAGGGACCAGCCTAAAGATTGGTCTCTGCCTCTGTTTCATACTATTTAAGACCGTACTGAGCAACAGGTGTCACTTGTTTAACAGGAATTGTTAACCAGCTATTAGCCATGTTAGGCTGAAGAACTGGAGGTCTATGTTTCTTCAGCCAGGACAGACAAAAGCAAGAACATTGTGAGACAAAGAACAAGGACTCCAGCTGAAGCGTGTACCTCTCACATTCAGCACCTCAGTGACACCACAGTCACCTGCTGAACAGGTGCTTTCTCAACTCTGAAGTACACAAAATTCAGGATTCTGTGCATTGTCTGAGAAACTGACAAAAGCAGACATTTGCAGATCCAAGAGGTCCCTTTTTACAGAGATCCTACCCAGCAATGCTTCCCTGAGTGCAGCTGCAATCAAGCTGGGGAGTTGCAGTCCCATGCTCCTGCCAGGACTTCACCAGGATGCTGCTGGGCCATCACCTCCCTGGGGACCAGGGCCTGCAGGGTGTCACCAGGGGGACGGGCAGGGCAGGACTTTACCCCAGGCAGGGAGCAGGGCAGCTGCGGGCAGCTCTGTTCCACCAGGAATCCACATCACTGGGCACCTCTGTGCTGGAGAGGCAGGTCCAAGGTCAAGCCAGTCTAAAGGCAGGGTCCATGAGGGTCAAGAGGGTCCACGACTGGGCATAGCTGTAGACCAGAAGAAGTAGGTCTGGATCTGGGGCTTTTCCTGTGGTCTTCATGCCTTTCCTGTCTTTCCAGGATTTCTGTAATCTTTCTTGCTGATGTCCTCGTAGGCACACAGAGGCACAACAGAGGTTATCTCATGCACTGTCCTCTTGCATCAGCATTCCCATGGGCATTCCCACTCCAGTTCCACTGTGACTTCAGTAGGGGTGGAGGTCCCTTCCTTTCCAGATGAGCTGGCGGGTTTTTTTATGTTTCTCCTGAAGGAAAAGCAGCTGATTATGTTCACAAAGTTTAACACAATGCAAAAAATATTGGCAGGGACCAGGCAGTCTCAGGTACACGTGTCTCAGTTTTATGTGCCTAACACCAAGTCCTTCAGGTTCTAATAAATAGTAACATTTCAAGGGTCGGGTTTCAGTGGTGAATATGTGCACATTAAAAGAAAGTGTATCAGCTCCTCAAGGGGTCTGGTAATCCAGAATGTCTTTGTTTTTACCTGGGAAATCTGACCCCCAGGTTCGTCCTCAGCAGGGCTGGGCTGCAGGTGCTGCTGACAGCTGCAGCAGTGTGCACTGTGCCTCCCAAGCGAATCCCAGTGATCTGATCAGGCAGGTCAATAAATATGGCTGATATATTTTAATTGACTAGTTTCACAGACCCATTATGTCCATATTCGTAGATGGATCACTAGGGCAGAGATTAACAACTTTTCGTATTAAAAATGTTTTAAACTGTTCGCCACCACTTTGCCATAATTCAGAAGGAAACTTCTCCAGCTGAACATTTTTCTTTCTAGCAAAGCTGCTCATCTGTGTCTCTTTGATACAAGGACAGTTATCTTGTATTAGCACACAGGATCTGATAAACAAGGGTGCACAATAAGATTAGAGTTCATGGTGTTGACAGTAACATGGCCCATCGACAAAAACCCACACAGTGCTTAATGAGAACCCACAGAGTCCATTCCCCACTGATCATATCCTGCTTCTACCTCCCACCCACCCTCACCCACAATACTGTTTCACTGTTGTGTCCTTCCCACGAGGCACCAGAGTTTCTGTAACAATTGATTTTTCTGACTCAAATGCATTTTTGAATGCAAAGCCGGATTGCAAAAGAACTGATGAGGCAATGACAGTCACTGTTTTGGGTTCCTCCACAGATATTTTCTAATGCATCCCTGAGAAGAAGGGGAAATGTGCCTTTTTAACACAAGGGCTGTAATGTAACTAGAAAATTTCTTGATCTTTTAGGAAAATTAAAGTTTTACAAGTTCTCAGTTTACTGTCTGACTGTACAATGTCTGAGTGACAAGGGAGTGCCAGTTTAAAAAAAAATAATTCATATTTGGAAACCTCCCTTCCTATTGGAATTGTGGTATATTGTTCACTTAAATAGGAGTTAGGAACCTAAATGTCCTTTAGGGTCTAGTCCATAGATGTTTCTTGTCAGATAATGGCCTGCCCACAGGGATTCATTAATCCTGAAACTGGATATGAAAGTGATGGGGATGATTCTGTGCAGGACAGATATGCCTCCTGCATCATCCAGGTTGTTACAAGTACATCAAACCATGGTTCATCACTCAGAACCTCTGGAGCCCTTGTTAAAACTCTGGTACTGATCATAAGGATGTTTCTAAACAACATCTAAACAACATCTGTGTGATCTAAATCCAGAAAAAATTAATTTAATTTATTGACCACTACCACAACTGATGTGTAGTGTGCCATAGAGACAAGAGGTAATCATGCCAGGAATAACAGTCTTTGTACCAGACCTTGTTTAAGTAGGACATGAGAAGACAGTTCTGTCTCTCAAAACCCTACAGTTTAAAGCTAGGAAAAGGTGCAGCAGATAGGCAGAAGAGCAGACAAGAGAACAAGTTTAAGGAAGAGATGAAACAAATATTTGTCAATCTAGTAGGTCTCACGCAAACTCATGGAGACAATATGGAAAAAGGAGAGTTTTAAAGAAGAAATGAAGAGACATTATGAGGCAGCTATTCAGGTGTTTCAGGGAGAGCTTCTCTTGACTGTTTGGGACAACATGAGACAGAGCATGGAGGCATGTGTTTGAAAAGCTAGCAGGGGGCCATGGGTATTGGTACAGTCAAAGACACAAATTGGCTTCTCAGTTCTGAAGGAGGTGATAGGGAGGATGAGGATAAGCCCTGCTTCTCCCCGACCCCCAGTCAGGCATAGAGGGAAGGCACCGACAGAGACACTCCCTTAGAGCATTACAAACACTCTGTTAACAAATAAAAAGGCTCCCTACATTTTGACCTGCTGTGAGTCAAAAATAACTATAAAGCTGAAATGGAAACAGATGGACAAATAACTGCTGAGGAAAAGGACTCCATAAAAGCAGTATAAACACAGAGTCTTTCAATGTTTTTAAAACAGCTTTCTCTCTGCCTACAATTCAGTAAGAAGATACTGGATGTACCTTCTGATGTTTGTAAAGATTTATCTACAACTTGAGAATTCTATTCCCCCATTTATACTTTTGTTGTTTGTTGGTACTTATTTTCATAGATCTTCCTTACCACACTGGATTTGCTAACATTCACCAACCACTTCTTGCTTCAGCTGCACTTTTTTATATCAGTGTAGCCACTTTTTGCATGGTCCCTTGGTGTTTGTTCTCTGCTTTGTTTGGATTAAAAAAGAAGGATTTGCACTTGCAATCCTACAAATTGCTACTTGAATATTTACCATTACCCACTTGTAAATTCCTGAAAGTTTTAGTGAGTTTTACATAATTGTTCTGATTATTATCTCTATTGGCCTTTATAAGGGAAAACTTGTCTCAGATATCGCTACTCCACATTCTTCCAGCTCCAGAAACAACCTTAAAGTCAGGCCAGATAGATGCCTGGATTTGACTCTGCTGATCTGATTATCCATGTGTTTGCCAGATGTCCTGGTTAAATTATAGCCCAGATCATTGAAAATGCAAGTAGGAGGGAACTAGAGTTATAAGGAAGAGACAACCTTACCTTGGCACACTAGGAACACCACATTCAGTACATATTTTTACCCCTCTCACAGAAACAGAAGTAGTCTTCTCCCTGACACCAACACCGTCTGTGTTTGCTCTGAGGAGCTGCTGTGTAAGGCTGATGTGTTGGCAGGATGCTGTCCTGAAAAAAAGTTCTCTTAAAGTTCAGGCACAGATGGATTTTTAAAAAATTGACAGCTGTCCTGACTACAGCATTACCACCCATATAAAGATTGTCAGTACCTTTTTCTCTTAATTCTCTTTTTTATAGTCACCTTACAAGACTATTGGAACATACAGGCAAAAAAATCCCAAATTATCATTAAAACTTGTTTCTTTGTGACTCTTTTGGACTAAATGATCTCTACCATCTGTGCAGTGCATGGATATTTTTAGCAATTGTAAACTATAGTGATGGGCCAGAAACATGCAGTTTAGTACATTTCAGTTAGAATCTGAATTTGTGCTATTTGGATCAACCATATGCAATGCGAGTATTTGTAATAAGTCACCTATATCAACAGTATGTTTGTCCTCTGCTAAAAAATCATATTATGTAGATTAAAGTACCACCCTTCTTTTAAAAAAGAAAAATCCTGATCAATAATTGTGGTGACATGGCCATCAGGAAGCAGGGGCAGTGTGGCAGGTCAGCAGGCTGGCTGCCACAAACTCTGTCCCATTAGTTCAACTCTCTGCAAAGTGTACATACAAAGGCTTAAAAAGGGAGCCCATTGTCATCATTCTTTGTCTAAGTACTTATATTTAGCTAACATGGCTTTAACTACAGGACACATTTCACAGAGTAGTATTTAAAAATGGCTTAGTCACTTCATGGTTTTTTGACCTATTGACTATACTTTAATGTATAACCTGCAAATATGCAAAAGGTGAAAACGCATGAGTCAAAAGTAGTTGGTGGCAAGATCCTTCACAATGTGTCAGTCCCTTTATGATGTGTTGACAACACAGAAAAAAGAGTCCACAAAACTGGCAACAGCAAATACTCATTTGGTTAAAGCACCGCTGAAGTCAGTAGTAAAACTTGGACACTTGTGCTACTACTGCCCGAGAGGAATGCTAGGAAGGGGACTGGCAAGGAGATGAAAAGCTAGTGTGGCTCTTGGGTGTGTTTAAGCTGCAATACCTTGAAAAGTCTAGTATATGCCACTGAAGGTGTACAAAAAGGTGAGTGCCCCCAGGCCTATGACATTTATATCATGTTTTCTGGACATCCAGCACAGTATTTTACCCACAAATTTTGGAAACAACTGCCGTATTATATTGACAAAGAGCTGAATTATTTATTTCAAAGGATAAAGAAGAAAATTATCCAGATGGTATTGAAAGGAGACCGAGAGTCAGGAAGGCTGGGCTACGTCCTGCTTCTCTCTTTAAATGGCTGTTTAATTGTATAATTCTCTCAACATACAAGCACAGTGCCATGTCCATCTTTTAAATTATAGTGCTTATCTGCTGATGAAGCTTATATAATTTCTAAGAAAGCAATCTAGATACTTGGATGACAGGAAGTCTGAGCATGCATTGCATTATTGCTGGCCCATGTGGTCTGAGATCTTCACTGAAACATTAAGCAATGATCTGAGTGATTCTTCTTATGACTTCTTGAACTGAGCCATTACCCAAAGTTAGATGTCTTCTTTGATGATTTGACAAGAACCCTTGAAGAAAGTTCTAGGTCTTTCTTTACTTCCAAACATCTTTAAAAGACAGATATTTATACTTAGGGATTTACCAAACAAGACACCATTCTGCTGCCTGTGGATCAAAGAACAGATCTTTGTGCTAGGTTCTTCTCAGGGTTTGTTCAAGCATTGCCCTTTCAGTTGTTTTCTCACCATCTCTGTCCCTCTGTTGGCAGGCCAGGAGAGGGCCATTATTACTGCCATCTCTAAAATATATTTCACTTCCAAAAGCGTTATTCAGTAGGCCATCAGAGATTTTATCTGGGCCTTTCTTGTAGAGTATAATCTCCTGACTTTTTTTTTTTTTTATTTATAGAAGCTTTTATTTTTAAAGCTCTCTTTCACACCCTCCAACTTCAGTGGGGTGCAGCCTTACACAAAACATTTGTTTAATAAAGTGAAAGGCCCTTTTTACCACCTGGAGTATTCCTTCTGCCTTCAGCAATAATTTTGCTGCAAACTGAGATCAAAATTTGCCCTTCATTCAGCAGGGTCTTGACTTAGCTGCTAGCAAAGGCACCATTTTTCAAACAAATATTTACATTTGTGTTTTATTTGTTGATCCTATGGGAAAAAATTAAAGGTGTTATTTTCCCAATTAAATCTGAATGATTCATATTTGGGGTTAAGAGTTCACTGTACAATTTTTACTTGCTTTGCTATATTTTTATTGCTGAATTTGCTATGTTGAAGAATTGTGTGTGTCAGAAATTGTCAGCAGACAACTTAATTAGGCAGGAGGATACATTTCTGAATGTCACATGGATGATCCAGAAATGTGCACAGACAGCTTCAGAAGAAAGTCAGCAGCATCGAAAAATGTTCCTCTAAACAACTGGGAACTTTAAGACCAGATAAAGCAGTTTTATATTTTAAAATAACCTCCCAGTTAATCACTCTACCCATACGTTGAAGAGCTGCTGCTTTGTCATTTCCTTATGTTTGTTTAGTTTATATGTTAGCATATGCAATGTGTAGATAGATTATGGATTGTTTTTCTAACTTCAAAACTCTGAAGTTTCACCTAGAATTTAAAAAGGGAATATTAAAATTACTGTTACTGGACTGATTTTGAACAGTACGCTCTTTCACGCTTCTGATTCCAATAAGATGATTAGACGACACTCTTGATGTTGTGAGTTTATCGATGCTCACAGGGATGCCATGAAGGCAGAAAACTAAAGTACATAATCCATTTATATAAATTTACCTACAGGAAAGTGCAGTTCAGGGAACGCACACAATCTAGACACCTCACCCATAGCCCTTGTGCCGAAATCCTGCTGGGGCAGCAGGAAACTCCTGTGCAAAGAAGTCTAATAGGTGTGGGCCTTATCTTTGTGCCTTCCGCATATCACCTCTGTTTGCCCAGCTGCAGATGCTTTTGCCTCCCTGAAGCTTTTGTACACAGCTACTGATATCTGTTGATACATTCTCTATTCGAAAGTGTAACATTTTGTGTTTTCATTTCTTGATAGAATTCCTTACTCTTGCTACAAGTAATGTAGTTGTAAATGGATATTCCATTGACTGCCTATGCAATCAGGGCTTTAATTTTGCTTTCAGTGAAGTTTCAGTTTTCCACAGACATAAGAACAGATCTGTATTCATGACTGCTTTTTATAATTAAACCAAAAAGAGAGTAGCTGCCATTAATGTAATGCAGTTTTCCAAATCAATATTGTGGCCTCTTCCTCCCTGATGTGCTGAAATACAATTTCAGAAATGCGGAACACATGGCTATTTGTGGGGAGGGAGGCACAGAGTACCTAATGTTCCCTCACTGTTTGGAAAAAGTAAAATCTAAGTTGGGGGGCCTTAAAGAAGAGAGGCTGAGGGGAACTGGTAAGTTAAGCAGTTTATAAAGCAAAGGACATCAGCTTAAGCCACAATAGTGCCTGTACTAGTTCCCTGCAGGAGGAAGGTATTATCAACCTCCTCCTTGCTTCCTCATTAGTTATTTTTGGCTCCAGACGAGTCCTTCATTCCTCTTTAGCAAGCACGTTCGACTTCCGTCACCATCACAAGAAGACAACGGCAGCAAAACAATGTGCATGTCTGGGAGTGCTCCAAAGAATGAAGCTCAAAGATAGGAATTGTTATGATATTTTAACAGAATAAAGAGGGTTTCCAATTTAGCAACTGAGTTTATGTCATAAAATGTTATACTGGCAAAGACATACTTTGCAAATACATTTTCCAAGCTTTCCCAAACTCAGCTCATGCTACATATATTTCATCTTGTCATTAGGGTGTCTTGCAAAGTTCAAGAAGTAATATGAATGTTTCTGAAACAGTGAGGCCTCACATTGCAAAATAGAGTGCTAGAGAAACACACAGGGGCCTATATTCCATCAGAGGACCAAATTCTACCAAACACTGGAAAGCTGCATCAGCTTCACCTGTTTCTTGGTTGTAAAGTTTGGGTTTTTTCTAAAGAGAGAGAATTGTGATACAACAAAAATTAAATAAAATATTTCAATCAAAATTTTCAGAAAATATATTCAATGATCAGGGCATGTTTTTTCCCCACATGAATGAATCTTCCAAATTCTGTGGAAATCATACAATGCATCTACAATTTTGGACATTTTCAGCATCCTCTAGGTCCAAAAATCTCACCTCTAGGTGGGATTCTTCTGAACATTCATGTCTACTTTGGGGATGTCTTCATCTGAATTAGTGACCTAAGATTTCTGAATAGCCAATCCCAATGGGAGAAAAAAACACTTCTAAAAAAAGTGGTGAATTTTATCCAAACCCAGACATCTAAAACAGAGATACATCAAGCCCTTTTAAAGTGCCTATCTGTTGATAGTAAAGATAGCCCAAATGCCTAGTTCAGACATAGATCTTTGTATTGCAGATGACTCAGGCTGGGTGAGATGTATTCTGCCCCATATGTCATTTTGATTTTACAGGCTCTCTTGGAAGCAGACTAGGCAGTAGATAGTAAAAATACTGAGACATTTTTGTTCTGTAAACCCAAAAGTTTGGTGTTCCCTCAGAAGGTCTACTCACCATATGTCTTTACATTTGTTCTGTATCACAAAATTGACTTCTTGTTGCTTGGTTAAATACAACGTTTTTGAGAAACTGACATATGGTGGTACCACACCACTCTTCAGAACTGGAATTCTATGCAGAGCAATAGGGAATTCTGTTTAAAAACTGGTGTTAAAAGCTGTCCTCAAAAAATCCCAGCTAAATGGGGAAAAGAAGAGGGTTTTTTTTATCAAAAGCACCTCTTCTTAAAATATTGGTAAATTACTAAACTACTATGAGTTATTTGTATCAGAAAATACTTATAGCAGCTGTGGAATGTGGCACCGAAGTGGATTTGATTCTGTGCATCCAAATGCTTGAAAATTCTTTACACATAGACAGATGTTTAAGATGCAAATGTGTTAGAGCTGAACCTGTCAGATCTAAAAAAATCTTGTTTGCTTGCTGTTTTCTCCATCTTTCAAGTAACATCCATTTCATTATTATCTTTGTGTTCCAGGGGAAGGAGTAAATAATGTAATGGCAACCAGCTGTCTCACTGGCAGCACTCTCCCTGCCCCCTGAGGCTTCCATACAGTGAGTAGGTGTCCCACACTGTGAGAGCCGGCAGAAGAGAGATCTGGGGAGAGCACATTTACGCAGCTCCAGAAGGTTGGGACTGTCTTATAAAAGCTTTCTGGGTGTCATCATTTCCCTCTCGACTAAGTCAGACAGGTCAAAACCATACCATGTCCAGGGGTAATGTGGTAGGAAATACCAACAAATTTTCTTGCTTCTGTGGCATAATACTCCCTACATCCTAATGCTTCCGATAATTAGTGTCATCTTCAGAGCCCTCCACCCACTGCCTTAGCCACTCTACATCTGAGCTGAGGTCTCAGCAGCAGGATTTTCCATCTGCACCGATCACACCAGACCTTGGGTTCAGAGTATCTGATCTTGTTTCACACAAGCTCCCAAAGCTCTGCTGGCATGCCAGCATTGCTGCTGAATCACCAATGTGTCTTAGTCAGCCTGCTTAAAATGGCACAGCTCTGAATTTTCTGATTGCCTCCTCCAAGCTGAGCTGTATCTGACTTTGTGCTGGTCCCCTTCTCTTGTTTCTAGCTGCTGGCCTCATCTCTGAATTTGCACCCCTACACTCCTTCAGACCTCTGTGTTCCATAGGCCACGTGACTGTCCACAGCCCCTTCCTCTGATGAGGTACCAGGGCTTTCTTCCACTTGCACTATCAGACCATAAACCCTTCAGGGCAAGGGCTTATTACATGTTAGGCACTGACCTCTTCCTGTACCACATCATGTACATTTACAACACTATCAATTATTTAAAATAGCTCTGCCTTCAGTTCAGCCACATGCTGAGTTAAGCTCCATAGCCTTTGGGTAGTTTGCGGCAATTTTGTTTTTCCTCCTCAATGTTCACAAATCTCTTGCTGCTCTGTAGCACTTGTTACTATTTGCTAGGGGAGATTATATGGTGTATTATCACTTGAGATAAGTGTTTTGGGGGAGATAATGTTAGCTTTCTTCACAAAAATCCAGCTGCACCTTCACAGCAACAGAAGGCCAGACCTTACCCCCAGAGGGCCCTTGACTTCATTAGCACTTTCATTTAGCTCAGACAAGTAATTATTAATATCAACATCCAATTCTAGCAAATCTAGCTGGATGTGCCACAAGGTGACAAGATGTAATAAACATAAAACAAGATAGACTTAGAAGCAGGGAAAATGTTCCTTTCACTTAACAAGGAATACGAGACAGCAACAGCAACAAATGGTGATGCACGAGTAGCTTCCTTTTTTTTAAATGCAATCTTATCCCCATACACTAAGATAATTTTTTAATGCGTTTTCCCTTGAAGTGTTGGGGACAATTTTAATTATTTACTCAGGTTAATTAAGAAATTAAGTTCTGCCTCCTGAAATATAACATAAATGCTATTTTTATTTAGCTCAGGAATAGCCAGAGATAAATGCAATGACTTTCCTCCCTATGGTCTGCCAGGAGCCAGGGCACTTTGGCAAGGCCTTTTTGCTCCCCCTCCCCCCCCCCCATCCTCCTGTCTTGTATGTGCTCAGGGATAAAGCAGGAACAAGAGGGTCAGGGCATCCAAGGACATGGCAAAAGCCAGAAAGGCAAAAGCAAGAAAGAGAGACCCTTCTTGTACTGTGCACTCTGTTTGCACAACTGTGTGTGTGCGTGTGTGTGTGTTTGTGTGTGTATACGTGTGTGGTAGTGTCCCAGAAGAGAAACCTGGGACCAAGACTTTTGCCAGGGGACCACGTTATCAGATGACTCGTGAGAGCCATGAAGATTCCAAAACCATTGTTCCTTGTTTTCTGTCTTCACTCAGACCTGGATATCTAAATAATTATTAATTTTTTTTAGCCACTGTACCAAAAGCATTAGACTCTAAGACTACTCAGCCTCATCTTGGAAGATATAATCCCCACAGCTTTTCAGGTAGACCCCCAAATCAAGATGTAGAGCCACTTGCTTACACTACCAAACAGCACACTTGGTTAGTATAATAGATGGCAATCCATCTTTTAATGAAAAAGCACAAGGGAAATTAAAGTATCACCTGAACCACTTCCCATGGCCTGTAAGTCTGTTCCCAACTTCTAGTAGTCTCTCAGCCATCACAGGACTAAGTCTGTTGGGCAGCTGGCCTTGGAGACAGCCCAAAATCTGAAAAGACCTTCCTTACAGGGGTGTTTGTGTAGAGCATAATCAGCTACAGCCAAGTCACTCCCAAAACCACTACACTCAAGGACAGGAAGAAGAACCCTAAAGTGTAGTTCCTAAAATGTATCATAACCTCTGTGTTTGGAAAATTCAAACCAGGAATTACAGAGGAGAGCTTCTCTTGCTCCTTGAGCCTTTCTCTAGGATGTAGGAAAGCTGAGGCTCTCCAGGGTGCTAGTGACTAACACCAGCTGTGACATTGGCTGCATCCTCAAGATTAGTGCAGAGGAAAGAGGAAGGGCCTGAGAATTGAATGGGCTAAGCTAGTAGCTTGAATGCTCCTCCTCAAGTCTTCTTTTCTGTTTCTTTAGGCCTTTGGTCCTCAGAACCCCTTTATGGTGTATGTGAAGGTGTGTCTCCGCTAGGAATGTTTTCAAGTAGCTTCCTTCTTGCTGCAATCAAAGCCCATTTCTTCTTGTACAACACATACACTTTACACTGTTACTCTTAAAAGGATTAGGGGGGTGGCAGGTTTCTCCTGTATCTCCAATATCTCAAAATTATTTTTAAGTCTAAGCTGTTTTATCATCTGAGTGGAGAACAAACATGTTGAATAGTGCCACACCCAGAAAGGTCCCTGTCCAGCCCTGCTGCATCCCTCTGTGCAGTCTGTTGGTGAACTATCAATTACCCCTTTCTACACATGGTAAACAATGAATTTGGCTAATCATGCCATATATCACATTCAAGGTCGCCAAGAGCTTCACCATCCATGTGTGGAGGTGACTTCAAGCAAAGACGCACTGTCAGCCTCCAGAGTCACAGATTCCTCACACTTTAGCAGCTTTCCACAAGAGGAGGATAGTTATTGCCAGTGCTGCTCTGAGGAGCACCTACCAGCACACACACGGGATCCTACAGCACTGGGTGTAGAGAGCTGGGGAAAGCTTTCAGTCCTACTTTTTTTCTAGGAGCAAACCTTAAACTCTTGGAACAGAAATTACAAATGGAGTAAGCTTTTACACCTTCATCTCAGGAATCTGACTCTGGCATGCTATGGTAAGAGGCCCAAAAGAAGAACTGAAGCAAAAAACAGAGGAGAGACTGTAAATGCTGAATGAGAAGGAAACAATTCTGAAATTTTTGCTTGTCCAAAAAGCATATAAAAAAGCCACAGAAGCACAGACAAAATAAGACCTCTAAAGGCAACACTATAAAACTACCCTTTGTCTGACCCATGGCTCAGATAGGCAGCCTGGGGCTAGAAGTGCATTGCGTTCTTCTCCAGGTTTTAACTAATCATCATGGTGCGTTTACCATTTTTCTTATGGCTGATCAAAAAGATCCAGTAAAAACTGCCCATATATTTTTTAATATTTTTAGTTCTTTATTCACCAAAGCCAGTGTTTTACTCATGGTCCAGTAACTCAAAAAAGGGAAGCGATGGAGGAAGAGAAGTATAAGCTTATGATTTATGTAGATGGCTGGTCCTCTATGTATCCTCCAAATCTCTTTTACTTGCCTGTTATGCAGAGTCTGGCTTCTTACTTGCCTCTAAAAGATGTACATTTCAACAAGGAATTTGAGCAAAGGGAACAGTGACCTTAGTGACTCCTTAAGGCAATGGCTGCAATAATCTTCTCAGATGAGAAAAATATACATGCATATAACTCAATTTATATTCTACAGGATAATATATTGCTTTCAGAATGACCTCTTACATGAGTAGCTGAGCACCCTCTAACATTTAAAGTGGTTTTGTGTTAAAAGCAGCATGTAAGGCAAATAGTATGACCTTGTAGATGTGACAGGGCTACTGCTGTGGAATGCATGCAATATCAACAGTCACCTGAGAAAACCTGCCCATGTGGGTAAAGCTGCAGGCCTAAGGCATTTGCTGGGTATAGCCCCATAGCTGCAGCCATCGTGGAAGTTGTTTTATAACCTGTCTTTCCAACAGAACTACTAAGCTTTTCCATTAATAAGGTACTACAAACACTTTGTCTTTGCTATAAAATCTGAGGTAACAAAATAATGTTTCTCAGAGGCATAATGTGAGGTTAACCGTGCACTGGGAGTGCTTTTCTCAAGCACAGACCCATTCTTTCTCCTGATTAGGGGTCCATTAGGAAACAACTGGATTTCAGTGACTCTGAGAACCAGACAATTGCATTCCTCCTACCAAAACATTATCTTCAGGAGTTTTTCTATGTGCCCCATTCCTCTTCAGGCAAAGTGATTTTACAACATCCAGACTAGTGTTAACATAGTTAGCAAGTGTAGCAAAAAGTGGTGGCAGGGACAAGCGACTTCTCTGTGTGCCCAGGATACTCATACTCCAGTTGCCAGGCTGTGCTGTCATATCTTTACCACTGCATGAAGTATATTAAAATTAACACAGGTAGCTCCTAAGTATGCCATTTCTGCCTTAAGCAAATATTTATAGTCTGTGTAGACTTATCCAGTTCAAAAGCCAAAAAAAGTGGAACAAATATCTATAAAGGCACACTTTTGCTACTCTTTTTTCTCTTTTGCATATTAGCAAAATAAGCTTCCTTTGTGGAAATTCTTATTATAGTCTTGCTTAGAATAGACTGGCAAGTGATGGGCTGAGTCATATTGGGTCTGATCTCCCTTATAAGGCAGCAAACTAGGAGTCACTCCATTGAAGTTCCCTGGCATAAAACTAGGCTAAGTGGGATCAGAATTGGGCTCACAAAACTTGTGCAAGGGAGTTACAGGTTCTGCTGGTGATACACGTATTTTGGGGTTAACCCGCATCTAACTCATCATCATCATCATCAGGGTGACAATAACACTTCTCAGAATTGAAGAGGAGCCCAAATCCACATGGAAGAGTATAGAACAAAATTATCTACAGCCTGGGAAATGGGTTTTGCTTTACCATAGAACGTATGAGAGTTTCTCAAACACACACTTGATGCATGCAGCCCATAATGGCAGTGAGATTAAAAGCACAAGGGTTACAAGATAATTCCTGACATAATTTTAGTATTGCCTTACACTCTTTTTTTTTCTGACCCACTAGGCTGTCATACAACTATTAAAAACTACTGGGGGATTCCTTGTGATTTCTCTCTGAAGCTGGTTCATGAATCCCATGATCTGATTGGCTTAGGAGGCCAGTTGTTCCCTGACATGTAAGCAACATTATAAACAACATTAAATAGCAAATCATCTCATCTTCAGACAGCTCCTGAGCATTTATAATTGCTTAATTGCCATGAGTTTTGTTGGCAAAGACTGTACCAACTACTTTCCAGGGTGTATTCATTTCCAACCATTTTTATTGCAGTCCCTGCTGTTCTTCTTCATTATTTTTATCCTCTCTGGGCCATGCACCACTTTGCTGAATCCAATGTCTTTTCTTAAAAGCCAGTTTTCCTTGCTAAGTTGTTAATTTTTTTTCCTGCTGTCTTTGATGTCTTTCTTCAGTTTCTCAGTGCATCCTCAGAACTCCAATTCATTTCAGGCTTTTATTTCTGTTGATGACTGCTCTTTAATTTACTACTACATATGTCAGCAATTTACAACCGTCTGATTTCCTTAATTTGAATTTTTCACGCAATAATAAGTAAGACACTAAGTTGATGTAGTGCTATCAACCTAAGGTTAAAAAAAAAGAGGGAGGGAAAAGGGAAGATACAAACCAACATCTTCAGTTGTTTTATGATTCTAAGCCTTTGCAGCATTTTTGGTCTTCTAATTTAAAGGTGAGGACAAAGATATGCAAATTAGAAACAACAACAAAAATAACACTGAAGGAAAGTCCAGTGCATTTGAAAACACAATTTGGTTTAGCAATAAAGCTAATATACTCACATTTTATCAAAAGATATTTTAGATTTCAAGCCAAAATGCTCAAAGCCATTTGAAACTCGCTTTCAAGAACTGTTTGAAGGTGAACCCCAGTCCAATTATGCAGCACTTGCACAGGGCAACTGTTACACTCTTCATGGGGGGGGGGGGGGGGGNGAGAAAGCATAGGGAAGGAGGAGAAAAGAGCAGAAGGTGAAGAAGGAAGAAACAAATGCTTACAGAACTCTCAGGTCTTCTTAGGTGTCCCCCAGAATATGGTGTACATCCCACCTTTCCCCTTTAGCTCACTACATGGCATAGAAGCACTCTATACTTTGTAGTTTTCCTTTAAGACCTTGTTCCCCTGAAGTTAAACTCCTTGTAAGGCTCTGACATACAGAATTTTTCTGTTCAGATCACAAGGAGCAGGCTTAAACTTAATGTTGATGTAAACTATAAGGACAGTGTTTTAGTATGTGGTTAAAACAAAGAATGGAGAATTTAGCATGTCTAAATTCACAAAGAAAACCAGAACGTACTGCTGAGGAAAAAAACATGTCGGACACCGTTTTCCTTGCCATGTTCATAAACCCATCATTTCTGTGTGATTCCTTTTAAGTTCAAAGCACTGAGTTTTTTTAGTAAATGAGACAAGGGGAAAATGGTGAAAACAGTTTCCCTGAGGAGAGCTATTCCCCAGTTCTTAAAAAGTTTGAATATTTTGAAACCTTAGGGAGATGAAAGCATTTTCTATTACGTTTGTTCTTTTCCTCCTGGTTTGTTTTTTGGGGTTCTTTTAAAGTATTTTTACTGAACATAACACAGTAGGAAGGAAACAAAGAACTAACTCAGATCCATAACTGAGCTCTTGAGCTGGCTGACACCAGTGTCCTCTCACAATGTTTTGAAAGTTGCCCACCATTTTCAGTGGTGTGGCATAGTGCTTCTTGCTGTCCTCTCCTTGGGCCCCCATGCAGGTGTTTCAGGGCTTTGTAGGTGTTTGGTATTTGGTATGTGGATTATGGAAGAAAATTCAGCACAAAAAAGAGCTAAGAAGAGTAGTTTCAGTTATGTCCCAGACTTTTTTTAAATGTATTTCCATCTGAAATACCCTGGAAATGTTTACATACAGCAATGGACTCACAAATAGCAGGCAGGAAGGGAGCTTGGGAGGTCCTCTAATCCATCCTGTTACCTACAGCAGGATAGACCATACCTATGCCACTTCTCACAGTTGATTCTCCAGCTACCTCTTAGAGATCTGCTTCCTAGGACATATACACTAATACTTCATTATCCTTACCACTAAAAGTCTTCACTATTGTCCAAGCTATGCAATACATGTGCACTATCTCCCCTAGCACATTTTTTCTGGTTTTATCCAACGTACACAGAGGTCAGACAATTTCCTGTCCTCTCCCTGGCAGGCCTCAATGTGTCTGAAAAAAAACACATTTGAAGGCTGGCATCATGTCACTCCTCCCTCTTCATTTCTCCACAGAAAATAACATGGGTTCCTCCTGCCTTTCCTCAGAGTCTGTGCCCTCATGGTTATTTCTTCAGCATTGATCATTCCTGTTGCTTTTCTCATAAAAATCTACCATTAATTCTGCCTTTTCTGAAGTGGGATACCCTAAAATGGATTCTGTATGGATGACAAAAAGATCCCACACTTTTCAAACCCTTCCTCTCCAACTGAATATGGAATATCAATATGGAAAATCTTCATCAGCCACAGCAGAAACAAATAGTATTTAAAGATCTATTAAGCTCAGCTTTCAGGAAATTGCAATTTGGCCTCGTTGTGCCATTTGCAAGCATTAATAGGCATTAAGGCTAGTACCAGACACACTACTGTAAGTGAATACCCACCAAGACGGAAGAAAAGTTATAGGTGCTGTTGGATCCAGATGTGTTTCCCTAACTGCCATGTAAGGGCCTCCACCACAGTGTCCCACTACTAAAGGCCACTTGCCTTCCTCACACACAAAAAGAAGAGACACAGAAAATCTGAGACGAGAGGGAGAAAGTGCTGACCTGCTGTAACTCGGTCGGTGTTGGTACAAAATGATGCTTGGATAGCAGGATTCTTTTACAAATATCAGTCCAGTTCACGTGCAATTAATAAAAAATTTTATGGAGACTAACTTTCAGAGCTAATCTCCAGAGAAACTGGTCAGTAGCTTTATAACAGGGAATCTTGTGCTGTGGGCTTCTCTGGTACAGCATTTAGGATTCCATTCAAGAGCAGTTCCCCTTTGTCTGCTGCCTTCATAAATAATGGATGCATCTTGCATTAGAGATTAACAAAGATTGTTAAGCTTCCTTTTTTGCATGTGCAAGATTTGGTAGCTTTTGAAATATTGATATAGTTGTGCAAATTGGTATGGCTATTATCTCTTTAAGAAAGGATTTTTAAAAAAAAGACAGAAGTGGAAAATTATGGTAGCTCTAAAAAGCAGACACCTGACTCTCATAAACATCAGAAAATGTGATCCTTGCATCTTTATGAAAAAATACTTGCATTACTAACTTTTGTAATATTCTTTTAAGAAGACTCTACAGAGATTGCTGTAGGTTTCAAAGCAATTATAGTAGGAGGTCATGAAAAGCCTTCAGGAAATGCTGCCAAGGTACTGCACCATCTAAAAGGAAGAACACAGTGCTGGAAACTCTTCAAATCTGACTGAGGGTAGATTAAGGAAGACTAGTTTTTTAAGTACTCCATTCATTTCACTGATTTTATTTTTAATTTAATACTTTACAATTACATCTTTTATCTGAAAACACATGTTTAGCCTCTGTATTCCTTTTTGGAAAAAAATCCCCACAAATAATTCACTGCATGTGTTGGTGGGAACCATCTTTATCAAAACTGGTGACTTCTGGGTTTTTTTTGTGTGCATGCTACAGAGTTTAACTGTCTAAGCAGCAACATTGTGCTTGTTGTTGCAGTTTTCTGTGTGCAATGAAGTCCTATTTCCAGCTCTCTAGCCCATCCCTTCTGCATATCCCACAGACAGGACTTGGAAGTACAGCTTATTACAGGGATGAGTTAACCAGTAATTTCATTGTGCTCCATGGCTAGGATCCCAAAATGCAGTCTGCCTAGCCAAAAAAGGGGTGGACAAAAATGGAAAGACTGCATTAAATAGCCATAAAAGTTACAGGGTCTGATAATACATACCGTTACGGCAAAATCACTGTTTTCATGCTGTGGCCAACTTGCCAGTATCCAGAGCTATGGGAGAGAAGAACAAGAACAAAGGCCTGAATAACCTAGCTAATGAAAATTGCAGACAATATGGTACAGAGCAACTTGGTGCCAAGGCATTTGAATGGTTTGCTGTGAAGTCAGCCAGGATGGCTGGTGCCACATTAGTGCTAATATGCCCTTCTGGAGCACATTGATTCCTTCAGGACCACACAGTTGGGGCTTTTTGTCCATGTTCCACATTGCAAGGATGCTCAGAGCCGGCTGAGAAGCATAGTGCAGTTGTACTCAGGGCTCTGCAGGAGTTAGCTCAACTCCAGCTGGACTTAGTACCTCAAGATTAGTGTCAGACTTGCTAAACTAAAGCTGGCTTTTTGCAAAGCCATGTTGGGCCATGGGGTGCTTGGACACCCAAGTTGCCTCTGTTCAGAGCAAGCTTCAATCTGATTAAGTAGCTCAGTGTACAGAATGTGCAAAATTGGCTGAGCTTCTTCAATGACAAACTTACTTTAGATATGATATAGCTATCTAACTAACCAAACTACTGAGCCTGGCCGGATCCAAACTGCCTGTGTAATCATAATATGATTTATCCTGCATGTCAATAAGAAGTCAACAGCTGCCAACTAACTCAACTGTTTCCCAAACGTTAGGTTTTAGTCCAGGCTAATCTGTGAAAACAAGGCTAGAGTTTCTGTCCTTACTTTCCCCAGCTGAAGGAACAGCAAGGTGAGAAACTCATAACTCATGAAACAGAACTGAAAGAATGATGGTTTAGCAGACAGAGTGGAAACAACAGGTCTGAGTTAACAGAGACCAAAATATTCAGCTTTCATGACCCCACAGGGATACCACAAAAATGATCAAGAGAAGAAATTTATTTGAAAGTTGGAAAGCAGGGGACAGGTACTCTATTCCTAAATTAATTAGCTAAGGCATAACTGACTAGAATTACATGTGCCTTTTTATATTACCCATTTAGCAGCACTAGGGAATGTGAAGAGAGCAAGAAAGACTGACCACATTGTTTTCTTTTGACTCTAAGGCGCATTGTTTGCACTGGAAGAGGATCAGAACTTGCAACAAGCTCTTCACTCTTCTAAGATTCATCAGGTTACACACAATGTATCCAAAAGTGGCTTAGCCTCTCCACACATCATAAATACATTCTAGAAGGAGAGTGGGAAAATATAACATTATTTACAACTTTCTTCTCTTTCAATTTTGTGACCTATTCACCTTCCTTTCTGAGTTACCATTTTATTCCTCTCTCTTCCCACCTTTCCTATGAAGAAATGTGAAATAATCCACAGAAATATTTCAAAACATAAAAACAGGGACACCAATTCAAGGAACATCAGTGCAGCCCAGGCCCTAACACTGGGCAGCAGTAAATGACTAGAAAAGACTTACGAACAGAGCAAGTGCATCATGTTGTTCCCAGAATATCTATAGAGCACACAGTAATTTGTGGTTCAGAGGATTCCTGAACCAGATATGGTGATTTTGCATTTAACAGCCCCCAATGGATTCATCTTTCATGAACTTGTCTAGTCACTCTGGAACCCATGCTAATTTTACTCATCTACAGCATTTTGTGGTGAGGGGGTCACATTTTCAGCATTCTCTCCTCCATGTTGTTACTTAAGGTTCTGGGCTTTAATATATGAAGAAGATATTTCAAGAAATATCTCACGAATTGACAAATGAGGGTTGACCTTTGACCTTGAGGTGAAGACAGATATGATTCCCCTTCAGAAGATCAGACAAACATACCTCTTCCTTTATGCAAACAAAAAAACCCCATCATAACTAAGCACAACAGTGGCATACTTTAAAACAGTGAAAGTACTTGAATCTGGTCTTGGGTACAAGCTTTTCATCATGCACAGTTGAATCCATTAGAAAACTTATCAAAAAGTAATCTAAACTTGGCTGCATAGTGGGACTAGGCAGACGTATTACTTTTTGATAAGTATTGTCCTGAATTTATGCTGCAGTGTGGCTAGACAGACTCACCATGGAGTTTCATAATCAGCATCTTCTGTTTTCCACAATTCCTTCTTTCCAAAGGACACAGTTCCCTGTGCCATTCTTCATAATGTTCAAAGGAATTCACAACAGAAGTGTGAATTCTATTGTACACTGAGAAAAACAAATCCTTTGTGCCATAAGGTAATGGAGCATATCTAAACTAATACAGCACAAGCTTTAAGCTCAGCAAGAAAAATTCTGTTACCACTAGCTTATTGACAGAAAATTAAGCTGAAAAATTTGGCCAAGCGTACTTCTGCATTTTCTTTATGTGTGATTGTTGTGTTCAAACAAAGGCCTCCTCTTTTCTACTTAATATAAACACTCCTTGTTTAAATTCAGAGTTCATAACTTTAGAATTTTTCCTAGGGAAATTGTCCTATTGTTGTTACTAATGCTGCTGAGAAGACCAAAAGAAGAAAAAAAGTTTTACTAAAGCATTTAGGATTTGGTACTACGTTAACATTGACTGAAACAGGGGAAACACTAAAGCACTGAGCTGACTTTGGACAGCCTCACTGACAATAGCCACTGCACTCCGCTGGCATACCCAGTTTTACCTGACATCATCTGGGAATTGCTACACAATGAAGTGCTGAGATTTGGATATCCACAGGGATATCACCTGATTTTGTGTAGGTGGATGTGATTATGTTGAGTCAAAGGCAGACAGGAAGAAGGGAAGACCAGGGAAAATTTTGCCATAGAATCTGTACAGTAACCTGGAAGAGGGAAAGGAAGGCCTTCAACAAAAATGCTAGCAGAGGAACTGGAAGGAGCAGGAAGAGAAATTAGTATGATGGCAGACATTCAATATGATATGACCCAGCATGGGACTAACTAGGAACAGAAAGTGGCTGGAAGCAATCCAAAATCCTTTATAAATTCCAAAATGGTTTCTCTGAAGATCTGGGTCAAGAATTACAATAAATGAAAGGGTGAAAGAGTCATACTTTTGACTTTGCACTAATATGTACAAGTATCTTCCCTTATACAGAAGTCCATCTCTCTAGTGTATTGCTGTTTGCTGCAGTGGTTAATAGATTCTGCTTTTGCAGTTCAAGGAGGGCGAGATCTGCTTTCTGTTTCCTTCTGAGGACACCAAGGCTTCAGAAGCAGTGGGACAGTGAACAGCACAGCTATAAGTAGGAGAGAGACAGAATGGCTCCATACATCACTACAGCCCAGCAAGCAGGATTTTGCAGAGGAAGAGTGGGCGACTAGACCATAGAACTGTTGTTTCAATGACTGACTGCTTCTCGGCAGGACAATGAGAGGTGGGAGCTGCAACCAGGCATGGGGCCACAGCTGTCCAGAGGGAGAACCAGAACATCCCATGTGTCTGTGAAGAAAAGAAAATACCTTCAATTGCCGCACCCCCAAGTATCCCACCTGGGTTCCTGCACCCTCAGATTGGGTGATAAAAGATTTTGTGCCGAGAAACAGACACAGGTTGTTCTTCAGCCACTATGTCACGCTGTGCTGTTTGCTCTAAACTTACATTCAAAACAGAGCTGGACTTTTGAACTGCAGGCCCCCAGGGAGACAGAGCTATGCACCATTACTAAATTTAGATGCTTCTGAAGTGGAAAATGGTAAAATGTTTTGCAAATAGCAAACTTTTCAGGATGTAACACATAAGAGTTGTTCCACACAGCCTGGCTGTTACAAACAAATGATTGGAAAACAGGCAATCATGAATCTCTTTCTGGAAAGACATATCGATTCCTGAACTGTTCACAGATTACTTCAGATATATCCAGAATGAAAGGCCTGATTTTATTTCCTGGCTCCACTCACACCAAGCATTTCACACTGGCACTTCTGCCTAGAAATTGCTGTTCCCTGAGGAGGTATTTCAACCCTCTGCAGAAACAGATGAGTCTATGTAAACACTGCTGCATTTCTTTACAATATTTTGGAAGGGATTTTTTACATTATGTTACAATATTTTTCTTTTTTAAAGCTATATAGGCATCATAAAAATTGATAGTCTACCATGCCAGATAATTACGGTATTTATGGCCTTTATCACCTTTAGTTCAGTTCAGAACATTTAATTATATTTTGAATATGACTTTTCTGTACAATCTTCAAAGTCATCATTCCAACAGCAACATAGTCATTATTTCTTAACATTGGGATACATAGGGTTAATTAGGATACCTTACTACTTTATGTCTTCTTGCGGCTTCTTTATAAAGGTCCGTAAGAAATCTGCCTTTGGATTTCTTGAGTTTTCTGTGAGAGCTCACCCACGGCATTGCATCACAACATCTGCTTCATGTAAACTTCTTGAAAGTCACTGGGACTCAGCATAGCAAGTAGTGACTAGAGGTTAGCTTCCTGGTGAAAGCAAGCAAAGGTTCCTCTGCAGAACCTTTCTGACAAGGACTGCAGTCACTACAAGTGGTCTGTGTATTTCCATGGATATTCAAAACAGTAAATCCAAATGACTTTTGAGATCTACAAACTGGAATACATAAAGAGGAATAGAAAAACCCCAGAGCTATGCTTCCTCCTTTAGTTTTCATTTATTAACAATAGAGAAGTCAGACACAATGAAATAAATTGTGTGTATTTAGACCAGATTGCTTTACTGTTTAGATAACAGAATTATTTAATAATAAGAGGTAAAATTCTATAAAAATTAGCATTTTGCCTCTCTGATGCAGATTGATGGTTCTTGTAGTGGTTTCGTGGGTGCNACAAATCCTATAGCATTTACATACAGCCTATAAGAATCATTACCACTTGGACCCCTCCTGCCAGGCCAGCAGGGGCTTGGCATTTTAGAGATCGAAACTTGCTTTCAATTCTATTTCACTTACAGGTTTCATATACTCAGAATTTAAGCAATCATATTTACGAGGTCTTCCTGTTTCATCTTCCCCAACAGTTCTGAGTAAAACTCAGATAATACAGCTGCATGAATTATGACACAATATAATTTAAGATAAAACATAATTATGTTGCAACACCATCTCTTGGTTTAAGTTACACAGCAGGACAAGGGTTTCTTAAGACAAATTTGATAACAACCTGAGAGGGTTTTTTTCTTTTTTTAGTTGCCTAGTTACAGAGTTTGTAAGTATCTATTACAAGGTTAGTCCATTTGTGAAGTATCCTAAATATGTTACATCTGAAACTATAGCCTTGGCAATGTACCAGAGACCCAAAGGTTTCTTAGAGGAGTCTCTGATATGCATCAGGTTCCAACAAAACCTACAGATTAAGATAATTTTTGGCATTCAAAAATGTCCAGGCTAGGCCCAGACAGACAAAGACCCAGTGTTTCTCCATAAGTTAGTCATTACACTTCTTTGTGATTCAATCCCCTTGATACCTGTAATACGCAAAACAAAAGTACATTTCCTTCATTTCTATAAAGAATTTTAAAATACACAAATAAAAGAATTGTACAGCAGAGTTAAGTACTATTATCCTAAGTAACTCAACTGCTCTATCTAACTATCTATCTATCTATCTATCTATCTATCTATCTATCTATCTTCTATGATTCATAGATCTGCTCTCTTTTTACTAGTGCTTTATACAGGGTTTGTGCTTTTTGAAAGCATTTTCAATATTTTCTGCTGTCATGCTCCAGAATTTGCAAGGATTCACTTTCTGGGACTCTGGTTTAGAGCCTGAATTGTCCTGATATCTGCTCCTCTCCTGATGGTCACAAAGGTAACCTTGAAACTGATGGCAGTAGTATCTTCCTGTGGCTGCATACAGTCTGTATTTAGCACAACGACCTGCCTGTTTGCACTCCAGGTGACCAGAAAGCCTCGTGTGCAGGACGCAGAACCAGGCAGACCTACAGCCAGCTGGGAAGCTGGGACCAGACCAGTCCCAGCATAGAGCTGTTGAAGCTGCCTAAAAGTGACGTCTTTCCCTTGAAAAAATTGAAGGGAAAGAATGTGCTCAATAGACATCAGTTAAGCCAAGTCCTGAGGAGCAGATCCTAACCAAACGATAGATGTAATGTAACAAAGTCTTCCTCTAATATAACCCTTGTTGAGAAAAATCACCAGTTACTTTCATCATAAACTTCAGCAAGAGTCAGGTGTCAATTGGCCATCACTAATTATCATTATACACCCTGCTCTTGGTAATTCCTAAGACAGCTCTGCACAAGCCCAGGTCAGGTCTAGAGGCAGTGTGGGAACTGTGTCCACCTGTAGGCATAATGTTAGCTTGCAGTTTTCTCTTATTGTATGTCTTTAAGCAATAATTTAGATACCATATTGCTCTTCTGTTTTTCCTCAAGCCAAGAGTTTACCTCTGTCTTCCCTGCCAGCATTTTGCTAGCTAATTAGCAGCTGCAGGAACCAT
Source organism: Pardalotus punctatus (assembly GCA_013400915.1). Lineage (NCBI taxonomy): Eukaryota > Metazoa > Chordata > Aves > Passeriformes > Pardalotidae > Pardalotus > Pardalotus punctatus. The sequence continues at coordinate 492,805 of VZTX01028273.1, forward strand.
ACTGATGGGATGAAGGTAGACACGAAGAACTGGGAGGAAAGATTAAGGCCCCATTCTTTCACCTTGGAAACAGCAGTTTGTTTCAGAAGAGCCCATAAGAGTTGCCATGGCACTCATAGATTGGTTTTGTGTGTTGGGTTCCACTGTGTGGCAACTTACATAGAGCTTCTTTTAATTTCCTGACATTTTCAGTGATGAGGCTAAACTATGAATTCTCAGATCCCTGAACTTTGCTCCTATTTTGTGGTTTGAGCTCATTTTATTGACTGATAATGATTTTATAATAAGAGAATTGTTTCTCATTAGCAGTGTAGTGACTGCTGAAGGTCTGTGCCTAGCATAGATTACTTACTCCAGCATGGCCAGATACTTAAATCAACCAAACATTTTAGCCGTTTCAAATGAAGGCTGTTTTATTGAACTGGTTTCCATTAATTTTCACTGTTCTCTGAAAGCTGCCACATCAGAGTTTCCTTTCTCTAATTAGTTACTGCAAATTTGTATATATGAAGATCTTTTAAATATGAAAGGTAACTGACACTGGTGGTCTTTATACTGGTGCTGCCAAAGTGATTAGCCCAGCAGGAAAATGGGCAGAGATGAATATGGAAGACCCATAGAAGTGAACTCCTGCAATATGAAATGCCATTTGATGATTTTGATCAGAGCCATGCAACAATCATGCTGCAACACCCCCCCAGGTGAGTAAAGCCATGGTCCACCACAACCAACCCACGCTCCTTGTGAGCATCTCCCTCACACTCTCCTGGCCCCCTCTGACACAAGGCTAACATTGCTGCCATACACAGAGCAGTCCAGATATACCATCATTATTGCAAGGAGTAATTGACCTAAAGTGCTCATTGCAAAGAGTAAGGCCATGGAGAAGTGAGTCTGCCAGGCGAGGCTCGCCATTAGAGTTCTTCTATTGACATACCTCCAGTGGACAAGACATCATTGTCAGTATAGCAAGTGGCCAGCTTTTCCACTGGCAGTGCCAGCTTAACCAGGTCTCAACATTTCTTTTAGGCACTCATTTGTGGCTCCACAAGAGTCTCCCAACTGTTGAACAAAACTCTGTGTAGCTGCTCTGTGACCACCAGATTGAACAATCAACATGGACTAATGAGTTCTCCTTGATTTCCCAACACAATTCACTGTGTCCCTCAACAACAGCTTCACCAGCACCAGTCATATAACAGTGCAGAGGAGGGAGAAAGCAGGGAGACAAAAAGAGCTGCAATTTAATTAAAGCCATAGCAGACAGCAAAGAAAACATCTGTGGAACCACCACGTCCACGCTGACTGCAGAATGACTGAACCTCCCCTGATACTTTTTTCTCTCTGCAAACTACTGACAGCCTAGGAAACCTCCTCAGGCTGAACATCTAACTTTGAGATGGTTAAAGCCAGATTAAAAAACCCAATCCAAAACATCTCTGAGACTTTGGTGGGAAGATACCACATCCTGGTAGCTTGTGCGCTAACCAGGTTATCAAACGCTTCATTTGTGATCCTGCGTCTCTCTTGGTGCCCACTCACCACCTACTTTTTTTTTCCCCTATCCTTTCAAATTGTATTTTGACCTTTCCATTTGCTCTTGCTCATGTTGTACTTGTTTTCTCCTTTCTTTCATGTTTTTTATCTTCTGTTTTTTCCCTCCCCTGGTTTCAGCTTTACATATCCGTACTTTGTTTTCAATGTGCTGCTGCCTCGTGGGTTGTCACAGTAACACCTCCTAATTAGCTCCTGTGCTACTCATTGTCCTGTCGGGTAGAGATCTAATTGGCCTCTCAGTTTCTCTGCTACAATTCCATGGCCAGACCAAAGACAAAGCCTTGGCTGTCTCTTCCCCTTCGTGCTAGCAGTCACCATTGTCCTCCTAAACCTTTCTTCTCCCTTACAACCACATGCCTCCAGTGAGGAAGGCTGGAAAGCAGCTGATGTAGCCTCAGAGCCAGCCAGCTTCCTGCTTTGGTAACTCGTCAAAAATTTGCATTCCTCAAAACCTAATTTGGAGCTGGCAAGTCTGAAGCTGAGCTTCAGCAGTTGTATGTACATGCAACTTCAGGCTGGTGTCACTGACTTCAGGGATTTGCATGCATGAGAACCACCCTTGGGCCCACAGAACCAAAACCTCTGAAAGATGGAAATAGAAATAATTCTGAGAAGTAAAATGAGGGGTGGCTGGAAAGGAGGCAGGAGGAGAAACAGACATGCTCCTCAGTGTTTGCCAAGAGACAGCTTGCTGTTCAATCTGGTTTATAACCATTAGTCTATAAAGAGGTACTTCTCAGCACTGCTGTGCAGTAACGTGGAGGAGTCAATGCTCTCCAAGTTGCAAAGGGTCTGTGCACAGCCTGTTGTAACCAAACAATGTGTTTGGTTGATGATATATTTCCTCCAGGTACTGCCACGCATTAAAAAATATCCCAGATTATTTAGCCCCATTAAAGCAAGCAATTACCATCTTCATTCAGCGGCACTGGCAGGCTAGAACCACTGTAAAGGAAATTCATCTCCAGGATGTCCAAATGACAGAGCTGGCCCCTGTACAACACAGCTTACTGCAGCAGCATTAGCTCCAGTACCTTTCATTCTGCTTACACTGTACAATATTAGGTAACTTGATATTCCTCCAAGTGACATTTAAATTTAAGTCCACAAGAAAGCTGATTGTCATCTTTTGTGAAAACATTACGTGAGAATTTTAGGCCCCTATGTCACTTGATGTAAATCAGCTCTGTACATAAAAAGCTACTAAACTACCGTCAGACCTTGTAAGGGCTACAATTTTCGCATCTTTTTGGTGTGATTATTGTTCAGCCATTTATGTGTGACTACGATAAACATGCTTCTTTGGAATTAGTCCACTTAAAAACACATTTCCACGATCAGCTTGCTCTTCTTAGCCCTTCTTGACCCCCACTTGGTAATTTCTACTAAGTTATTTTAATCATGTTTATCATTACAAGACTTCTTAATAAGACAGTCTAGCTTTCCCTTCTCACTGCATGAAACACTGCTGCTGGAGTTTGATTTGCATGACCTAAATGTTTTCTGCAATCACTGCTCTCCAGTTGTTTGTCCTGGAGGGACAGTGAAGGATTATACTCTTTTAAAAGCATTTCTATTTAGCAAATGCCTCATTTGCAATAAGACATCAGCAGTTACCACATTCATAAAGCAGCTAATAAATTTCATTTCTGCTTCAATTTTCTGGCTTCACAGAAGACCAGAGAAAAAGACTGCATAATTGAGACCCAAGAGCAGGTAATAATTCCTTACATTAACCCTCCAACTGCAGACCTGTTAGCCTGTTCAAAACAGTAAATCAGCAGCTTGCACTATCCATCCTATCACAAGGACCCCACATAAGGACCTCCATATCCCACTGCATAAAAAGGAAGACCACTCTACTGAAGCCTTGAACTTCTGTCCCTCATTCTACTGTTCCTTTCTGCCTCAGTTTCCCTTCATTTAAAAATAAAATAAAAATCAGGCATTTAGCACCACAAATATTTTAAATCTGAAGATGATATTTCTTCTATTTGAGGGACTGATCCAATCAATATGAATATCACTATAGAATTAAATTGCTCCTAGTTCAAGCCCATATTTTGGGAATGGGGAACAGAAAAAGTGTGGGGTGAAGTAAAGGGGTGGTGTTCAAGACTTTTGCACCTGGTCTCCCAGATGGCCAATTCTCAGTACCACCAACTAATGGAGGTAATACTCTCTGGGCCAGAAGCTATTCAGCTCATTTCCTTTGCTGCCACTGCACAGAGGCACTGAGGAAGAGTTTGGTGAGAGGAAGAAAGGTCTGAAGTTCCCCATCAAGCTGCAGCTATGTAATGCAACAGGCACAATTTTCCTTGTAACAGTAAGCTAAATGAGACTTTGAGCTGATTAATGATCATGGCAGAAAAAGAACCAGCAGTGAAAGCATTTATAAGTCACTGTATACCTTCCAGTCCAGCAAAGGATTCTGAAATAAACTCCTTCATACAGCAGTTGCTGTTAAAGGGAGTCATTCACATTGCGGTATTGACTGTTTATTCATATAGGTCTTCACAATAACCACTAATGTCATGTCAAAAGCAGCAGTAATGGATTTCCGCATCTTCTTGAAACAGCCTGTGTCTTTCTTAAAGCAGGGTATGTCTCTGCCATGTTTCTGTAATTCCTAGGACATTGATATTGGACCTATTAGACGTCATCATTGTAGAAGGAGTAATTATTTTATAATCCTTATAAGTAGAATATAACTGTATAAAAATTATTTCCTTGTCTCAGCTTCCATATCTAGTGATGAAACAGCATCCAGCTCCACAGTTCTTTCATAAAACAGATCTGTTTCTGGCAAAGGGAAGGAACTTCTTTGGGAGAACATTTGTTTTTTTCATCTGTCATTAAATCCAAAAGAACCTCTCCCTCAACACCACCAGCAGCCTAGAATATTGCTTCTTGGAACACAGCACACTTTCCTCCGCACTGCAGGTCTATTTTTGCCATGGATAAAAAAGCAGCTGAGCCAGCAGACACTTGTTGAATTCTGAGCATTCTCCATCACCCACCACAAGCAGTCAGGGCAGCTTGGCTGCTGGCTGCAGCAGGAGCAACACAGAAGGCCTATTAACAGAGTAGACTTTAGGGCGTCTTAACAGGTTACACACACACACAAGTACACACACAAACACTCACACACAAGCATGCACACATGCACACAGGAAAAGTATTAGTGGCCCAAGAGAGATAAAAGCAATTTACAATGTCTCCACCCTGCAGTGTCACACCAAATTCAAAGACAGACAGCTCCCTAAAATGTGGCAAATGGCCATAACTGGAAGTCTCACCATTAGCAGACTGTTTCTCTGCTAAATTTGTATTAAAGAGGAAATCACAAAATCTGTTGTCAAAAAAAGAAGAATCCCCTACAGAGCCAACACTCTCAGAGCAGGTGAGGTTCACAGTAAATTGATACAGCTCATGCAACATCAGGTAATATGAGGTGTCATTAAAAAAAAAAAAAAATTTGGCAGATGACTTCAGGTCTGTTGGCTGAAGCAGAAAAAGCAATCAATACATGTTGGCAATATTTACCCACTTAGAGTGCTGCCAAATGTGAATTTGCAGGAATGTATCAGCTGCTTTGAACCGATCTTTGACTTTGTCTCTTCATAGACAAATGTGAATTGAAACTAGAGTGATCCACATTACAGAGAAAGAGATATGGCAGGAATGCACAGGGTCACCCCTATTATTTGTTCTTGCCATTAGAGTCACTGCAGAAAAATTAGGTCAGATACAGTTTCCAAAGGGATTAAGTGAGGTAAATCAAATTGATAGCAGAATAAGAGTCTGAAAAAACTCACTGTGTCAGACTTGAACACCCTCCACCTGGAATAAAACATAGACTTTTTTTAAAAATTGGAATAGAAATTTTGGATTTTACAAGAAAGAGCCCACATCTGATATATTATTTGTTTCAGCTCTCTCGCTCTCCCTTCTTCTCCTCCATCAGGCAGTGGCTTTTAGATGCACTGTTTCCCCCCACCTCTGAAATACAGACTGAGGCTCCTATAGTTGTTATATGGCATGCTGCAAATGAACAGTAAAGAACACCTAGAAGACAGAAACACATCCTGTGGCAATAAAAATTATGACAAATATGACTTTTGGTTATTTAATTTGATGCCTAATTGTTATTATAATCCAAGTGCTATGAAAATTTCACTGAAAAACAATAATTATTTCAAATAGCTGATACTAATTAAAAGCAGCAGAAATGTCCCACTAAGTTAAACTAATGATATATCCCATTCAGTATTTTGTCTCCAATGGAAGATGTCTTCAATGGAAGATGTTGTTCATGGCAAGCATATGAGTCTAGACAATTTCTGCATTCCACTCTTCCAGATCCCCCAACAAGCAGAATTGCTGTTGTAGTATGTCTGATGGTGCACTGCTGCCTAGTGCTGTTAGCATGTTTACTGACATTTAATCTGCAAATTTGCCTCATCTCTTTTTGTCCTGCAGGTACATCCCACCTTCCCAATCTCTCACTTGTGTAACACAACAAAGCCTTCCCACTCTCCATCATCTTTGCAAGGAAAGCCCAGCTGACTCAGAGACTGACCCTGGGCCATGAACGACAGCATGTGGGTCCCTTCCTGGAACAATGTCTTCCTTCTCGTTCTGCAACATTTCTTTTTCCAAGAAATAGTTTGAAACTGAAGAACTGGTTTCAGTGGAAGAGCAAAGGCAGGAGAGGAAAATTAGCCATTTGCAAGTTCCCAACTGAAACAGGGCTCTCCTACAGTCATAAAGAATTTTTTTAAAATTAAGCAACAAGCTTGAGATGTGGAATAAATCAAAGGAAAACTGAACTTGTTCTAGGGCTTTTGCTAGCATTTCTAATTGTGGAAATAAATGAGAAAACTGTCAAATGGAATCTCTTTGATACAAGTGCATTAAAAGATAATTTCCATTCCCCAGATGCATGATCTAACTCCTAATGAAAGGTGTGTCCTGAAGGACAGAATCTGGCCTTATGTGAGTCTAATGAACCCAACATCTTTAGCAGGCCTCTCAAATACTCCTTTGTTCTGCAAAGTGTTTTACTGTACTGTTTACTGAAAGAAGCTGTACAAAAAAAATGAGTCAGATTAAATGCTGTAGGGCCAGATTTCAGCTGACCTTCCATGATATCCTAGTGAAAAATTAAAGGACGATCTTGTACAGGGAGTATTTCTTTTTACTGCATGAAGCAGCAGGTCTTCTTCCTCACTGGGAAGGAAACAAGGACTCGGGTCTAACTTCCCCCCGTAATTGAGGAGACACTGAAAAGTTGACACCATCACCATATTTGCCCCACATAGCAACACTAGGAAGAACATTGCCCAAGGTATAGACTTTAGTAGTATTTTGGATGTGATTTTTGTTACCTGAATCCTTTAAATATGCATGGTAGAGAATGAGATATATTTTCAGCAGCTCAGTTAATAAAATAAGGTTCCAATTCACATGAACGTTCATTAGGAAGGACTGTTAACCTGTAGGTATGGCCAGACTCTACGCAGTGGCAAATGTGACAGAGACTGAAGTTGGAATTCTGTGGCCACCCTCATCCTGATCACTAACAGCCAGCTTTAAAGCAGTTTTAAAACCATGGACTGTATCCCAGCAGCAGAGCAGCACAACCATAAGGCCAGGCAGAAGGAACTGCTGTTGTGCAGACACTGTAGCTGTTGCTCTGATCTGGTTGGTCTACCCGAGCTGTCTCACACCCTTGTGCCTGGCTTTGGGATCCCACACTGGGAAAATCCCTGCTGTGCTTTTCACTTCCATGGGCACGAAAGAAGACAATCAGATAAGATCTCACAGCAATGTCTCTGAACACACACTTCACATATATAAATATGAACATTCCTGCTCTGCTCCAAAGAGTTGTTACTTAATGTATATGCAGTTTTCATACAGGGCTTTTTCCTTAGCATTGATGAGTATCTGTGATTCTCATATTCATACTTTATCAGCCAGTAAGAATGGAGCCAGCACCATTGTACACTTGGCCCACAGGTTCCTGTGAGTAAAGAATATTCCTCATCTTCTACCATTGCACCCAGTAATTATCTTCAGGGTAATTAGCATCTGTATCCTGGAGATCTCCATAAAGACTCTACTTTCTATTGTGGACTATAACTATTAGGTTGGATCTCTGTCTGGTATGAATTGACATAGCATTCTTAATTAATATCTTTTCCTCTCCATCTGAGCTGGGAGGAAGCCTCAAGAATATCTGTTGTTAAGGGATACTCAAGGCAGCTGTGATCTGCAGAACTGAGTCTCCCAAAATCTGATTATGCATTCCTTGTGCACTCTGAACTCTGAAAGTTACAGCTTGATTGTAAATATGTGATCAGACCCTTGACTTGTTTAAATAGACGACTATGTGTTGCATAGAATGCAGGTATCATTAAACTGCTAAGCTTTGCACTGATAGAAACTCTTTTATTAAGACAGAAGAAATTATTTTCAAACCTTAAAGCTTCACAGACAGTATCTATGGTGCAAAACTGCGTGGTCTGCACCCTTGCCATTTTAATCAGTATAATAACAGGGGATTACTTTCTATCATTTAAACAAGTTCATGTATCATCATCTTGCAACCAAAATACCAGCAGCATTTCATGGATCTATGTCAGCTTGAGAACAGATTAGGTAATTATTATTATTATTCCTCTTTCTCTGTTTGTTGTAGCTATGGCCTGTTTCATGCTTGCTGCTGAAACATGACTGCAGCCTATTGTAGCAGCAGATCTATGTGCAACCTGGGGAGCCAGCAGTGGGAACAGGGAAATCATGTCCCCACTTCCTTTCAGTGATAAAAGCCTCAGGATAAAATGTCTGTAAAGATGAGAGCTACTGAATGAGCCGTTCAGAGGAGTGGAAGCAGGCTGGGATTGAAGTCAAGCTATTTATCTCTTCCTACAGCAGATTTGTGAGTGTTTGCCCTGGAAAGAGGAGAGGCTTCAGAAGCCATCAGCGTTCACAAACCACAGTGTCAGAGCAGAAGTGTTAACGCCTTTCTGAGGTTCTCTGTTGTGTTTGCAAAAAGTACAGTAACTGCTGTTCACTACATGCACCTCACAACTTGTGGGGAATCTATTAGTAATAACAAGGAGGTTTCTGTACCTTGTAACATTGCTCTGGATTAAAGTAAGATATGCCAATTCCAGGACAACTATGTTTTCAGGCACATGTAATCCACTACAGTTATTTTGGTTAATTTTCTTCTTGCAAATATGTACCGCTAGTAACAGCTAGCATGTTGTTGCAATCCTCTTATGATCTCTCTTGTCACTTACAACTAATACACGATTTTAATTATTTCATAGCCCTGTATAATAATTGCATATGGTATAGGTATGTGTTAGCATACGTATGATGTTGTCACAATAATGTGTGTTGTATAAACAAATGGTAAATATTAGCGGATATATACATATATCATTTGATACATATATGCACAAGGCAGTGATGGACACTTTGACATAGAGTTTGAAGCACATATGAATAAAAATTTGAGAAATAAGTAAAAGGAGCTATGGTAAAGATATTCTATCAGTATCCAAATTGTTAATGATAAAGTATTTTTGAGGACAGATTAAGATAAAACTACCCAAAAAAAAGAAAATAGTAATCAACAATCAAGCTATATTTTCTTTTCTTTCCCCCTTAGAATGACTTTGATTTTTACTGTATTCAGATGGATTCCAACATATTCAGGCACTGTCATCAGACCACTTGTCATTCATGGGGAAATATAACAGGACTTGTATATCAGTAAATGAAACAGGAACATCTGATATTGCCAGCATAATATCAGCACCTTCTATTTAATTTGGATGCAATTAATCTGGAAGGACGGCAAGGTCCCAGGAAACCAAATTTCCCTACTTTTACACAGCAGAAATAGATGTAATTTACTGGAATAGTGGCCTCATTTATGTGGGACATATCTTCCAGTTGGAGTTTCCAAGCACACCAACACTTTCATTTCACCAAGCTTCCTACAGGGTATATATATCCATTTTCTGTGCTGGCAGTTACAGGAGCTGTGAACTGCAGGTATAGTGACACAGGGCGCACAGCCTCTGCACTTGAGCAAGGGGAATTGCAGGGCATTTACAAGAAAATTCGGGTGACATACACAGGAGGACAAGACGGTGGATGTGTAAAAAGGAAGCAACACACACTGAAGATATGAGAGGCAAAGAAGGTCATCTTCAAAACACTCCTTGTCAACAACACACAGAGAGGGCAACCACAAGGTGTCCTGCTCCAGTGGAGTTATCATCCATTTTTGGATCCATGAAGTGGCTGTGAATGGCTTAGAGGCTCCTCCCTTCCTGGATTTGTTCAATGTAATGGCTGCAAGCACAGGAATGGTGGCTTGTTTTGGAAAGCTACTTAATAGGGGAATTAAAATACCTACTGGTATGCTTCTGTTGAGTGTTGCATCTTCCCAGTGCCACCCTCAGCTGCTGGCAGCTGTTGCAGGCACTAGCCAATACTTGGACATAAATAAATGTCTTTTACTGTTTCTGCATGAGGTATTCAAACGCAAAAAAAAAGGGCGGGTAACTCCCTAGCCTATAAAGCTGCTATGAAAATATTGACATTTAACTATTGTGACTTAATCAAGATTCCTAAATACATTACAATGAGCAAGTGATACACTCAGTGTCAATTAAAACAAGAGGATGACACAGCACTGAGCTGATAAAGGCCAAAGATATTTCTTGATGATCTGAAAACCACACCTATCTACTGCTGATGCTTGAGGCAAATTATTTCCATAGGCTCAAACAACTAGAGATACCCTTCTGAATGATGTTTATCTAACGCTGCTTTCTTCACAGTAAAGACTGTTAATGCAGCAGTTGAGCAACTCCAGGAAGGCACAGTTATCCTGAGATAATCAGGAGCCTGAGGGCTCAGAGGCAGTCATCTGTGTTCTCTGCCCCAATTTCATCGGTATATTAAATTAAAAAAAAATCTCTATGTTAATACGTCGTGAAGGTCAAACATTTCATTGCAAAGAAGTGTGGAAATTCAAAAACAGGGGTCCCAGAGCAATTCTAACTATATGTTTACACGTATATAGGTACAATGCATTATCCCAAATATTATTAATACTGTCACTTAAAACCCATTAGACTGTGGACAAATTATTAGGGAACTGATGTATCAAAACTCTGCATTTATTTTTTTGCCTACATGTATATGCATATGAAGTGTGTGGGTAAGCAAATAACCAAATCAATTTCACTTTGGAGATGTATTTAAAAACACTCTTTGACTAATTTTGTAATTCATTTACCTATTATGCTATTGCTTCTATGGGAGGGCAGAACTAAGGTTCATCTGTCCGTTTTACCAATTCCATGTAACTACATGGAACCTGTTTTATGTGATACTGGTACCAAACCGGAGGACACTGAGTATATGATAAGTTTTTAATTGTCTTTTAGGGAAATTACAGTTTCCATATAGGTTCAGCTGGCAAGCTTTTTGCCACTGATATACTCAAAGAAAAGAGGGCTGACATTTATTAGTAGTGTTTGGGATTCCTAATTATAGTCTAAGCTGCCTTGAACATATCCTAACAAAGCTGGAATGAGCTGTAACTAGCTGACGGGCATCTATATGACAGAATGGTTCATAACTCTGTTGTGCACAGGTAGCTTATTATAGAGCATTAAAGAATGTATCTCCAGAGTGTAACTTGGACAAGTACATGCTCAGCTTTTCATCACGGGTGTCATGTACTGACTGCCCTCCCTACATTGTCATCTGGGAGAGCCACCTAATCACACTTTGGCTTGATGAGCAAAAATCCTGTGTATGGAAAAGTCTGAGAATTACTGGTCCAGTGACTTGCTGACATTTGGTGTTCTTTGTACACTAAATACTGTGGGCAGTTGTGTTCACTTTCTGGAGTCCATGTGCCTTCATGAACAGCTTAAACCACGCATAGAAGGCTTTTGGGAACTAACATATAATATTATGCCTAGAACAAGGCAGATACAGGGAGAGTAGGAAATGGGCTAACCTGGGAAAGCCTGAAGCACCTCAGAATTTCTTCTATAAAAGGAAGGATTACCCCCGAGGACTTTTCCTCCATTACTGAATGCCAGAGACAGGGAAAAAAAAAAATCACTTAAATGATAAAAAGCTATTCACAAGAACTGGCTATAAAATGACTGTTATCTACAAGCCACTGCTCTTTCTCTGGATCCACTGTTATGTACCAGAATTGTTAAATAACAAGGTACTAATCCAAGAGTGTTTTCAGGCAAAAAAAAATACAGTCCTCTCTTTATAACACTGAAGGAGCATAAAGAAATACAGTAAGAGTAAATGCTGGTCTCTGAGCATAAATTTCAGTATTGTAGTGGGTGAAAGGAAATTTAAATACCATTTTGAAGTTGATTATATCACACAACTCCACCCTAGAACTAACTTGCAGTCTTTAAACTACTATGTTAAAGCAAAAAGGAAGACAAGATAAAAGATAAAGAGATGAAGGGGGAAGGGAGAAGTTGCTATTTTATAAAATAATGGGATTACATAGAATAAAAGTTAGAAAAAATTATAGGATTTAGAGAAAGACAGCATGAAACCCATTACTTGAATTCATTGTGGCCACACTGAGGTCTAAAACTCACATAATTTAATGATTTTTTAAGGAAGAATGGAAAAGGAAAAAATGTAGAAAAAAGAAAAATTAAGAAAAGCAGGCAGAAAACTAACAGTTCAGGTGGCAACACCAATAAAACAAATTGGATTTTTTATTTTATGTTACAACATTAAAATAATGGCCCTGTGTCTTCTTTCACTTGAACTGAATTTGGAAATGCCACACAGGGCACACAAACAGGCTGCACAACCAGCATAGCCCATAGAGTATCACCGTAGCATGTGAAACACAGCACCAGGGCAACAGGAGTATCATTTTCACAGAAGGAAATGCAACACCAGGGCAACAGCTTCCGTTCTGTCACCATCTTCAGTAGTGATTCACAGGCCTCCTCTTAATCCAGCCTTCTCTGAATGTTAAAATCCTGTCTAGAGTTCAAATTTTATGCTGCTTGAGATTGAAAAAGAAGATTCTGTGTAGTGCAGAGGCAATTAAGAGTTTTTTGGACTTCTGCATTTAAAAGAAAGGGAGAGGACAGCATTTTCATTTCAAATGCATGTTTTTATTGATAAAAAGTGAATATAACTACACAGATATCTCATGGGAATGGGATATTATGAAATCTTCGATTTGAAGCTCAGCAGAACTGCATATTACAGCAGTAGTAAAATGAAAGTATTCATAAAATAAATCTATTGCATCATCTATTCAGACTTTCAGGACATTTAAGGAACAAGAAGGGATTTGACCCCTGAGTTCTTCTAAAGGTGACACCAGAAAGGGGCAAATAGCTTGTAGGCCTACCACCTGATAAACCACCCTAAAAGGCAAGCTAAAGTGAAGCAAACAAGCTGCAGAGAGGGAGTGGAGGGAGTGATCTAGAAGAGGCAGAGTGGGGCATCACCTCATCTCTGCACAGAAGCCATTGATTACCACTGCACCCATATGACCTGAAAAAACATCAAAACTTTTCCAGATCAGTCCGTGAACAATGCCTGTGCCAGATATAACATCTTATTTGGAGATGGTTTGAATGTATGCACTTACCCAAAATCAACATTCTCCTGGTTTTACACTGGTTATTTAGAGGATACAAAACTTCACTAAAATATTCTCTTCTAACTCTAATATATACAGTTGGATTAGTGGCAAACAAATAAAATTACTGTTTCAGAGGTTTGCAATTTATGGACTTCTTAAGAAAGAAGTGAAATGAAGAAATTTTTATCATCAAAAAAACCTGCAATGCACTCATTTTGAAAAAGGGAAAAAAAATTAACCTGCTTTTTGGCTAGCTTTAAAAGGCAAGGCATATGTTTATTCCTCAGTGTAGATTTAAACTGTACTCATTAAGACATCTCTCATGATTGTAGCTTCAGCAACAGCTTCCATGGCCAGAGGAAAGATATGGCAGAACAAGGCCACATCTACAGGGAAGGCTAAGAAGAAAATGGTCTAACAAAGTTATGAAATAAATTCTCTTTTCTGTGCTGTACATTTTGTTCGTCTAACCAAACTGCGTAACCAAAAGTAATGAATGGCTAATGTAAATAATTATTTTCCTGTGAATGCTTTTGGTCCATTGCGTTAATTAAGGCTTGATTGTGATGTGGTCAGAAACAAAAAAGGAGCAAAGAAAAGTCACTTCCACATCTATATGTCAGTTTAAATTGCTATGTTAATTGGGATAAAATTCTACTGCTAGGGAAAGCAGGACAAAAACACTGAGTATTTTTAGAACTGCCATTGTTAAATATACTTGTTCCTGTCTTAATATTGAGATGAACGAGAAGTGAATATATATTTTAAATGCAAGTATTGCTAAATGTTGCACATTCCTCAAGGGCTGAATTTAGGTCCTGGTATAAAGCTCATTAAAATCAACAGGAACCTTTCTATTGTCTCCAGCAGAGTCAGAACCTGGATATAAATGAGTACGCTAAAACCCAGTAACAATGAAAAAGGAAAAAAAAAAAAAAAAGAACAAAAGAAGGGTACAATAGTTAAAATGTTGTTACTGACATCCAGTCATAAACTTGCTTTTACCAAGTAAAAATTCTGTACTTTCACGTTCTCATAAAGCAGAATGAAAAGTACCCACTTTCCCCGTAATTGATAGCGCCACCACTATGGACCCAATGCTATTATGGATCAGACTGTTCTATTTTGCTCAATGCATTATTCTAAAACATCTGGTAATGGGGTAAAGAAGGACATTCTTGAGAACAGTGCGGAAATACAAATGAAGAAACTACTCCTCTACAACTTTATACTGACACATTGTGATCAGTCATCATCATCACTTAACTGCCATTGCACCCAGTCCTTTTATGGAAGACTTGAAGAACTATCCAGGTATCACAGGAGCTGGTGATTCAGAAAGTAGTAACCTCTTTTCTGCATCACGCGCTGCTAAAAGTGTTCTCCTGGAAAAGCAGGGAAGTAAAACTTCTGAAGCTTTGAAACTGTGAAAATGTGTGTGTGACTTTCAGGCTTTTTTTGAGAGAAATATTCACCCCATATCCTGGACAGATTGTCCTCCAGGTAATTTACATTCCTTCTCTAGTTCCAAGTGGATACATTATTCTTCATTTACACTTTTAAAGCACTTCTGTTGCTGTGACAATCATGTTCCTTATCTGATGAGCTGATTGTCCAAAGCAATTTGAAAGTCCTTTTCAACAGGGGATAAAATAAAGTAGGCTTTTCCTTTTACCAAATGAATCCTTATTTTTAAGAGTTTAAATTCCAGAGCTCAGGACATTTTCTTGAATCCCTCTGCAACTCAGAGTACTGTGCTTTCACAACAGCTATGTTGAGAAACAGCTATTCCTTGTTTAATCTGAAGTAACAGAAGTGATATAAAAGTAGTCTCTCAAAGACAGAAGAAAATAGATTAAAAAATTAGATCCCTGTAAATAAATGCTGACATTTACAATTTAAATTGCAGTGGAGTCCATTGCCCGTTCTTCCCCAGCTTAAAAAAACAAATGCAAATTTTGCTCCTCAAAGCAGTTATCACAGGGTAGGGAAGGAGACAAATCACAAGATAAAGGGAGGACTACATTGTATTAACAAATAATAGGATTTTGACCAAGGACAAGGAAAAGGGTTAGTTCAGTAAGAGATTTTGGCAGATAAATTGAAGAGTCATGGAGTATCCCTTAGAGATAAGAAAAAGCATTCATTCAAGATTATTTGAAAGAGGAAGAGGAGCAGAGGCAGAATTTTCCTCAACAATGAGGTAAACATATGGAAAGTGAAAAAAAAGTTGAGAAAAAAAATCTTCATGTTAAGTTTCAGTCAAGCTTGTGATTACACCAATGTTTAAACAACGTTGATTAGCAAATGGCAATACATCAAGAAGACACAATGAAGAGACGTTAAGAAGCAGAACTGCATTATTGGAAGCTATGTCAGAAGTGATGATGATGAACGAGTAGAACTGATAATTATCAGTTGAAAAACCTCAGGCTGAAGCTGTATCAACAGATACAAAGACATACAGAAATTACATTGAGTCTGGAGGGAAAGACACATCCCTGAAACATCTCAAGGTTCCATCCAGACAGACAGGTATTCCCCCTCTATGTGACTAGATCTTCTGAGTATGGACAAATAACAAATAAAAATCATGTTGAAGGATAAAGAATGATAAAAATATCTCACATACCTATGTCTCAGAAATAACAGACATTTTTCTTTAGTGTTGAAGAAGTTTTCTCTTTACTGTTCTCATGATCCAAAGCACTTTCTGATCTAGCAACCATTTTCTTGCTGGAACAGCCAACTTTTCAAGCTAAGAATTGATCCTTTTCAGTCCATTCACCTTAAAAGATGAGAACTTTGCTTTCCCTCTGAAACCAAAGTATCCTCTTAGGTTTATCAGATGACATTTATTTTCCCTTCGGGACAAATTTCTAGAAAAGCTCACAGCTAGCTGGCATGCAGCCAGCACTGTATTCCCTGGCACCACATACCCATTTAACTTTAGAGTTTGCTGGCACAAGCCAGCTCTGCATTCTGTCCCCGAGATGGCTGTGTTTCAGCAGCAATGAAACTGCAATATACATAGTGCCACATTCTTCACTCCAACACCCATGCAGCCACAGCGAAAACAATGCAGGCAAAGTTAGGAAAATTACATGGATGTGACCAAAGGCTGTCCTGCTAAGCTTTCATTAAAGAATAATTTAAAAAATATTACTTTGTTTTCCCCAAATAATCTATCAACCCCCGCCTTACTCCCCCACTAATTCCACAGGACTTTGAAACAAGATTTGCCAGTATTTTCCTCCTCATCTTCCATCAGAGGAGATCTTCTACTACATTCATTTGTTCCTCACAAGAGCCATGACATAATCAGATGGCTCACTGTGTTAGTGATGAGCAGACTGAATTACCCCCAGCTAAGCACTGGTCATTGAAATAAAGGGGTTTTGAAGTACATTTCAGGCAACTGGTAAATTGGGAGACAGAAATTACAGCGCAAAGGACAAGTGCTACAGTGCTTTGGAAAGGTCTATTTGACGTGAAGATTTGTGTTCATAAGCAGGTCTCTGTGGCTTTTTGTTCAGTAAACGAGCTGTTGAGTATTTTAACTTCTTTTAAAAATTCCGGATCAATGCTGGGCACAGGCAGGCCCGCTAAGGAAAACTGAAGCATCTGTGTTGCTCCTATTCAACACAACAGCACTATGGCCATATCCCCCTCATTTCACCCATATTCCTGGTTCTCTGGGGAGTTGCTCTGTCACAGGGAAACCTCTGCACTTGTTCAGCTGCTTGAGTGACCATCAGCGATTAAACACGTACAAAACTCTGAGCAAGCTGAGCAGAACAAGCCCTGTGAAGTACCGGGTGAGTATGTTTAACAAGCACACCAATTGCTATTTGCCAGTCACACTGATATGAGTAAAGCTGGCTTAAGAATTGTGCTGAGGATTAGCTAGATGATTCATAGAAAAATCCAAAATTAAGGGCCCAATTTACATTCAAAGTATGTGGCTGAGAGAGTTGGGGAAAGGGAACACTTGGTCTCTTGCTTAGAATGAATCCTAATTGCCTATTTCTTCTAGTTACAGTGATCAATCTCCACACATGTCTATATTAAGCAAACCATATGTGTATATATGTGTATATACACTTTTAAAATACTAAGTTCCAGATACCCCTGTATGAAACTCAAAGCACCAGGATCTGCTCACAGGAGATCCACTCAGACTCCCAAAGGCCCCCTATCTCTTTTCTTAATGTAGAGCAAAGAGGAGGATTTTCAACAGTGCCTATAAAACACAGGACAATTAAAGGCACACTGTAAAATACTATTATATTAATGACACATACCTATTCCTGGAACACTGCAAGTTATTT
Organism: Pardalotus punctatus; assembly: GCA_013400915.1. Classification (NCBI taxonomy): domain Eukaryota; kingdom Metazoa; phylum Chordata; class Aves; order Passeriformes; family Pardalotidae; genus Pardalotus; species Pardalotus punctatus. Next base: position 510,385 of record VZTX01028273.1, read on the forward strand.
GTGACTAACCCAGTTCACTGAAGAAAGTTGTGAGGGCTGAAGATATATCTTTGTTTGTTCTTTTCCTTTGAATATTTCTTGGTGCTGATAATATCTCGTGACAGGAAAAAATAAGGACACAAGTATTTTTCTATCTGATGAGCTAATGTGCTACACAGTTAATAATTGCGTGAAATACGCTTCTGATTTTCACTTGAGAAGCTGTATTTCACCTATTTTGACACCCCTCAAAAATTAATCAATCACCATCAAAAATTAATGATTGTTGCCCTGCATAGGATGGCTCGCTGAGAAAGGACTGGTTTCTATGGTCTTGATTTCTCAAAACCAGAGCTCTCTTGCATTATCTATCATTTACAGGGATTCATTATCTGCACAAGGGTTTAAGCTGTAAAATACCAGGAGATTTGTCTGGACTTTGGAAGAGATTTTATGATGCTCAGGATTTGGGAGTAACACTGTAAAAGAAAAATATTTTTTAAACTTGTCACTTTCTGGATGCCCTGCATTTCGATGAAGCCTCCCCTATCAAGGGCAGTTCATTTCACTGGTCACCCTTTGACTCTGCTCTGAGCTCTAGCATCTCCCATAGATTCGCTCAAAGTCATTTGGTCTCCCTTTTCTATCTCTGTCCTACAAACAGAAAGCCTCTGCTTCCTCCACACCCACTCTCCTTGCCAGAAGCCTCACTGCAACTTCCTGTCAGTTTTATACCGCCGTGGACTTCCTCTGAGCACAAGTTTTATCTGAAAGCACCACATTAACTATTTGCTTGCTAAGTGTTTCCTAGAAACATAAATGCTCATTTATTTTTAACCTTTATCAGCTAAACCCTTTGTAACTGGAAAATATGAGTGACACTCACGGGGGAAAAAAGTGATTTACATAATTCAGGACTGAAGTAACAGGCTAAGAAACACCGTAATTATTTGCAGGCATTGGGAAACCTACTTTGTATCAGCAAGACTAATGATAGACTGTTCACATCCAGAGGCATAATGATCCATATAAAACCAGCTGTATGTGGCATCTCTGAAACACCCTTCATCAACGGATCTCAACACCCTTTTAGAAAAGCAAGAAATACTGCACCGGCATTTACATTTCCAGCTCTTTACCTTCTTAATTAACTTTAAACATCCATAATGTGTTTGTGGCGCACGTCTGAGCCGTAACTAACCTACGGCTCCTAGCTGGAGCACACGAGCACCCGGCGAAAGGCACGGCGTTATCCGAGGAGAGCTCGGCCCCCCCGCGCCCCTCACGGCCACAGGGCCGGGGGCGGGGCGGCCGCGCGCGTGCGCAGGGGGC
>VZTX01028273.1:511840-549421 GCA_013400915.1 Pardalotus punctatus
GCTTGGTGGGACCTCGAGGGGATGGGGGGAGCAGGGCGCTGAGGGGCAGCCGTCGCGGTCAGGCCCAGGGCCCGGCCCTGCCCTTCGCCGCCGCCCCCCACCCGCCGGTCCCCGGAGCAGAAGTTGGAGCGGAAGCGGAAAGTTGTAACCCCGCGGGTCGGGGCCGCGACGTGGGGCCCGGACGGCCGCTGGGAGGGGCGGGGGACGCCCGGCTCGGCCCCGCCGCGGGCGGGGAAGAGAACGGTGCCCGGCGGCCGCCGGCGTTGTCAGCGGGAAGTCCGAGCCGAGCCCCACCTAGTCCGGCCGCGGGAGAGGAGCTGCTCGCTCTTTCCGGCCGGTGTGTGGGGGCGAGGCGGGGGGGTCAGCCCGGGCGCGGCCGGCCGGGGCAGCCCGGGGCTTGTGCCTGGGGTGGCCATGGAGTGGGACAAATAGACAGCGCCGTGGCCTAAGAACTCCCCTTCTGCTTATCACAAAATGAAAAGGGAATGACAGGGATGTTCGTCTCGTCTAAACACCCCACCATCGCCCGTGTCAAAGCAAATGGAAGAATTTGACTGACACTTCCTGCGCCAAACCCGTCTAATGAGCCTCAGATCCTTGTACCCTTCTGTGTGCGTTGGTGAAGAACCGGTGGAAGGAAAACAAAGTTTGCAGAGGACAAAATAGAACCAAATCTGACTGTTTTCACGTTGGCCCTAGAATACAAAAGAATGAGAAACCAAGGTTTTCTGTGCAAAAAGAATAGCATGCTTTTACTCCCATTTCTATCTTAAAGGCATGGGTTGTGCCAAGGGTAAATGAAACAAAAAAAGGAAAGTCTTTTTCTGTACTATTTGGGGTGTGATAGTAAGGTAGTACAGTTCCAAGAGAGTGTATGTCAGAGATGTCCAACTTGAAAATCACACAGGTCGTGTGCGTGTTCTTGCATTTAGATGTTTTGATTAGTGTAATTGTAATTTTCCACGTATACCAGCTACATCTTACCTCAGTCTGAGATGTGTAGACAGTGTATGACAAAGACTTTTCAGTACTCTTTCACAGTGAAGTATACGTTGAAATTACTGTTATAAGAAAAGGAGACAAGAAACACTCTTCTTTTCCATGAATTATATATAATTCAAAGGCAGTGAAGCAATCGCATTGCCTTAAAGAATAACCATTTTAAAACAGTGCATTTCCCTTTGGAAAGAGTCTCTTATCTCTATAAAAAACTTTGAACATTAATCAAATTATTACCTTTTGGATTACTTGCCTCTATATTAAAATCGCAAGCTTTTGCGAGGAAAATAACCCAACCAAACTTGGTTCAGTTGAGCATTTTCATTTTTTTCTTCTTTGCGTCTTTTTTTACTTTTGCTCAAAATCTGTCCTGTAGACTTCATTTGAGGTAAAAATGAACTGAGTGAGTAGTGAGGGATACTTGGACTATTCACATTAAAGGCTTTGCAGAAATAAACTTTTAACTAATTAGATGCACTATTTTATTCTTTTGGTACCTGTATGTTTTCAGGGATGCTTCTTTGTAGTGATATGAACTACTTCTGGTTTAACTTAGAGCTGTAGTGTAAAACTGTATTGTTATCTGTACCCAAGTAACTGAGTTTGGAATTACGCTGTGCAATATAAGTGCTGTGTATCTTTTTTGGAGCAAAAATGATCATACTTGGAGCACGTGTCTTCCTGGGGGTAAAATAATCTGCAAAACAGAGTTAAAAGACCCAAAACAAAAAGTAAACCCAGAACTTTTATATGGGAGGAAAAAAATCTAATAGTTTTTTTACTGTCTGTACCTGTGCTTGTATTACTATATACATGCACCAGATAAGTTTTCTGCGTGGAATTAAAATTGTGCTATTTTGTTCCAAAGCTCCACTGTAGGACAGTTCATCAAAAATAAATCTGAAGTGAGCCATGACAGTTCTTTTTGTGCTGTGCCAGTTTTTGCAGCGTAAAACTGACTGTCTTTTTAATTGAGAGACTTTTTGGAGCAGAGGCAGACAGATGGGAATCTAGGTGAGGGCCTACAAAAGGAGAAAGAAATTGCTTGTATGGCTGAGGAAGGAAGTGTGCTGAAGGCTACACTGGAGCTTGTGATCTAACAGTTAGTAAATGTGACAGGGAACTAAAATAAACAGTTGTCCACCTGTCATCTGGGATGTGGGAAGTGCAAAAGTCACATAAGTACTTGAGTACTTGATGCTTGCTGCTACAGTGCCAATCCTGTCATCCACAGAGCTCTGCTAGCTGCTCAGGTCTAGGTACAGAGGTGCTCTTAAGGATAAGAATATCATACTGATTAAAAACAGGCACTCTGTTGTCCTTGGTTGTATGCAGAGAGGGTAGGCTGATCCTTTGTGATTTGGCCTTTCTAAGTAATGCTTAGATGACAGTTCCAGATACCTAACTGATGTTTGAGAGTGTTCATCAGGTTAGGCTCAAGTTGTGAGTTTTAATAAAAATTGCTCTCTTAGTAAACAGATCACTCTCAGGATATGCTGTGCAGCAGAAGTTCATGTTTAGCTTGTGGTTACAAATGCTGCCACTCCTTTACCTCAGAATAAATCCAAAAGCACACCGAAGTGCACTGTGTGGTGTCAGTGTGCTGAATCCCTGCTGAGTTTGGGCAGGCTTCTGCTGTGTTCTGGTGCATCTAGGTCAGCTAGAGGGATATTTTAGACAGCCTTCTTGTTCAGAGAGATGAAAGGAGTATCTCCAGTAACTACACCTTCATATATCAAGGCAAACTTTGTTTTCCTGCTCACATGTGGTTAAGATGGTCTGTTTCTATTCTTCTTGCATAAAGCAGGGGAAAAAGGAAGTGTTTTTGTACTTGAATGCCATTGATAGGAGACCTGTTTTCAAGTTGACTGAGTTTTCAAAGTTGTTTAACAGTTGAGTGTAGTAGAGCTTTGGTATCTTAGAGTATCTAATGTATTGCTTTTTCCTTAGGGCCTGTCATCCATGAGGCAACTGGGCGAGACAGGCATAATAGAAGTAAAATTTTTATGAAGTTGTGGCAGTTTGCTTGTAGTAGGCAAATGCTATTTGGAGAAAGTCAAAGGCCTTGTCTGCTGGTACAAACTGTTTCTTCATGAAGTAGTTGAATGAGTTTACCTTCAAAAGCAGCAGTAGATTTTGGCTTGAAACCCTCATCTCTCAAGCTTTAGAATGTGTAAAGAAACATTGGACGACTAAAAGTCAAAAAGTTTTTTATTTTTTTGTGTGCCTCTTCATGCATACTGTTGTAAGCTCCTGACATACTGTATGTTCCTCTCTTCTAGCAGCAAAGAAGGGGAGGAAGGTTGTAAACACCAGATTGTAAATCTGCCTATTAGGCAACTTTTGAAATATAAAATGATTTGGGGGCCCTCTAGCTATTCAAGATGCTTCTTTCTCAATAACAGTGTTTTAACAGTGAGTTTTACTACTGAAGCAGTAGGGTGAAAGTCACTAGAGAAATGCATGTTGCAGAATTAAAGAAACTTTCAAGGTGAACCAGGAACAAGAGGAGGCATTTGACAATATCTTGTGCACTGTCCCAGTCAGTTCTCTAGTTATTAATCTAAGGACTTGATGTTATTTGAAGTAAATCCCTGCTATGCAACTACAAAAAGAGACTGCCAAGTAAGTCCACATGGTTAGTTCATTCCTGACCAAGGGAGGAAGGCCAGACCATAGTACAGGAGTAGGACAGCCTAGCTCTTCTGATGGTTTGGTGTTTGCATCCTGTGGCAGACAAGCAACATCTCATGTTTCTCCCAGCTTGAAATTCTCTTTAGGAAATCTGCACTTTCTTAGATCACTTGGTATCATTCCTGCAGCTGTTGCAACACAGGAAGGTGGCCTAAATGTGAATGACTTGACCAGGTCTTCTACGAAAATAATATTGTGAGTCACTGTTACTCATTCATGAAATAATTTTCTATGTAACCCTAATTGTAGAGCTGTGAGAAACCTTATATCATTAAATTTTTGGGCAGTGTTGAAGATCTGGAACAGGGAAACAGTTTATTTTCTTAACTGAAGACAAACTTAAAGCAAGGCTCTGTAGTTAAAATTCTTTTTCATTGAAACTCAGGAGAATGTGTTCTTTGCATCAAGATTTGTTGACATTAAAGTGACACTTACTTCCTTTAATTATAGCGGTTATTATTACCTAATATCAGTAGGTAATCTGGATTAAAGGGAAATATGTACTTCAGCATTTCCATTAGTATGGTTTACTCTATAACTTTTTGTGACATTAGATGGTGAAAGTTTTTTGTTAAATTAGCTTCTTATCTATTGCCCAGATAACATATGTTGTCTAGTCTCCTCTTCAGTTAGTCTGAAATAATTTGTGAACACAGTCCCTGCAACTGTTTCTTTTTGTTTCTCTGCATTGGTTATCTTAGCTTTTGAAGTCTTGTCCTATTTTTTCCACTCACAGTCTCTGTTGCTGAAACCTAACCAATTGTGCCTTAACTTTTTTTTATGTCTGCAGTGAAGAAAAGTTTCTTAAAAGCGTGCTTCGTATATCAGGAAGAAGCAAAAAAAAAAAAAACAGTACCACCACATCTCTGTCACGGATGAGCTGCAGACGCTTGTGAGTTATCTCTGTGGAGTTCCAGAGGGGAGGTACAGGAGATAGGAAGACCTGTTACTAGGAGTGGGCACTTCAGCACTGCAAAAGTGAAAGTGGCTTTGGTAGTTGCAGAGTCAGACCAGCTACTTTGATTTTTCTAGTGGTTTCATGTATGGTCAGTATTTTTTATTTGAGGTGAAGTTAGCATGCTGAACAATAGTTGGACTGCATCAGAACCCAGATAACAGTGATAGTTAAGTTGTGCAACTGTACAATCCTTGTTTGCAGTTTATCAAACTTCTATGTCATCTAATCTAATACTGCCCCCAGAAGAGATTTGTTAGAAGACATGGGGAAAGTTGCAAAATGTTTCAGAAGGGTAAACTGGAATGTGGAGTGGAAGCAATCTCCATTGAAGTGGAAGTTACTTAAAAATCTTTTACTCTCTGCAAGACAGTATGTAGGACTAGATTTATTTATTTATATATTTATCAGGTAACATTACTGTTGATACTGAGTTGTGGATTTCTGATCTCTGGTTCAAAGCCAGGCGGGATGGGGCCCTGAGTGACCTGATCTAGTGGGTGGTATCCCTGTCAGTGCCTGGCGAAACTACATCATCTTTTAGGTTGCTTCCAACCCAAGCCATTCTGTGTGCGTGGCTGTGTGTCCGGGTGTGTGGGGGCAGCCCAGCGACATACTGTGCAGGAACCTCTTTTATTCTTCTTGTAAATGTGAAGCAGTTGTGGAGGATTGTTAGAGGCTGTAAGGTGCAGTCAGTAACCTTCCTGTGATCTTGTATTGTGAAGCTGCTTGCAAGGTAACATTCTGAAAGCTTGATGTACAAGTTGACCCATAAACGTAGCCTCCTTGGCTTTGTATGATTGCTTTTTGCATAAAATATTGCTTAAGGATTTTCTTTGGGTCGGGAGAGTGTATAAATTAATACAGCATGCAAAATCTTGACTCTTGCACTTCTGGAGTTATATTTACATAGTATGAGTAAGGATATATCAGACTGTCTTTTTGTGACCCTTCTTGTTAAAAATGGAGATTTGAAGGGCAGTAGACATTCTGTGAGTGTGGTGATATTATTCCCGTTCAGGGAATGGTCGTTTTGTTATTTAGTTTATGTGTTCTGTTTATATTGATAGACGCATACAGAAAATGCAATGTGTTTTCATGGGTTTTATGGTGAGCAGCATCAAAAATGAGTTTGTGGAAAGTGTGAACTCACCTTCAGAATTCTCAGAAATATAATACCACTCCATAGAAGAATTTCCAAAGTAATTTTTTATCAACAGGTACAGTTTGAGATGCCTTGGACTTGTGTTCTTTGTGGGCTGTGAAATGTTGTGTTCAAAAATCCAGCCTCTACCAAGATTAATTATTTTAGAATGTGCTGTGCTTCTAGAAACTGTTGCCAAATTGTCATCTTAGCACTTGGTAGAATCAAAGAGACAGACTGCAGTAGTGCTGTGGCATCAAGGGGCACTGGAAGAGGCAAGAATAGCTGACTGTCATGCTGGAGAATATCACTCTTACATTTTTCTGATCCATCTTTTTTGACTTAGTAGCAGATTAGATGGGATTTCACCAAAGAAGAGACACCCTGACGCTTAATCTCTGTGGGCATTGAGTAAGTTTGGAGACCAATGGAGAGAAGCTGTAATACTATAATAACAAGACACTCATAACTAGTTTTTTATTTAGTTATGCCTGATCTTCAGATGTTCCTACTTTTGGTGTACAATTTTCTACTTGCTTTTTATATCTGAATACTAGAGAGGGAAACGAGCATTTCTGAATGATAGCTATGTATACCTGTACTTATTGTATGTTCTTATTTTATTGTTACCTTTTCACCTTTCTTTATATTGGAGTTTATATTTTTATATTTGCTTATGTTTTTAATGATCCTCTGGGTTTTTTTGTGATCTCCCTAAACTTTTATTTCAGGAATTGCCCAAAGCTAAATTGAGGTTCAGCCAGAGATCTCACATAGAAAACTTAATTGTGGTAGCTGAAATTCTGCAAAGACTGAGGAAAATGAGGTTTTACAATTAAGTGCTTTACGCCACTGTGTGTGCTTGTGTTTGGCATCCTTTTGATCTGTGTGTTGCTTTTCATCAAACTCTTAAGAGTAATCTCAGAAGAAGAGTGCTGTATCAATGTGAGTACAAATTAGAGTGAAAAAATAATATTTCATGTGAAGCCCGGAACAGAAAGATCTAGTAGGTCGTACAGTTTTATTCTTGAAGAACAAAGAAGTCCTGAAGTCTTCCTTTTCTGCTAGAAATCTTGGTCCTGTTTAGTCAGGAAGCTGCTGAAGAAGCAACGTTTAAGTGCAGGTTTGAATGTAGCTTAACTGCAGTAACTAGTATTTTGAACAATGTGAAGTCTTGCTAACTAGTTCTACTTCTAGCCAGAGGCAAGATCTTAAGATGCAGTTTGCAAAAACTTTTCTCAAAGACAAATGTGTCAATTAGAAAATATTTCTATTTACAGGTAATGCAATTCTTTCTTTACTTAATCTTACTGTGAGATTACCTTTTAAATGTAATTTGGTGCTATAAGTTTCACAGAGGAAAGCTGAAGCCTCTTTTCTAAGCTGAATGCTGAATCTGCTGTGGTAGTAGAAACAAAAATAAGAAACAGTTCACAGACTTGCCTACAGAAGGTTGAAGTCATAGATCACAAGAACCTAAACAGAGTATGCATTCAGTAAACTGCAGGCACCCTAAGCAATGTGGAAGTGAAAGACTGGTTTCCTGAAGGATGAACTTGCTTCACTGGGACAGTCAGGGTGGACTGAAAAGTCATGCTTGTGCTTGTGCTTTGCCCAAAATACAGATTGAGATGCTTGTATTTGAAGTAAAACTCTTCAGTGAAAGATTGAGGATGTAGTGGTAATGCTTGTTCAAATGCTGTGGTGATTGTGATTGTCATAGCCTAAATAATTGATGACTTTTAGAAGACAGACATGGATTTTATTTAGAAAGGTCTTCCCATCCGAACCCATAGAGTTAATTTTAAATTTCAGTAACCTTTGGACATCTTCTGTTACCTTATCAATGTGTTTGATTTGTTGTGGGTTGACCCTGGATGGACATCAGGCACCCACTAAAGCTGCTGTATCACTCACCTCTGTCAACTGTATGGGGTAGTGTATTGGGTTTGCATGGCCTTGCTTTGGTAGCAGGTAGGTTATGGGGGTGGCTTCTCTGAGAAGCTACTAGAAGCTTCTTCCATGTCTGGTAAAGCCAATCCCTGGTAGCTCCAAAGATGAACATGCCACTGTTCTTGGCTGGGCCAATTAGAAATGGTGGTAATGCCTCTATGATAACAGATTTAAAAAGAAAAATAAAGGGGAAAATAAAGTTAATGCGCAGTTGTACTTGCAGTCAGAGAAGAGCAGGCTGAGAATATGTGAGAGGAACAAGTCTACAGACACCAAAGTCAGAGGAGAAGGCAGAGCAGGAGGTGCTTCAGGCACTGGAGCTGGTTCCTCTGCAGCCCATGGTGATACAGCTGTGCCTCTGAAGCCCATGGAGGTCCATGAGGATGCAGAGATCCACTCACAGTGGAGGAGACCCATGCCAGAGCAGGTGAATGCCTGAGAGGAGGCCGTGAACCCATGGGAAGCCTGGACTGGAACAGGCTCCTGGCAGGGACCTGCAGACCTCTGGGGAGAGGAGTCCACCCTGGAGCAGTGTAAGACTTGAGACCCTGTGGGGCACCAGTGCTGGAGTCCTTCAGGAATAAAATGCTCCAGCATGTGATTCCTGTAATGTCACAGCCTCCTTTGAGCATTTATCTATTCTGGCCTGGGGTCCTTTTTGGGCTGCCAATGGCTCTCTGCTCCACTGTGCACCTCTGTGGGATGCAGTGGGACAGCCTGTCTCACCATGGGCTGCAGGGGAGTCTGCACCAGCACCTGGAGCACCTCCTCCCTCTCCTTCACTCACCTCAGTGTCTGCAGAGTTGTTGCTCTTGCATGTTCTCACTCCTCTCTCCACTCCTTCCCCCAGCAGTTCACCCCTCCAACCCCCTTAAACATGTTATCCCAGAGGTGCTGCTGTTGCTGATGGACTCAGCCTTGGCCTGCAGTGGATCTGTCCTGGAGCCATCTGGCATTGGCTCTGCCGGACATGGGAGAAGCTTCTGACAGCTTCTCACAGAAACCACCCAGCTACCAAAACCTTGCTATGCAAACCCAATAAAATTTGACTTAGAGCAAAGTGAATCTTGAGGTATGACAGGTTTCTCCAGAAAAAGGCAGGCTTTGAAGATGCAGAGGAACCAAAAATTATGGTCTAAACATTAACTAGAGTAATCTTAAGAAGATTCAAATAGAATCTTGTGGAGACTTGATTAAACAAGTTTAACCCTCATTAATTTGGTAACTTTGTACTAAAGATCTCGTCCATGTAATTGAAAGTGGTGTGGGGATCAGTGTAATTCAAATTCATTTGGTTAAAATTACTCTGTTTTTTGTGTAGGTGTGCTTGTGTCTCTTAGCTCAGGCTTGCAAGTGAGAATTGCTTACCTTTGGGGTTATGCTCCTAACTCTCAGATTTTTCTCCTCTTCAAAATTTGTGACCCATTGAATGAGAGTTCTGTGGGGCTAAGGTACATCAGCTGCTCACAGAGCAGATGCAAAGCTGTGGCAGTTCACAGCTTTGCTTGCAAATATTAGCTAGAATTTGTTTTTATGGGAGTTGTTGGGTTTTGGGGTTTATTTTTGGCTGGGGTTTTCTTGTTGGTTGGGTTTTCTTTTGTGGGGGGACATGGGGATGGGAAGTCATTTTAGTGGGTGAGGTTTCTCTGTGGGTTTTAGGTTTTTTGATTGGTTGAGTTTGTTGTGTGTTTGGGGTTTTTCTTAAACACCCTCTTGAAGCATCTGGCAACTTAGCAGTTGCCTAAGGAACAACCAACTTGTTTGTGCATCTCCATATGGGCAGAGGTGTGAAGGTCAATTTACGCAGTTGTCATCTGCTAGTTAAGGTTTGCTTGTGCGTTAGACATTCCCTGCAGAGTGACCATTCCTAGGTTCAAAAGGCTGCTGCCTCACTGCCAGAAACAGAACAGGATGTTTTGCCCGAGTTTCATCCACTTCAGTTGAGCATTTCAGACTTTTTAGAAACTCATGTTCATCTGTGGATTCAGCTAATGAAGTTAATTGTGAAAAGAAGCAGTTAGGGTTGCACCTCCATTATTGCACAAGTAGCAAAACTATGTGGCAGAAAATAGTATTTGTTGCTGGGTGTTGGTATATGCCTTTTTCATCTTACTCTCAGGACAGATGTCTGAAGCTATAGCAAAAGAACTGTTGGTGAAGTTAGGTATGATTTGGGTGACTTCGAGTGAGGTTTGTTGCTCATGTTCAAATACCATGTTTCTATTAGGAAAGTATCAATTGAGAGGTCAAAACAGATGTGAGTTACAATTACTTGGGACTCTGCTGGCATGGTTCAATTATCATGAAAGAGCTAATTTTATTCCTGTTAATGCTAGTAGTGAGTATTCTCAATTTGCATAGAATCAGTGTCATTTCAACAGATAAAATTTCTAATCTTAATTAAAATGACATATGGGAATTTGTAAGACTTCTCTCTGGCTACTAACCTGGTTTGTGATAGAATTACTGTAAATTGTACTATGGAAGGGTACTTTTTACATAAAGGGCCTACACTAGCTGGGTTTAAATGGCCAGTAGCAAAACATCGTATAATGATGAAGGAAATCTTTATATCTGTGCCTTGATGATATGTTAGTAATCTAAACAAACATGAATAAAACCCAAACTTCTTATAGTGAAGACAGTACAAGTAATGGTACTTTGTCATGGAAGCTCTGGTGCTGCTAGGGGTATATATGTAGGTTATAGAGAAAAATAAACAGGAGGGACAAAAGTTAAGGTGATCCTGGAATTGCAGTCAAACTCAGCATTGGCTTGTGTCTGTAGAAGGTAACATGATACAAGGCTTTACTAGTTCAGCAGCCAGTGTCACAATCAAAGTAGAGCTAGGATTGCCAGATGTTAAGCAGATACCAGATGGAATTTGAGGCTAGGTCTTGCTTCTGAAAGAGAAATTAAGATGCCTTTTTCCAAAGAAGAGTATCTTAAGCCAACTGGCAAGCTTGTTATTAAAGTAACTTTCAAACTGCACGAGTGCATTTTATAAGACAAATCTTAACTCAGAAAACTTCCATGTCTTCCTTGTACTCCTGCTGGGTTTTACCTTGTTTTGTAGCTTGAAAGATAAAATTTAGTGTCAAGATTATGGGGACAAACAAATGCTTACATGTGCTTTTAATCAGAAGGATGCATATCAGGTAAAGCATGTTGTATATGCTATGATGTGGCAATCCATTAACTTGTAAAAGTTGTTGAGCTAAATACAGATCCTTGTCTGCAATGACAATAGAGCCAAATTCAAAACTAGCATCAAATTGCTGGTTCAGCTCTCAGAACATGCTTTATGGTTGACTATTTAGCTTACGTGAAGCAAGATATTGTAAGGTGGTAATTACACATTCTCTGAATTTAATATACTTGTAGTATTTTTAAAAATCTGAGTGTTGTTTCTGTTTATTTCCTGCCTGGATTTCCTTTGCAAGCATAAAAAGCATTTGCAATTTAGTTTCTTCTGGAACTCTGAGATCATAATTTTAACAGTAATTCTGACTTGTAGAACATTCACAAACAATTTCCTGGGGGATGGTAACTGTTTTACAGAAATAGGGAGAAATGCAAAATCATGACAAACAGTCACCAAAAATAAGAATATATCTGATAAATATTACAAATTCCATTAAGAACTTAAATAGATTCTATAACATAGGTTTTATATGGTACTCCATATTTGAATTGACACATTAGAATTTTGCCCAAAGTTGAAACTTGAACTCAGTAAGTGTTGAAGCATAGCATATTCTTAGTAGCATACGAATGTTCATTACATCACTTGCTTTGAAAATTCTTTTTATATTTTGTGTGAATCTGCTGCAAGTTGCACATGATTGCTAGTCTCTCACACCAGGAAGGTTCCATCTTGAGATATCAGTGACTTTAAGCAGACAGTTTTTACCCTTACAGCATTCATTAAATTTCTGTTCAAATTTAAGATCTAGCTGGGAGTTAACTTTGACTTAAGAAAAAGAAAATCAGATTTTATTCAGCTATAGTAATTATAGACAGTGGAACTAGTCTCCTAAGGTCAGACGTTGCTAGCTGCTTTGCAGAAAAGGTCCCTGTGTGCAGTATTAATCAAGGTAGCTCCCTTCAGTGGAAGGACAAAAACTTGGTTAAGCTTTCTCTGTGTAAATGTCCCTGTGGGCTGTTCAAGGAGCACCTTAAACCTTGGTGCCATGTTTGTGCTGCAGTAGCTTGTTCTCAGGTCTCTGTCTGTTTCTCAGGTGGTTAGTATGATTTCATGTCACTGAATAAGCTTAACTACCCAGACAGCTTTTTGAAAATCCTCTGAAGATTGTCTGACATCAGTTAAAATATTTGAACATAATTGAAGAGCTATTTTTGTCCAAGAAAAATTACAGTATTAGTGCCTAGAAGAACTATCTGTTCAACTGACAAAATACATGTTTGTCAAGACCAGAAACTATCAAAAGTAGGTAAAAACTAGAAATAAAAATTGCTTCTAGCTTTGTTTACTGAACAGTTAATTCACTTCCAGAGAGTCTGCATTAGTAATGAAATACCTGTACTTCCAGGAATCTTGAGTATGAAAGTCTTTAATTAGACCACTATCAGCTTTTCAGTGTATCTAATCTTCAGAATTTATTTTGGAAAAATGTTTTTTATACATGTGTGAAAGTCAGCTCTGGAGTATTTTAATTTCTCTTTTATAAGAGGTACACTTGCCCTGTTGGGTAAGGGTTATCTGGATTGGTTTAACTCCTAAAGCCTCTAAAAATTGGTGAAAATGAATGGGTTTCCACTTTGGCTTCTGTTGTTAAAGTTCTGCTTATGTGCTGAAATTATTCTGGGGGTGAAGAACCCCCACCTTGGAGTTGAGAGATAAGAATTTAGAACTTCTCACATGCAAGTATTTGGGGAATATTAAGCACACATCATCTCTTAATTTGTTGCTTACCTGAAGAGGGGGTTCTAAACCAGGAGATTCAAAACTTAACTGGAATCTGGATGGGTTGGCCATCTGAGACTGCTCCAGTATCAGAACTGGGAAACATCTCTGGAAAGACATAATCCTCTGCGCTTGGCTGATCCCATGACTGAACTAGTGCTCTTTTTCCAAATGTCTGACCAGTGTCATCTTGTTTCATCTGAGGGCTAGTATCCCCTTTCTGTGAAAAAGGTTGGATTTTTTCCCTTGGCTTTTTTTCCCCTCCACTGCTAATTGTAAGCACGTAAACTAGTCAGTTAATTTGTTTCATCTGTCAATCTAGTGTTTGAATCTTTTTTTTTCTCATGCAAATAGTTGAGATTAATTTAGGAGTGCTATTCTCAAGTTGGTTCTAACAAAGTCTCTCTTCCAGAGAGGTAAATGTTCTGAGGCAAAAGTATTAGGAAAATTTTAGTGAATACAATGAACCAAAATACCAGGGTCTGAACAAGAATCACAGTGTCTGCAAAGTGCTAAATAATCACGATCCCTTCTGAAAATGATAAGGCTTCTGGGAGGGCAAATTAATTTAATTCCATACCTGAACAACAAGTTCATGTAAGGAAGCCTTGGGGATATCTTCAGGTAAGTGACTGTACTTAGTGCGTGTATTCAGCCTAGGGCTGAGCTCCAGTTACAGCTTCATATGGTTTAATATCACTTGAAAAGACTGGATTATTAGCTTTCCCATCCCTTAGATAACAAAGTTCAATCAGAACCCAAAATTCGAAGCTGAAGGAATTGAAAGAAAATTGAAAAAAAAAAAAAACAAAAAAACAAAAAACACTCCACTTTCACAACTATCGCATAAAAGCCCAGTTATCAATGGTATATGAACTTCCTTGAATTCTTCATTGCATAGCTGCTTTTTAGAAAAGATTTACAAGGAGCAAGTGTGCAGTTTTTTGATTCAGCTCTAAAGTAAGGTTACTTATTCCTCAACTTCCTTAGCATCATCTTTGCTTTGCATTTTTCTGGAAACATGCTTCAAGAAACTATTGAAGAAAATATCCAGGAGGCACTTTTTCCTTGTCTGAGAGGGACAGATGCAGAAAGCAAGTTCCATGTTCACAGTCCTTGTCAAATGTGAAGCTTTTGAAATGATGCCTTTTCAGTGACTTGTCCTGGTTAACCTTTCTTTCTTCTGTTCAAATGAGTTTAATCAAAGATATGCTCATTCTTCAGAGAGAATCTTTATTGGGAAAAGTGTCTATGTGCGTATCAAGTGTGTGCATGAACTCTTCTAGTTTATCAAGTACTTGAATTTTAAGTGTGCCATGAAGAAGTAGAATTAAGCAGTTAGATGAATACACTAATTACAAAAAGTAGTATGAACAGACTAATGAGAGAGGCTGCACAGACACAGTGGTATTTTGGACAGTTGGATCTTGTGAAGTGCGCAAGGCAGTTCCTGGGGTGTCACTGGCAGATAATGGAGGCAATGTGGAACTGAGCTCCATACTTTTGAGACATTGTATACTTGAAACAGCATTAGAACCCAGTTTGTGATAGTGCTGTCTCTTGAAGAGTAGCCTCCCTTGTTTTTTCTAGCTAAATCTTCCATTAGGCATCTCACAGTTCAGTTATGTTAACTGTGTCTGTGCATATAAATATTCAACTCAGCTGTTCAAAGGCAGTACCTGCTCCAATTAAGTGAAAAAAGGTCTTATTTTTTGCATGCTTCATATCTTCTTGCTCTTTAGTGCCTGCATAGAGGCCACAGTTGACAGTATTTTCCTGTCTAAGGATGGGGGAATGGAAAAATGAAAAAGCAAAGGAAAGTTGGCATTGCTCTCACTTCTCTCAGGTCAGTCTATAGATAGACAGCCTTTAAAGCAAAATTTCTCCCTTAAAATAGACTCCACTCAATGAAGAGGGGGATTCAGACAGGTTACTTGGTACATTTCCCAGGAGTAAGTTTAAACTTACTTGTATCTAATTATTGGGTGGTTAGGTAGATACTTTTCAAGTGTCCAATAAATCTTGGGAGGTCTTGCTTATCTGTTGCTCAGCTATCTTAGTATCTTTATTTCTGTTGTGCCTCTTTGAATATATTAATTTTGCATCCCAGAGGTGATCTGGGAACTGCAGACAGACGTTGTTGGACTTGACCCTATCATATTATAGAAATGCCAGCCAGATGTGGTGCTTTATGGCTTAAACCTCCTGTTTTAGACTTTGTCTTTTCCCTTTTCCCCCACTCATTTGTCGCTAATGAGTCAAAAGGAAATCCTGTTGGCACTAGATGAATCTGAATACATTCTTAGTTCCAGAGTCAAGCATTTGTGTGAACTGAAAAATAAAGGAGCATGATTGAGATTTAGGAATCCAGCAGTTTCTACAGGATCTGATATGGAAAAATGGGTTTGATCAAGAGCAGAGCCAGGTCAGGTTAGTTGGGAGTCACTGGAAAGTCAAGTTCAGTAAGGATCAGAGCCCAAGCTCAGTCTGGGGCATGCTTGCAGCTATCAGGCATACTGGTCAGTGAAAAAGCATGTGCTAGGCTTTAACAACATCAAATAGTGTGGCAGACTGCAGTGTCCTACATGACCCAGTGATTTCTTGGCTGAGGTGGCAAAGACCTGCAATCAGGAAAGTTTTCTAAGGAAAATTCTTTTAACTAGGAGTTGAGGTTTTCTTTTCTGTTAGAAAACAGTAAGAGAAAGATGAAGTGACATCCGTACCACTGCTCAAAGGCAGTGGGGTGGTAGATCTAAGTGGCAGCAGACTATAGATTGTGCTTTTGCTGCATGCTGTGTTAGGGTTGTCCAAGTTAGATTTCTTAAGTGTTTTAGAAGATACATTAGTTTGTGTTCTGTTCCAAGGTATAATGGCCAGATGATAACACCAGTGCAGGAATGCCAAGCTGCCTCTATGCTGTATGGGCCTGTATATATGTATATATATGCTTTAATTATGTGCCACCACTTAAAGTCGGGAAATCTGCTCCAGAATGTTGTACAGCGATTGGATATTTAAGGTTGAACTTCCAAATCTGGATGCTGAAAGAAGCTTCCTTTTGCATTAAATTCCTGAATTGCTGCTTCAGAGCTAAAAAGTCAATTGACAGACACACTAAAACCAAGTTAGTTTATTTCAGCATTTGGAATTTTCTTTGGAATTGTAAAAAAGAAAAAGTCACAAATTACTTAAAACAGATACTTGGTACCTGCTGCTTGAGTTCTGTTACTTTTAAACTACTGTCAGCCTTCATTATTGATATCTCCATATTTAGTTGCTAACTTTAGGCTGAAGACTGAAAAATTTAGCTTAAACTTTTCTTTTAAAGACAGTGAAATTGCTGCACTTCACCCAGATTACTGTACTGGGATTTCCAGTACACCCACTATGTTTATGTCATTCTAGTGGCACCCTTCTAAAAATAAAGGGATAACTGAATGTTTGTTGTAAAGAAATGACAGGTAATGTAGTTATAGGCTTAACTTGTCATGAGTTTGAAAGGTGCTTTTCAGTACAGTTAGAAACAATCCTGTTTATAAAAAGGCTGGACAATTTACCAGTTTGTGGATCTAACAGCATTTACAGTGGTGCCAAATAGATGAAACTTGTGTGAATGATTCTTGTGGTCTGTGTTTGCAAAAAATTATGTAGGGAAGGAAACAGTTTTTTAAATCACAAGTGAAATGATGTCCTATTAGGTGTGAAAATCACCAAAGAGTCTCAAAATGTATTGGTAACGGAAGCCTGTGGAGACACCTCCTTTGCTGGACATCAGGTCAATTATTTCCTTATGGCTTTCTCCTTGTGTTCCTTTTGCAAAGGACAATTTAAATAAATTGAAAGATTATGCATTTGCAAGAAGAAATAGGACCTGGTCTCTTGATTTCTCAATCTTCTGACAATCAGTGGAGTTAATCAGCGATGGCAAAGACAGGACACTACCATGGTGGTTTAATTTCTGTGTAAATCATTTCAACATTTTGTGCTAAATACCTAACAGATGATGTGATTTCAGAGATGCTGTCAAATGCTGACTAGAATATAACTTACTTTTCTCCCTGCTTACCTTTACAAGTACCTGTGTTGGATCCCTGCACTTCCCCTTTTCCCCAGCCCACAGATTATTCATTAGTTGGGATGGGTTTGATCTTTCTGTGGGGGTGGAGAGGGGAGAAAATGGGTAACTCAATCTGATAAGTGCTAGGCTCCCCACAGGAAAGGAACTGAGACCTTCCTCTCGGTAACAGTCCTGTTAGCTCAGTTGCCAGCAGGACTGTAAGAGGTGTGGGGTTTTGAGCAGTATGACCCAAAGACATGTCCCAGAATCTGTGGCCTTGTTTTGGTTTTGCTGGGTCAGTTTCCAACAAAGATGAGCAAGCAGATCGCATAGTTTGCTATAGGTAGCCACGCCAGCTAGTGTGGAACAGGGAAACAGATATAGCATGTAGAGGAGGTATAGTCTCAAAATACTATTTTAGTTGCTTCCACTTACTCATGAAATGAGTCATTATAATTGCGCTTAGATATCTAGTGAAACATTAAACAGTTTTGAGACTCTGGAAGGGATTTTTTATTTTAAAAATCCCTTCCCTGCTGTTCTTTTTAAGAAGTGTTTGTTTGCTGGGAAGAGGAGGTTTTAATTTTCTTGTACAAGTCTTTCTCTCTGATTCTTTGTTTGGCACTTAAGTGTTTCAGAATGAGAAAATTCATGCTATCTCCTCTTGGATAATTTTTTTCTTATGAATAGTAACTGTTAGCTTTAGTATAGTAGGGTTTATTCAGTATTTATGGGAGAACCAGTAATGAGGTAGAGGAAATACTATATCTGATTTGCGGCATTTTATTGTAGCTGCATTAAGAGTTGATAGTTTAAAACATCTGCTGTACTAAAGAAGTTAACTAAGGGGTTTTTATCAAACCTTGCTTAGTGAACTGGATTGTGGTGTCATGGTTGTTCTTCCTGCATATAGATCAAGCATTAATCAGACTGGTGATTTGTGTGTTTTAGGTATTGAGAGTGATTTATCTCTTGCATCATGCGTGAATACAAGCTAGTGGTTCTTGGTTCTGGAGGTGTTGGAAAGTCTGCTCTGGTAAGTATGAGGTAGTTCAAGTCTCAGTTTTTAGGCTTATTGTATTTTTTCTGTAATACACTCTACTAAAGTATATTTCTTTATGGAAGTGTGTACAAATAAATACAAACATTAGTAATGCCCAGTGAGGCATCATGGCTAGAATAGGTAGATCCTTTACTGGGTGCATCTGCATCCATTGGTGCATTCTCACATGATGCTGTTTTTGTCTCGGTTTGGTACATGGTGCTTGATCAGTCTCATGCAGTGAGGTGCAGAGCCACAGCATTATGAGGGTGTCTGGCTTCATCAGATAATCTACCCATCGGTGTGTGGGAAATCAAGCTCCTTTGTGAATCTCTCAAAGGGTATAAACTAGCTTGCCCCTGTAAGTCCTGTCTCTAGAAGGGTTTTCAGGGTGCTGTTTGCTTAATGTTTGATAGCAGTCTCTGTAGCACTAATATTTTTTATGGAGATAGAAATACAGATTTGCATGTGGGTAGGAAGTTAAATGTTTTTCCTACATCCTTTCTGTGCAAGTAGGTGTATAGCTGTGGCAGGTAGATGATTAAAATGCATGAGCTCTTTTATTTACAATTAAATGATCACAGAATGGTTCTGACCTAGACCAGAATTGAAAAAGTTCACAAAATACAATGTTCTCAGCCCACCTAAGAACTTTGCATCTTTCAGTTCAATTGTGCACCTTACCATAAAGTAAGCTCCAGAGGTCCGCTCCCTTGGGTAAGAAGTATTCTCTTACAAAGCAGTTCCTAAAGAAAAACCTAAATGACAAATCATGTTAGATTGTGGAAGAACATTTATATTCACCTCTGAATTCTTTATCTCACTTCAGCATTTCTAGATTTGAATGTGTCTGCTCTGAGTCGGCCATCAAGTCTTAAGTTCCATTTGACTTGTGCTAAAAACGTTCTTCATGCTAGGTACACAGGAACAGCCTAGTGAGTCTAGCTAAAACTAGTAAAAGCTGACAGTTGTTTTTTGACTAATTCCTGTCCTGGCAGATAAGTAGCAGAAGATGAAGTAGTTGTAAATGCAAGTGTAAAGGCTGTGCAGCTGTATAGTATCCTGGTCAACTAGACACTAATACTGATTCTAAGAGTTAGGCAAAACTTAAATCAATGCATGCTTTAATTCTTACCCTCCAAGTGAAGGTGAATAAAGGAAAGTGTAGCATTGTTTCATCTAACAGTAAAATAGTGAAATAGGCATACACATCTAACTTTCTGTTGTTTCTTAAAATGGTAGTTACATCAGTCATTTGATTTGCTTTAAAAATGTTATGGATAACAGAGTATACACCTAGAACAGTGATTTTTGTAAAATATTTACCAAATGTCACTGTGCAAGAGAATCTTACAAGAACTTTTGTTGTTGCAGACTGTACAGTTTGTTCAAGGAATATTTGTTGAAAAATACGATCCTACGATAGAAGACTCCTACAGAAAGGTATATGCAAAAGACCTCTCTGGTGTTACACAAACTTAAAGCTGTAGTACATACTGTCAAATATTTGAGTCACCGCTTTTCATATCAAAAAAGGGTATGCCTGGTAATGCTATATTAAACCAAATAACAAGTTTAAAATATAAATATTCTCCTAAAGTTTGTTTAAAAGGAATAATTCAAGACTAACTTTTTAATGTTTAAGTGTAATACCTTGCTGGCTAGTTAGTTAAAAAATGGTTATTTCATTGTCAGAATTGGGAACATCAANATACACTACTACTTTCCAGTTTTATAATATTCATTTTTAGTTCATCTGTGTGTTAGTATTTGCAGGTAGATTTGGCCTTGGAGGTACTAAGCTGCTTTGCTGCTAGAAAAATTGCTAAAAACAACTTCACACCTTTGGAACACTGGAGGCATCTGTCATACTGTACTCATTACAATTTAAATTATAGCTAGATATGCTTCCATTAGATGGGTTGTTGTTTTATTAATAAGTTAACACAAACCTGTCATAAATGAACAGGCATTTACAGCAAGTGGCCTGTTAGTTTCTCTCTTCATATCTTCAGCATGACAGGCTGAAAGGTCTGATTCTGCTTGCATCATCTTGAATCTCCATATTGCTCACTCTTCAGTTTCACCTGAGACCATAATTAAGATTCCAGACTAAGATAGTTTATATCTGAACTGCTACCATTAACCATTTGGTGCAAGAGATAAGTATTCAGCAGTGTCCGTTTCTTAATCTGTCTTTTTTAGCTGAATTACTTTTTGTGTGCATTGATACTCTGATGCAACTCATCATGTGGCCAGAAAAATGTTAGTGTCTGTACAAGGGACGCAAGATGCACAAACCCTAGCTGGGAAGGGGCAAACTACAAGACCTCCTCTTTCAGCACTGAGCTGCATTTATATTGGAACAAAGGTGATGCATTTAGAGCTGTTGCAGTCTACAGTCACCAGAATCTCATCTGAACAGAAGAGGAATTAGTGAGAGCAAAATAATAATTTCATGCTTCTTTTCTTTTACCTCATACAAACAGTATGTTGGAAAAATCCTAGTCTGTCTTAAGTATGTGGGCTTCCAGCCAAAGCTAGAACTCTTATTAAAGAGACAATAGCAGAACCAAATTCTGTGTTGACACTTTTTTCTAGAGAAAGAAATTAGAATTAGTTAGAGAAGCAGGAATTTTTGACGATATCCCAATGTTTGGTGCAGTACATTGCTAGGTCAGTCCCAGTAAATGTCCAAAAAACATTCATAGGCTGATCTAAAGTGAAATGTTTCCTTTGTTATGTATTTACATTCTTTAGGTCATACTAGAATCGTGATGTTTGCTGGGTGAATTTTTCGAAAGACTGTTTCCATTGTGCCTAAAAAAGTAAAGCCATCTTAAGAAATTTTGCTGTTTGCTAACTACATTTTTTTGTTGTTGCTGCTAGTAAAGATTTTGTAATATTACTTTCAGGTTTTTTCCTGAAATAACTAGTAATAACTCTGGGTATTTTCAGATCAGCCAGGTTGTTGAAGTCTTGCTAAAGTCTGAACAACTCTTTATGTAGTCATTTTTACCTCCTCAGTGTTAGTTAAAATTCTAACTTGCTTCTTGACTTCAAAATGTGTTGGTTTGGCAATTGAAATTCTATTCTATTAATGTTAAATATAATTTTATAATATTTAAAGTTGAGAGGAGGATGTGACTTGTTTGTCTTAATAATTGAGGTCAAAGTCTTGACACTTTATGCCTTGGTTTACTCCCCAAGTATTTCTTCATAAAGTGAATAAATGCTGCTTAATTAGCTGAATAACTTTGTCAGCAATGCTTGTTAAAATAGTGATTATTTTTAAGGAATCACAATCCATAGGAGACATGGGGGAGGTGTGAGAGGAGGGAAAACACTCCCCTTCCCTGTCCCAAACTCAAATCTATTTACAGAGAAAAAGCTGCAAGTTAAACTAGTGACAGTGCCTATATGGAGAAGAGGTGACACAAAAATTTTTGAGTGCTAATCTGTTAACTAGGAATTTTACGTGCAAATGGAAAAAAGGAAGCTTCCTAGCAGCTTGAAAGGAAAAAAAAAATTAACATGTAGGTAGCCCACTTGAAACAGCTTGAGGGCACTTCTATGTCCTTTGCTGCCCTCAGGGCCATTTCTTTGGGGGATCTGCAGTAGGTAGAGGAACTCTGGAATGAATACAAAAATTGTTCTGTCTTCTTAAACGTTCCATTTTTTGCACTTTTCTGAGCTGGGTCAACCTTCTAATTAGTGTTCCTAAAGACTTATTTTGGGGACACCACTCTTAGTGGTGGTTGTTTAAATGTTTGCTGTGTACTACTTAATCTCTTGTTGATGTAAATTGCTATTAAATGAGCCTTAGTATGCCAATCCAGTTTTCTGGCTTTCACTTGTACTTTTCTTTCAGTCTGTGATGATCCCTGAAACAAGTGGAAATTAGTAGTGCTAGTTGCTGATAACCATCATTACAAATTTAGCAGCCTCCTTTTAAATAATCAAAAATCCCTAATCACTTTGCAAAGTGGTACTTGGCTGCTGACACTGCATTTGAAAATGTCACTGGGGCTCTTTGAAAGGCTTCTTCCTGCTGTTTTCAAAGTGTATATCCATACAAACTTCTTAAGCCATTATGTTGCTTTATGCATTATGAATTTTCTTATAAAAATCGCACAATTTCTGATGTCTTTGGAGGGGAGTGTTGCAAGGGGAAAATTATAACCACATCTTTCTCTCTTGACAGCAAGTTGAAGTAGATGCACAACAGTGTATGCTTGAAATCTTAGATACTGCAGGAACGGTATGTAAAAAACAACTTTCCTAAATCCCAGTGTACAGTGTATTTCAAGAAAACTTGAGTATTGCAACAGAACATTGATTGCAAGTTTCCCATGAGCTCATGTTCTATAATAGGGGAAAGAAATAGAGCATTTGAAAAGAGATTGTGCTCCTGTTTTAAGTTTGTTGCCCAGAAAAAAATAAAGGCCCACTGGCTACTGAGATTTGATTTCTGTTGCTGTAGAGAATACGTGCCTTCTCCTCATGTCCTTTTTCTTTTGTGTGTGAAATGTACTGTGACATTGGGATAAAAATAGTATTGCTTCAGTCAGCTTATGGGAGCTCAAAGCACAAGGGTTATGCTGAACCTTTGCATACTGGTCAGGTTTTTCTCTGACTAGTTCCAAAATTACTGAAACCAGTAATTTCCTTTATTGATTCCAGTGAATTTAAGCTCAAGACCCTTGGAGTTTAACATGTGTTCTCTGAACCATGGTAGTAATCTGGTCCAATAGTAATTTATTTAAATTCCCTATTAGATTAATACTCTGTAAATATACAGTAAGATGGAGTGGCTGTTTTCTAGAAATAAATTGCACTTTTCATCTGACATACAGCAAGGGACAGGCAGTGATTGATCAGGCACCAGATAGCCAAGTCACCAATGTGAAAGAGTCAAATACCATTCTACAGTCATACTGGTAAGAGTGCACCAGCAAGTCTTTATATGCAATGTCATAGTTGTCACTGAAGTCGAGGAAATGTGACAAGTCAATTGAGTGTCTCCATCCTCTAGTCCATCTCCTTGAAAATTAATGTAGAATTTAACATAGGAAAGTGCCTAGACCACAAAATCAAGTCTGAAAAGGGATGCATTTACTTATGATCCATTTTAAGGAATTATCAGGATATGGAGAAAGAGTTGGTATATTAGGAGAGATTCAGGAGGAGTTTAACTTCTGTAAATCTACAGATTACAGTGTACCTTCTACTGTACTTCTCTCCAGGGAAATTACTGTAGTTTGTCTTGACTTTTTTTCTCTGGGGTATGTGGCTGTTGGCACTATGTACATGTTTCTCAGTCGCACCAGATAGTGTTCCAAATTTCAGATTTCTTTAAAAGCAGGTCTGTTTGCTATAGTGCTTATAGTCAAACAATAAAATACTGGTCAATTCAACAGGAAAGGGAGGCAACACAAATGCATTGTACCTGTGATTCATTTGTGACCTGAAGTTTATAGCAGTTTGTGCAAGGAAAGTGCAAATTGAATGCAACATCTGTATCTTTTTTTAATTACAGGAACAGTTTACAGCGATGAGAGATCTATACATGAAAAATGGACAAGGTTTTGCATTAGTATATTCCATCACAGCTCAGTCCACATTTAATGATTTACAGGATCTAAGAGAACAGATTCTTCGAGTCAAAGACACTGATGATGTAAGATCTCTAAAAATTCTTAATACTTAAGAGTTTTCATTAGTGTGTTGCGGTGTACACACTGTGGTCAGGTGGCCTCCAGGTTTAAGTTCAGAGATGTATGAACCAGTAGATGCATAGTACAGAAATGAAACTCTTAAGGTAAACTGGAGAAATTGTAAATTGTCATGTGTTATATAGAGACTTTAAATCTCTTTCTTTAAAATACCTTAATTGAGACTGGATATAACTTTATTCATTAGACTGCAGCAAACATTTCTAAAGCAACTATTGTTGCCTTAATTACTATCAGTGAAGTTGTAAAATCACTTAGAGTTTAATTTTCTCCTCAATATCCCTACTGTTTATGATATTTTAAATTTTAAGTTGTAACCTTTAAACTTGTACAGTATGTAGCTTTTATATTTTGTCTGTCTGCTTGCAATTAAATTTGGTCATCCTATTTCCACACAATTTCTATTATGCTTCTCTTAGCATTACTAAAGCTATAAAGTGAGGCTAAACATTATATTTTATAAATGATGAAAAAAATCTTACAACAGTTGAAGGAAGTGAATACTTGGTCCCCTAATAAAGGAAATAGGTATTTCAAATGCGAAACAGCAGTAAGTGTGTTTTTAACAATGTAGTCTTCAGGCAGAAAATCTTTTTATTCTTCTTGAATAAAAAGATGAGCAATGAACAGTTTTTAAGCATGATCGTCTCATTTAAATTGTGTTTATGCAAACTTTTATTCCTTCCTTACTGCATGTATCTGCATATGCTTCTGCTGTCAGCAGACACAGAATATATTAACCATTTCAGTTTAAGGGAAGTGCATTAAGACTTTTTTAATACAAACCACCTTGCACTTCCTTGACCATAAGCATTTGCAGATCATGCCTATGTTCAGCAGATACCTTCTTGAAGCAATTTATTACCCACAATCATAAATGTATCTCAAAAGGTTAGTATTTAAGTTGCATGGACCTTTCCCATCCACCTGCCAAGTTTTAGCCTTGTTTACCATGAAAATAGTTTTGTACAAGAAAATCAAGATAAATGTGATGATATTTAAAATCATACTTTCTGTGGTATATTTATGCTGATTAGTGTCATTTTGGTGGTATTTGCTTAGAATTTTTTTTAGAAGACACCCCTCAGTCTTGAAAGGCATTCTATAGTATCAGGAGAAAGATAATAAGCTTCAAGCTGCAACTTTAGTTTCCATCAAAATTCACAGAAGTTTTGCCTACAGCAAAGCTTAGGCATGACTTGTTTTCTTGGGGTGGGGGATTAAATGGTCAAAATATGGTAAACCTTTTTTCAACACTTGAATCTGTGAGGAGTTTAGCTATATCCTTAAATTAGTAAAAGGAGGGAATGGGGAAAAAAATAGATGATGGCGTTTTCTTGCTAAAACGGTCAATTCAGTGTTTTCTGTAGCTGGTAAGTCCAGTAAGGTGGCATGTTTCTTTTTTCTCTGTGTGCTGTAGCTTGCTAGTAAGAACTGTGTGCACAAACTACTCTTGAAAGGTGTGCTGATATGCTAAGAGTAGAAGAATGGTGAAAGGAGCTTGTTATGCTACCCAATACAGGACACTGTTTCCAGGATTTTGGAATTTGTAAGACTCGTGTAGCAAATTCTTCAGTAGACTTCTTGATGCCATAAACATCTAAAAATGAAATCTCATTAAGTCCTCTAAAAAACCATTAAATTTGTTCAATTGGCGATGTAGTGAATCCTCAAACCATTCCCCCCATTGCCCTGCCAAAAGCTGGTGAAAATGCAGTCACTTTCATTTGAGGATTAAAATATCACACAGCTGTAAACTTAAGTTTCAGTTACACTAGAGCTTGATTATTCTGAAAATCAGGATCCTCTAAGGATTCAGATTGCTATTAAGTGTGCATTTACATTGTGCAGTTCTAAAATTTTAATTGTTTCTTTTCTGGCATTGAATTGTTTTTTAGGTGCCTATGATTCTGGTTGGCAATAAGTGTGACTTGGAAGATGAAAGAGTTGTGGGAAAGGAACAAGGTCAGAACCTAGCAAGGCAATGGAATAACTGTGCATTCTTAGAGTCTTCTGCAAAATCAAAGATAAATGTTAATGAGGTAAGGCATTTTAGCTGTGGTGGGGAGAGGTGTGGGGGGAGAAGGATGGGACACTGTTCTGAAAACAAAACATTTACTGTTTGTCAAGGAAAAACTAACAAAATTATTAATAATATTCACCATAATGGACAACTGTACCCTGCTGTTGTGAGATGTTTATGTTAAGGTATGTATTTAACTTTGATGTGGGATTTTTTCAAATCCTATTGATTTTAGTGTAATTAGTCTAATTTTCAAATTATCTTCGTATGAATTTGGGATAAATATTTCTTTCGTGTTCCATTCCCTAGTTGATAGAATATTAATTGAGATTGTACTGATAGACTTCTTTTTTTAAAGGCCTTTAAGAGAGTTAAGTCATTAAAATGATTTGATTTAAGTTACTTCGTGTTAACAGTATTTGAGATGGTAAGTACAAAAACTCCTGAAAGTTTTGTTAAAATTAGCTGCTCTGTAAAGTAAAAGGGATGCAAAAGCCCCTCTACTATATATCTACCTGTTTATTTAACAGGAGCTAGATGATTGATCAAGTGCATGCATTTTGGGGACTTGCCACAATGCATGCCTTTTTATCCAGTGGAGGGTGCCAGCATAAAGAGAGGGATACAAAAATTTTAGAAAAAGAAGATGTGTTAGTATTTACATTTCTGGAACAGCTTAAATTTTCTGATAAATCCTACCATTCGTTAGTTTGTCTGGAAAACATTGTTGGCAGCATCAATCAAGTTGAAAGGGCCTCTGTGCAAGACTTGCAAGTAATCAAAACAGTATGGTAGTTTTAGCACAGCTGATTTTAAAAATAGGTAATGTGTGTTTAATTAGTTGGGAATTTCTGGAAGCCATTGACTTTTTTTAAAATTCACATTAATCACCATAAGTGTATAAAAGTCATATGTTCAAGAAACTATAACTTCCATCAAATACTATAAGCCCTTGTTGGAACATTTGCTGCTTTTCAGCCAGTGCTTAGGAAACTGCTACGATGGCTTTAGTATGAGGGCTTCCTTAATTTAGGAGATGCAGAAATAATTGGAGCAACATCAATTATGAATGAAACAGATGCTGTTGAATTGTAGTATGTTGATTTGTCTTAAATTAGCCTTTCAAAAAAACCATGTTCTTGTTAGAATTCTAGGAAACTCAAAGTGTGAGAGTGCCATAATTTAGTTACATTTCTAGGCAATGTTATACTCTGTCATGCTGTAGGTCTAGAGAGGCAGAAGTAGTTCTTTAGACTTCAGTATTTTAAAAGTATCTGGAAAAGCATGATCTCATTCAAATACAAGAGACTATTACTGAATATGTAGTGAGTTACCATGAAAAATGTGTAGTTAAAACATACTAGAACTTTCTTTAAAAGAATATCCTAAGAGGGATTTGAGTTAGAAGAAAGCTGTGACCTGTTTCTTGACCTCAGTGCTAAACTGCAAAGTAACACCATAAAGTAGTTGATCACTGTGGCATTTTTCATGTGAGTTCAGATGAGTTTGACCCAGAGATTAAACAGCTGTAGGTTATAGATGCCTTTCCAGTTTGCTTCATTGAAAGTGTAGAACTCTTGGGATACAATTACCTTAAGCAAGAAAAAAAACAAAACCCCACAATTATTAACTAAGTATACAATTTAACTTTATAGCTTTGTGGTAGTTAAATATTTTCAAGGGTTCTTGAATGTGTGAGTGCATTATGTCTGAAGATTCAAGGCTTAAGGTTATAAGAGAAGCCTCCTATTATCCATAATCAACTGATTTTTATCTTTTCAGATCTTTTATGACCTTGTGCGACAAATTAACAGAAAAACTCCGGTGCCTGGAAAAGCACGCAAAAAGTCATCATGTCAGCTACTTTAATGCATAGCTGTACTGTAGCTCTGAGCCAGGTAAACATTTTAAATTTTTCTGTGCATTATGGCTATTAAAAACAAACAACAACCAAAAAAACTGAACAGCTGTAGTAGCTATTGATTCAGAACAGCATTGAAACTTATTGATTTACATTATTGTAGAAATGTTTACCATCTTTATTTTGTCATTTCAAAGTCAGAACTACAAATATGTGCAAGATATACTGTTCACACTAGTCTTTTTTTTTTTCAAGTTTTTTTTAAGGTGTTGGTAGAGCTCAGATTAACAGTGTTTGTTCTGATACTTCAAAGCTTTTAGAAACACGGTTTACTCTTTTAAAACCTGATAAAATATACTGCAAGAGCTCAGTTATCTGGAATGCACACAGTACAATATTGTAGTTTGGATGCTGATGTCTCTTTCTGCTTTGAACTCCTGCATATGCTTTCGTGATTTCATACGAATTTAGCTTCCTTTCTTGAGACTGTGTGGATATTTTGGAGGCTGCATTCTAATTAGTACATTTGGATGAGAAAGGTGAAGTAATCATTGTAACACTCCAAATATTTGACCTGGAGCTATTGGTTCCTAGATCAATTTCTTACTTGTTTGCAGTTGGCTAAATTTCTGCATGACTTAATCTGTGCTTGGAGATTGCTGCTGAAGCACCAAGCAAGCTCCAGCCTGCTCTTTAAGCAAGCCTTTCCAGAAGTTAGTCAGGAGGCATAGATTTTTTTTTTCTGTAAATTTTTTTTTTGTTTGTTTCTGAGCAGGTTGTTTCCCTCTTTGCATGTCCAAGCCTTAGTATGGGCAGAGGTCTGTCTTGATTGACCTGACATCATCAAAGTTGCCTGATACCTCCCTTTCTTTCAGTTTTATTGAACATACGATGGTGCAGTTATTTCAGTACTGCGCCATTATTTTGAAATTTATTTTAGACATCCGTTATTTTGTCATCTGATGAACCTATCTGATGTACTGAAGGATCCTAATAGGACATCTCACTGTCAGAAATTGTAGGCTTTTATTAATAACCAGGTAGTGCCATATGAAACTCTTTTTTTGGTATACTAAAATTTCATTAATTTGAACAACTTAGATGAGTTAAAAGTAAAACTGAAATGGTTCCAAAAGCATTAGCTGAGGGTGGCGGAAATGGTTGCCCCATTTCATTAACAGGACTTTTGATTCAGGATCTTTGATCCTTCAATTGTGTTTGGTTTTAAAGCCATGGGAACTGTCATACTGTAAGCAAAACTAGTCCCACCAATCAAATACTACTTCCACAGTGCAGCCTGGATTCCTCTATGTATCCTAATCCAGTTAGGATAATAATTGAGATAGTCTGTTATTTGCATAGAAAGTGTATTATTAGAGAAATGTTAAGGTTGTTTTCTGTTTGTCAAGAACTTTGCTAGTTCCTGCCATAGTTCTTTTAAATAAAGAGCATGCACAAATAGTTGTTACTAATCCTAATCCCTTGTTTTGTTGTTACAGGTCTGAAGAACTGTTGCCCAATTCAACAGTGCCAGCATTCCAACTTTATTAAACCTACCAACATCTTAAATGGACTTTCCTGTGGTGGTACCCTTTAAGAAATGGATGAAAGCTACATCAGTTTGCACATTCTATCACTTTCCAGTGTCATGAGAGATTTTTACTTCTAAATATTCTATGTATGCAACTGGTAAAACCAGAGCCTACATCCAGTATTACTGATAAGAGACATTGTTCATCCACCAATGTTGTACATGTATGAAAACTGTGTACTGTATACTTCAACAATCCCCACTTTCTATTGGAGAGTACAATAATGTAAATCCTAAAAGCACCACTATTTTAGCATAATAAAAGAAAGTCCAAAGAGCTCCTATATAGACTACTCCAGATAACTTTGCTTCATCGGTATTTGTAGCTTATTGTAACTTTTTTAAAGAAATACAGGATCATCATCATCGTATTGTACAAAAGCGCTTTGATTAACACAACGGCTATATAGTTTTTTAATTTTAGGAAAAACCTGTGGAGACAGTGACCTAGTCTTTAAGAGTCCTTTCAGTATAACGTCTGACTAAAGACATGGCCTTTAATATCTGTTGGGAAGGAAATGTCCAGACTTTTCAACCTTTTATTGTATGTTTCCTTTTCCTTGTTTACATAGGGAACAATGTTTATAGTTGTGTGTACAGTGGGGGTCTACAACAAGAAGTGTATATTTTAAAACAATTTTTTAATGATTTAACAATTTTTTGTAAATCATTTTCGGGCTTCTGCAGCTGTAGATTCTCACTGTGAATTCCCTTGCTTGCTCATGCATAAGTGTATTTGCAATACCAAATATACAGGTTTAGTACTTTTGCCTGTTAGTGATTGTTTTACATGTGTAACGTTTTGGTTGAGATGTTAAATGGTGGAAGAGTACTGTGGATGTGAATGTGGGAAGTAATTTTAATCATGTGTAATTGGTCACAGGGCCTAAGTTGCAGTAATTAACTTTTGCTGATTTATTTAACAATGCCTTGTTGCTTTGTATGCATTAACGTTTGGGTGTAAAGATTGTGTGTATATCCAACAGGGAGCCACAGTATTTAAATTGACCAACCTAATGTTACAACTGCTTTGAGGTGGCCAAATGTAAACTAAAAGCCTTAATTAAAGTGGTGCAATTTTGTATGACTTAGCATCAGTAGTTCAATAAATTTGGATTGCCATGCAAGGGCTTGCATTACAGTTATACTACTTGAATGTTTTGTGTTTTAGTAGTGCTAGTAAATACTGATTTTTAAATCTCTTGCACAGCGCAGATTCATATATGTTAGGATGAAGAGAAGCCCTTGCAACTTTGTTTTCTGACAAATACATGCCATAGAGATTTCTTCTAATAGTATCCCACATGTGAATGAATTCCTGACTAAATTAAATCCCACTTATTTCTGGACTTGGAATGTTCCAAGATCTAACAAAAGGAAAAGTCTAACAGAAAAATACCTGTCCTCAATTATCAGTGGCTGTTCTGGAAACTTGAAAATATGTTGCCTGCTCTTTTCCTTCTTTCCTGGAAGAATTAATTGTTAAAACTTACTTAGTCTAGCAAAAAAAAAAAAAATTCTTTTGGGAGACAATATGATTTTTCTGGATGATTAAACCTTATTTGTTTGGTTTTAAGGAAATCTGCAGGAGAGTATTCTTGCAGTATTGAGTGTAGAATTTTGCAGACTTGAAATATCTGTTAATAGTGTTGGACTGAGAAGTGGAATGCATGGCCTGTAGATGATTTCCTGATCTTGGCTGTGCTGCTGAAAATTAATGTCACACCCAGACACTTTGTACCTCCTGTTTCTCTGGCACAGAATTATCAGAGAGCTTGTTCTAATCCATTCCTGCAAATTCAATCAGATTAAGTTAGCTAATACTGGTAAGCTTTGAGATAGTTTATGTTGCCCGAAGTGAATTAAGGAGCCCAGCTGATCCTTCCTGCTGGTAGCTTCATCAGTCCATCACCGTTGTTTAATGGAGGTAACACACTTCTACTGTGCAGAGCCAGATTTAAGACTGAAATTCCTTTTCCCTTGTCATTAGAAACCATAAGATGTGATGATGCCCATCCTGCTTGGTCCCCAGAGTAGAGGAGACTGGAGCACTAGATGCCCTAGTTCTTTTTTCACTAGGTACCTACCTTCTTTGGTGAGCTAATCAGAATTTTTCTTCATTTCCAACCTCTGTGTATAGAGGTCTTTGTAAGGCTTTTATGTCCTGGTTGTCCTTTTATCGGTCTTTGTAATGTGTTTCTTTTCCAGGCAGCTGTACAGATGGCATTGGGTAAGAGTGAGAGAAAATTCTTTGAGAACATCAAAAAACGGGCCTTTGTCTGGTCTCGGTGTCCAGCCAAAGAGTACTGTTGATAGGGAACTTCAGGCTTTGTCCTGAAAAGCTCTGTAATGAAGCATTCTTGGCTGGTCTGTTCCTCAGCATTAGAGGTATTCTGTTGGATCAAACCCTGAGGATGTAAAATTTTCAGAATATCTAGGCTTTAACATCTAAAGATTGTGCTGAAGAAGGGAAATATGTCCATCCATCCATCTCCCCACCACTCTGTATTTAGAACTTTTGTCAGATTTGTGAAGCCAACGCATTGTAACCCAGGTAACACCTAAACCCAGGTATTCCTCAAAATTAAGGCAAGCTTCAAGGGAGCAGTGTCCCATTTGTTAAAGGGAAGATGCTTGACAAAATGTTGCTGACGAAATGATGAAGTGTAAAGAAAAACACATGAGAATTCTCTTTGTGTCTAAATAATCATGGCAGAAAAAGCTGTTCCCACTGAGGAAGTGAACATCCAATTCCCCATGGGCATTTGAACTATGTAAGCAGTTACTAATTCTAGAAAAGAATCCTGTCTGCTGAGATTTTGAACAAACTTGTGTATCTTCAAGACAATTACGTTATGTACCGACGCTTAAGAAGTTCATGCTTGAACTACTTGTACAGAAACAGAACATTTCTCCTAAAACTTTGGATGAAAACATGCATAACTCATATATTTTGAGAACAAATGCAGGCATTTTTGAAAAACTGGTGTTAATACACATGTATTACTGCTTGTAAAGTTAGCTTATGCTTACAGTGCACAGTGCTTTATTTCCTCTCTAATTGGAAACTGGTATATGTCAGTATTTAAAGTCTGAGCCTTCTATGGAAAAAGTAGTATTTATGTCCTGAAATACAGAAGTATTATTTAATGGAATTGCACTCTTCATATTAGAACTCTTTCCTTGCAGTAGAAATTGCTCTTATACCTTTACCTTACCCTTGTGCCCTTTTTCATTCTCAAATTATATGAAATGAATGTTACTTACCTAACTTAGAAGACTATTTTGAGATGTTGCAAGGTGCTTTCAGATGTCCAAATGAACTAACTGTAAGCTCAAACGACTAGGCTTCTCCTGCATAAGAGACTTAAGTTCTGGAAAAGTATTGTGGAGTTAGATATTACATTTCTTTTGTAAGAGGTACTGATTGTGTGATGCTAGAAATGAAAGGTGGCAGGAGTTTGAAATTGGGATTAAACTGTGCATTTTTCTCCTTTTCTGTTGTACACAGAATTGCAGTTTTCTTATGAGTGAACAGTAAAGATGAGAATTTTTCTTCTTTTAAAATGCTGTAAACAAACTGGATGAATCAAACGTCAGTTTTTTTCCAGAGTTTTCTAATCTTTGCCAGTTTTGAAAATAACTTAGTTGGGGAGAAATTTGGCTACAATACTCTACTAGTTCTAGATAGACTTTAGTTTAGACATATCAACAATAGAAAGTTATACTAGATGTGAATGTTCAAAAATAGTCTATGTACAGCTATGTAGCTCTTTCTGAATTGTATTCTGATGATGCAGCCAAGTGTAGATAGAAAGCTTTTCGTTCAATTTTAAACTGCTGTCCCAACAGCATTAGGCTATATTTCAATTTATTGCTTTTATTTTGTCTGTGTGTGGGGAGGAGAATAAAAACAGATAAAAAGTTGATTAAATATATAACAAAATGCAGTTGTAAGTTAGAGTACTAGAACTATTAAATTAGGTTTCTATTTCTGAATCTCAAGCACGTTATGCTTTTCTTTCAAAGGGTTATGAACAACTTGAAGATTTCTAAAACCTAATTTACCTTTTCCATTTTATAAAGTAAACTCTGGAATGACACTTTTATTTGTGGAAAACTTTCTTAGTCTTGAACTATAAGCCAAGTTGTTTTGTAGTCTTGATTTTGTTCTCAGTTTCAATATCTGGGCTTCAAACAACAGATAAATGTGGATTTTGCTGTGTTTTCTGTGTTTGAGGTTTTGGGGGCGTTGTTTGTTTGTTTGTTTTAAATACCCTCCAAAGCCATTTATTTTCAGAAGCTTGAATCATCAAGCAGAGAGTGGCTTCCTGTTTTCAAAGAGCTGTTCTTTAGGGGAGAGATTTGTGAATGGATAAAAGAATGTCTTTGTAATTCCACTGTACTCACTTCAGTGTCAAGAGATCCTAGTTCTGCCAAACAACAAGCTCTACAGCTTCATTGTTTTAAGAAAGTTCTCTACCACCAGGATTTTTTTTCTTTGAAGTTGTGACTGGGGTGAACTTCATTTGAGAATCATTGTAATTTCTAATTAATTCATGTAATGTCTTTTGTTCACCATAAACTTGGAGGCATGGGGCATTTCTGCAGTCTTGAATACTGAGTGAAATCATAGTGGATGTTACAGTTCCTTCTTTTGTCAGTATACTTTACCTTTTCATACTATGCAGCATTTTTACCTCCCAAATCTAGTAGGGAGGACTCAGTAGCTTCACTCCCATACTAAGTACAAAAAAATCTACATGTGAAATCCCAGCTCTCATCAACTGCGTTTACTGCTTGTAATGCACCCAATAGCCACAAAGACCCTTGGCAGTACTGTCATGATTTTCAGACACAAATAAAATTAATTACAAATTTGTCTCTACCTGTTTAATAAAAAAGGGGGTTTAGCTGAGCTGCCTCCAATAGAAATAGCATGAGAATCATTTTGTTTAGGTAAGAACCTGAGCAAACATTTTGAGAGTCAACTTGGGTATTTAAATACTAAGCAATCATGTGAACACTTTACTTAAATTCTTGAGATTGGTTTCTTAAAAGTTTCCTCCCATTTAAAATGTAAAAAATTACACACTTCCAAGAATGTGTTTCAGCTAAGAAAAGGTGGGCTAAAACATGAACTTTTCTGTTTCTCATACAAAAAACCAAGATATAGTGTAGTTTCCAGTTTTCTTTGTACTGAATGCAGCTGTGCTGCTGTCACACATTGCACATGAACTTTCTTGAGCTCTTGCTTTTGGTAATTCTGAGTTAAAAATAACAATTTTGTATATGCAAATGTCATGTATGTAGCTTAGCAGTGTATTAGGTAAGTTTATTTGATTCATGAGCTGTCTTAAAATGTATTTTGTAAAGGGTAATTGAGTTTTGAGTTCGTTTATTTGTTTAAAGTTCAGGATATACTAGATTAAAATTAATACATCCTGTAGGCTCTGTTGACTTCGCAGAAAGGTAGTAGAGAGCAGAGGAACCTCAGGCACTGGCAATAAACATGCCAGGTTTTTGTGTTAGTTGTGCTGGCTGCAGGGTCATCTTTGGGTGTCCTGCCTCTAAGGAGCATTGCTACCTCCCCAGTATTCTGGTAACATAACTGGAGTTAAGATCAGTATATCTGATGTAAATATGTGAAACTTAAGATGAATTTATAAATGTTAATTATAAATTTGAATTTAGAGTCCTTTATATCACTGACTGGAGGGGAAAAAAATAGTGTTCCTTTCTGCTTCTTGGAAGCATAAGATGCTTTAATAAGATTTTCAGGTTTTTTTTTCCTCCTTTTTTTCCCCCTTTTTTCCCCCTATTTCCTTCTCGTTATATAAACAGGAAATGGGATGCCAGTCAAAAAATACTGAAACACATGTGCAGGTTTCTACCCAGTTCCCCCTGCCTTGCCCCTTTACTGGAGCCTCTACGGTGCTTCCCCAGTCCGCACTTAGAGAGGCTGTACATACTAAGGCATGTTCTCTCAAGGGTCCCAATCTTCTATATACTTTTACAGGTTTGTTTGGTTTGGGTTTTTTAAAAAGCATGCACCCTGCCCTCTTAATTTCTCTTCAGACTTACTTCCTTTGCTTTGTTCTCATCTATTACTGCTTTGAATAAACTTGAGACAGCACACAAAGGAAGCATCTTCTCTGTCATCATTACATTTCTCACTTGTTTATGCTTCTCTGCCCTGAGGCAGGGCTAGCCTGAGGGTGTGAGCTGTTAGTCAATGGTTCAATCGTTTGCTAATTTGTGCACTACTCTGAATTTCCCACTGCGCTGGAGACAATGCTACACTGTTTCAGGAGGATATGTTGAGAGGTAACTTCTATTAAATACATAGTACTGAGCTAGGATGTAATAATTCCAAGAAGGTTGTTGCCTTCGCTTGTACTTTGATAGTCTTCAAGATAAAAGGACAATTTTTTTTTGTTTAAATCCAAAGTTACATTTCCTGAGTGACTAATCTCTCTCTAGGTCTTCTGCTTGCTTGTGGTTCTGCATACCCAGTCTTCATCAGCTTTCTTCTTGTGAAGCCTTCCGAAGTTAGGCTCTCTGGCAGCTTCAGTGAGACCCTACGCTTGGGAGCTGTGGCATTTTATCAGTATCTTAAGCACGCTGGGGAATTTCAGACCACGTCTTGCACTTTTGCTGCTTCTTGCAGCTGTTGTCAGGTGTATCCTTCTGAGGAACTCGAACGTCTAATTTGCTTTAAGTAACCCATTGTAGCTGTAGCCCTAAAAATACCCAAGTACTAGCCCGTGTTTTTCAGAACTTGCCTGTCTACATGAAAAGACGCAGTTTGGGCAGTTTTCCTTGTCCTAGAGCACAAGTAAACGAACCGCGGTCAGTTGCCCAGTCGTTTGTACTGATGAAGTAGTAACAATGTTTTTCTATAGTTAAAAAGTAGGAAAAATTCATTTGGGGAAGGAAAGGGAACGGTAATTTCATAATTCTGTTAGTTCGTCCAGCCTTGTAGGGATTCAGTAATCCTGCATGGTGGTTACTTTACCCTTTAAAGTTGGCGCTAGTAGTCTGAGTTACAGTGGGAGAAACGGGAAAAAAATAGACGCGCGTTTGTAACTCGGTNGGGCCGGCGCTGAAGCGGCGGGAAGGCTGAGCCCGGGCCGGGGCCGCCAGCATGGACAGGTGAGGGGAAGCGGTGGCCGGAGTCCCCGCGCGGGGCCCCGCCGTGCTGTGAGACGGACGGGCCCCCGCGGCGGGGAGCGGACGCGCACAGGCCGGGCTGCGGAACGCAGCGGGCCGCAGCGGCGTCTGAGCGCACCGGAGGTGTTCTGTCAGCCCGGAGCTNTTTCCTTCTCGTTATATAAACAGGAAATGGGATGCCAGTCAAAAAATACTGAAACACATGTGCAGGTTTCTACCCAGTTCCCCCTGCCTTGCCCCTTTACTGGAGCCTCTACGGTGCTTCCCCAGTCCGCACTTAGAGAGGCTGTACATACTAAGGCATGTTCTCTCAAGGGTCCCAATCTTCTATATACTTTTACAGGTTTGTTTGGTTTGGGTTTTTTAAAAAGCATGCACCCTGCCCTCTTAATTTCTCTTCAGACTTACTTCCTTTGCTTTGTTCTCATCTATTACTGCTTTGAATAAACTTGAGACAGCACACAAAGGAAGCATCTTCTCTGTCATCATTACATTTCTCACTTGTTTATGCTTCTCTGCCCTGAGGCAGGGCTAGCCTGAGGGTGTGAGCTGTTAGTCAATGGTTCAATCGTTTGCTAATTTGTGCACTACTCTGAATTTCCCACTGCGCTGGAGACAATGCTACACTGTTTCAGGAGGATATGTTGAGAGGTAACTTCTATTAAATACATAGTACTGAGCTAGGATGTAATAATTCCAAGAAGGTTGTTGCCTTCGCTTGTACTTTGATAGTCTTCAAGATAAAAGGACAATTTTTTTTTGTTTAAATCCAAAGTTACATTTCCTGAGTGACTAATCTCTCTCTAGGTCTTCTGCTTGCTTGTGGTTCTGCATACCCAGTCTTCATCAGCTTTCTTCTTGTGAAGCCTTCCGAAGTTAGGCTCTCTGGCAGCTTCAGTGAGACCCTACGCTTGGGAGCTGTGGCATTTTATCAGTATCTTAAGCACGCTGGGGAATTTCAGACCACGTCTTGCACTTTTGCTGCTTCTTGCAGCTGTTGTCAGGTGTATCCTTCTGAGGAACTCGAACGTCTAATTTGCTTTAAGTAACCCATTGTAGCTGTAGCCCTAAAAATACCCAAGTACTAGCCCGTGTTTTTCAGAACTTGCCTGTCTACATGAAAAGACGCAGTTTGGGCAGTTTTCCTTGTCCTAGAGCACAAGTAAACGAACCGCGGTCAGTTGCCCAGTCGTTTGTACTGATGAAGTAGTAACAATGTTTTTCTATAGTTAAAAAGTAGGAAAAATTCATTTGGGGAAGGAAAGGGAACGGTAATTTCATAATTCTGTTAGTTCGTCCAGCCTTGTAGGGATTCAGTAATCCTGCATGGTGGTTACTTTACCCTTTAAAGTTGGCGCTAGTAGTCTGAGTTACAGTGGGAGAAACGGGAAAAAAATAGACGCGCGTTTGTAACTCGGTGAAAACAA